>JAUIMM010001617.1:1855000-2305000 GCA_031769625.1 Taudactylus pleione
CTATCTATTTATCTATCTATCTATCTATCTATCTATCTATCTTAGCAGACAGTAAAGGGGAGATATTTATGGCACCTTTGCAGATTATTTCTTTTTGTTAGAGTAATCCCCTGGCCCTCTTACTTGAATTGTGGGGGACCTACACACAAGACCAAGTTTGTATCTGCCATTGGTGTCACTGTACTCCAGGTAGAAACCAGCAGAGCCTCTGTTGGACATCCGCCATCTTGCTGCCGCATCAGGGAGCTCCATGTTGCCAGTGTTCATTGGCCCTGCAGGAACAGGTACCGTGCTGGGAATGGCACGGTAATTGCGTTGGCTGCCTAAAGCTACAAGAAACAGGATGGACAGAGGTTTTGCTGTGCACAAGATAGAAATTGGGCCTTTGCCCATTTTTATCACGGACCCCAGTGGTGCTGTGGAAAGACGTCCCCTGGGTGAAGGGTAGGAGGGATTTGCAGAGGTTTTCCAAAAGTAATAGATAAATAGGTAAAATTAAGAGAATTAAAGCGACAACCACCATATGCCTACAGAGTACAATACAGTATTTTCTGCCTCTTTTCAGTTTCAGCTGCTCATTGGTCCAGCAGGAACCCTAGAGCAAAGACGTTTGGCCAGTGTGAATGGAGGATGCACAGATTGGATCTCTATATTTATCCAACGTGGCATAGAGCAGCAATGACTGTAAATATAGACAACAGAATCACACAGGGGTGTCAGGAGCTGGCAAAAAAATAGTGGAGCTGTATGCAAAGCATGCTGGGACTTACAGTTCACAACAACTGGAAAAGCCGCAGGTAGCCGAAGCCTGAGTTAGAAGTTAGTGCAGGTTACATGTACTGACCGGGGGAATAATATAGCTGTCAGGCAATAAAATACTTTTAAATCAATTGCTTGACTTTTTTTTTTTGTGCTCTAAGTGGCCAGGCTCCAGTGCGGAGCCCCGCTGTGTTCCATTACACCTACAGAAGCCGTAAGTGAGCTTATTTTGTAAAGGAAGAATTCTTTATCATCTCCGAGCAGGGAACTGCACTCACAAGCTGATTACTGGAAGCTCACCGCACCGCTCGGTGTGCTAAATCACTGTTTACTGCTTTCCGACTGTATTTTCTCTGCCTGTACGCCAAGTCCCATTATATCTTTTCAGATAGAGTCTGTGGATTTATTCCAAATTTGAAAATGTCCTTTTCTGTATGTTTCGCTGTGGACGATTCTACCATGTTATTTGGAGTTTGGTGGCAGCAGCAGCTGCACTGTATTGATGTACAAGTATTCAACATATTTAACACAGCTAAATAATGGAATGAACACAGGTTTTTTTTCCTTACAGCGAATATTTACAGCTAGTTAACACTTATGTGCTGTGATTGCACTTTTCATCCACTTACTAATGCCTGGAACGCACTTGGAACACAGGATTAATGGTTTCTTATTGGCTTGTTTTCTCCATTGCGTTTTAAAAGTTTAATTCCAAAAAATGCTGCATGGCCTGTTTCTCATGTGTTAATGGTGTTACCAGTATAATCAGGCCCTCCAGCAGAAATCTCGGGGCCCGGTACACTGATGTAACGGGGGCCACACCTTCTAACCACCAGCGCCGACCCGCACACACACATCCCTCCCCCGCATGTGTGATATGTGATGTATGATAATGTTAACTGAAAGATATGCCAGTCTTTATATAAAGTAATAATACACTATGACTTACTACACTGTCTCTCTGTCACTGATGACGCAGGCTGTAGTTCCGTCTCTTCCAAGGTCTTCTTGATGACAGCGATGTGGATGCCTCAAGGGTAGGAGGGATGGTGTCTGCAGCCAGCCATCCTCCGTCCTCAGCCCCTCATCACCTTCCTCAAATTCAGCCTCTCATCACTATCCTCAGCCCAAAAGCCCCCCATCACCTTCCTCAGCCTCAGACCCTCATCGCCATCCTCAGACCTCAGCACCTTCATCAGACCACCATCACCTTCCTCAGCCCTTAGTCCCATCACCTTCCTAAGCCCCCTTTACCCTCCCTCATTTTCTTCAGGCCCAAACCCCTACACCTTCCTCAGCTCCGACTCCCTTCCCCCGCCCCCTGCCCTTTCCTCCGCCCCTTTCCACAGCAGCCAACCTGACAGGCTGGGACGATGTGCAGCGGCGTGACCTATAATGTCACGCCGCCGCATTGCTGAAGGTCATGGCCAACCTGGGCCGCGTCTGAGCCACCTGGAAGAGCTTAGCGCTGCCTGGGCCAGACTACAAGGGAGCTGGGTGGCAAGTATTGGCGGTGGCCATGGCGCGCCGGCATGAGCAATGAGTGAGCCGTCCATGGGCCCGCTTTGTGCCCGTCTTGACCTCGGGGCCCCACTGGACCTCGGGATCTGGTACGGATGTACCATTAGTCCCCCCCTGTCACCAGGCCTGAGTACAATAGATTGCTGCACATGGCTACAGGGGCTGAACTATCGGCGGTGCAGCCGGTGCACAGCACAGAGGATGGTAGCCCTGAAAGATCCTCCAGCCGGCTCACACTAGTGACACTACTCAGTGCTAATAATGAGTCTGTGTGACTGATTATTATAGTACACCATGCATGTGGGTCGTGCAAACAAAAAAAGAAAGGAGGGGTGGTCAGGCTGGAAGGACCCCTTCCTTTTCTTCTGCTGCTCCTGGGGAATGAGACATCTGACAGTCTCGTGACTGTCCGGGGTGGGGCCCAAACCATATTTTTGCACCTCAGCCCATTACTCGATAATTTCGCCACTGCACGACTAACACACTCATAAAGTGCATGATACACTGCCCATCTTCCCAGCGCATGCTGTATGTGTGAGCGATCCCTAGTTACATTTTCTTGTTAACAATATCTAAGAAGAAGTCGTTGGCTGCAAAGAAAATACCTGAACAAATGAGTAGAGTTTAAGGGGTAGATGCAACTAGCCACGGTGTTTAATAGGGCCAGATAGTTTGTGCTTTAACACCCGGACCTATTCAAATATAAGGCCATTTCTTACTGTGGGAAACCTGTGGCTAGCGCACATTAATCCATAGATTCCGGAGTTATTGGTTAACGCATTTGCGATGGCCACGGTAAGGGCAGAGAGCCCTATTTACAGCAGATTACTGTTTGCGCCTCAGGAGGGTGCAAATAGAAATTGCAGAAAGCGCAGCCTAACACAGTGGCAAGATACCACAATGCATGCGAAGAAGACCAAACGGTGGCCATCTTGGTAAAGGATTTGATGCCTTCCTACAGGAGCATCATGGAGACCGCGCAGTAGGCACTACGGGTTGGGTACGGGATGCCGGCGCTCTGGATTCCAGCATTCATAATCCCGACAGTGTTAGGATACGGACACGTGTTGGTCAGTATCCTAACACTCTCTCCTTCTCTCTACCCCTAACCCTCCCACCTCGCTACCTAAACCTAACCTCCCGCCCCTAGTGCCTAACCCTAAGCTCCCCCCATGCCCTAAACCTAACCCTCCCCCTAGTGCCTAACCCTCCCCCCAAGTACCTAACCCTCCCCCCAAGTACCTAACCCTAACCCTCCCCCCTTAGTGTGTAACCCTAACCCTCCCCCTAGTGCCTAACCCTACCCCTTAGTGCCTAACCCTCCCCCTAGTGCCTAACCCTCCCCCCTTAGTGCCTAACCCTAACCCTCCCTATAGTGCCTAACTCTAACCCTCCCCCTAGTGCCTAACCCTCCCCCCAGTGCCTAACCCTCCCCCTAGTACCTAACCCTCCCCCCAGTGCCTAACCCTAACCCTGCCCCTAGTGCCTAACCCTCCCCCGTTAGTGCCTAACCCTAACCCTCCCCCTAGTGCCTAACCCTCCCCCTAGTGTCTAACCCTCCCCCCAGTGCCTAACCCTAACCCTCCCCCTAGTGCCTAACTCTCCCCCCAGTGCCTAACCCTAACCCTCCCCCTAGTGCCTAACCCTCCCCCCAGTGCCTAACCCTAACCCTCCCTCTAGTGCCTAACTTTCCCCCCAGTGCCTCCCCCTCCCCCCTTAGTGACTAACCCTCCCCCCTTAGTGCCTAACCCTAACCCTCCCCCCTTAGTGCCTAACCCTCCCCCTAACCCCAGTACTTACTGTTGGTATGCTGGCATCGGGATTATGGCACCAGCATTCTAAGCGCCGGCATCCCGACTGTCGGGATGTTGACTGCATCCCGGCACTACATATCTTATTCTTAGCAAGAACAGACTGGAGCTGGGCTCTGTAACAGCTCTTCTTTCTGATAATGGTAATGTAATTGTAAAAATGAGCAATTCTACTATAGATGCTACAGTTACTGAAATGAACAATAAATATTTTATTGATAAATAGCTCCAAAGCTGAAGCTTGTGAGCAGAGAGTCAGAGTAAGATGCTTTGTAGCACTTTAGGGGAGATTTATCAAACTGTGTAAAGAGTGTTTAAGTGGAGATGTTCCCCACAGCAACCAATTAGATTTGAGATGGCATTTATCTAGTACATTCTATAAAATAATATGTAGTAGCTGATTGGCTATTCACAGGCAATTTCTCCACTTCTCCACTCTTTGCACTGCTTGGTATAGTACATCTCCCTGAAGATGTAACAGAAGTTCCCAAAGCAGTCTGGAGCTGGAGCTGAGAGTATGTTTTCGCTCAGGAACTAGACTGGTGAAGCCCTATCTAGACTACTTAGAGCATGTCCAACACATTTTGGGGTCTAAGCAGTGACTTGTGCACATGCATGACCTGGGGGTTTATTCATTATCAGTTATGGACCCATTACACATGAGCAAACGCTTATTTCCGCATGTTTTCACTGTTCATTAATAGGGGCCCAATAGGGCCACCTAATATTCAGCAAACTCGCTATCTTCAGATGAGCTCAGATCACACGTGCCCAATCGGCCAGCACGGCAGTATTAAGTAACACTAGTACTTTGGTAACGGTGTTAGGGATCGCAGGGGCAGCTGCCTTTCGGAGCAGCTGTCCCCGCAATGGAGCAAAACTGAATTGCTCAGGTACAGTATTTAAGTATCTCAGCGAGTCAGATACTTCATTATCGGGGGCCACCCGTCCCCTTATAATGAATAGCCCTCCTGGGTTTTTTTAATTACAGAATTAAAAATTACAAAAATTTTAAAAACAGAAAACTAATTTTTTTTTACTACAGCCGGTAAGATGGAGAAATGCTTTATCTTAATACTAAAGGATATTTTCTTGGTGCTACTGTACATCTGCTATGGCCATCCTGAGAGTGGTAGTACTGTTATACTCGGCGATGGCCATGAAAGGCTGCCGGGCTTGGTACTGTAAGTAGCTGGAATCCCTAAGTTCCTAAAGGAGCTTTATGTTTCTGATAATTAGAGCCTAAAGTACCGTCCATTACACATTGTAAAAACAAATTTAAGAATCTAAATTTTGTAAATCTTGTATGGTTAAAGCAAACCTAGAAATTTACCATGACCTATAACCAGTCTGGTCACAGCCAGGTAATCAATAACTATCTACAACTTGCAGCGGGGGTTAATGAAAGGACTTTATCAAATACCGTCCGAGTGGTGCATTTGTACACTTCACACACAAAATAGTGACTTTAAATGAAAAGACAGGCAGGATGCCCCCTACCCTACAGGAAGGATTTTTTTTTTTCAGATGCATTTACTGCCTTCACTTAGACACTTATTAATGATTGTAGGCTGTGTATTCTGACCTGGGTACTAATCATCTGTATATTGTTGCTGACCTTTGAACCTTGCTGTCTTGAGATTTGACCTGTTTATTGGCTTAACGAGAGATGCTGAAACCAGCAGCTACTGATTCTCCAACCAAACTGTGGAATCAGAAAATAAAATAAAAAAAATGGCAGAATTTCTCCACATCTAACTTGACTAAAAATTGGGCTAGATTCAAGCAAGTTGGTGAGGGTTGTCCATGTCTGAGCTGGTTTTGTCCATGTTTCAGCTGGTGTACACGTGTTTGCAAGCTACAAAACTTTGGTGAATGTTGAGCCTCAAACACAAATTTTGGGTGGTGAATAGGAAGCTTTGAATGCGAATGGCGATCCTCTATCTGCTAAATAAAACCGGGGTCTATTGACGATTGCACCAGGAACACGCTATTGGAACAAATCAAGCATGGACACCTTAATATCCTCCTGTTGGCCAATGTAGGCCTAGACCTTTCAGGCTGGTCATGTAGTCTAGGGTTCAGGGGTCCAAGATACAACCATGTCAAGGCTTGAGGTGCCTAGTTACTGCCCTGCTTATTATATTGTGAATTAAAGAGCACTACAAACATATAACAACATATATTATTTTTACAGTCATCACGTCCCTTTAATTCCCGTCTGAGCAGATAAAAAATAAATTAAAAAAACCCCGCCCATATCCTTATGGAAATCACTTGAGCTTTATGAATAAATGAAGTACTATGAGATAAGGAGGAACGGATTCTGTGCTGCCAAGAGAGACATCAGCAGCTGTCAGGGATTCATATTATTTGGCTGTTAGACCTTTGCTTGTTCCAGCAGAATTGGTTGATAATTCTCACCTCTGCCATCTGTGAGCTCGGAAGCTTCATCCAGATCCTGAGCTCGGGACAGAGCCAGGGTAGCGACAAGCCAGCTCCCTCGCTATTTTCAGCACCCATATTTTATCTCCTTTACGCTGAAAAATGAGTTATAAATTCTTACCATTCATTGTGAAGAATGTGCAGTATACGCTGCGGATATTTGGTTCTATCATGTTAGGTAGTTTTAAGTGCACGCCTTTATTAATACGTTTGGGGGCTATTTCACAACATGGTGCTGGATCTCCACTTACCTCTTCGTCCATGACCTACCCTTCGTTTCGGCCCTTCCTCTATGTTCACCCCTCTCCTTTAGTATACCAGATCTTAAGGACAGGGCCCTCATTCTTCCTGTTCTCTCATTAGCACATGCCACCTGTGCTCCTTGTCTTTTGTCTTCACGTCCGTCCAGTGACTCTAATACTGTGCGCTCACAATGTGTACAGACTCGATGAGTGTCAAACTGCCTTCCCCTCCCTGCGACTCACCTCTGCTTGCCCTATAAGTTGCAGTGACTTACCTCACACACTACCCGTGTCCAAGTCCTACCTACAGTAGTCTACCACGTTAGTGCTGTATATTTTTTCTAGATATGTAAAATTACACTGCATGGTATTTAGGGAATCAGTATGATTTACCGCCGGATCCATGCCCGGCATTTGCAATCCCGACAGTGGCATCCAGGCAGAGGAGGAAATCCCGATCGTCCAAGGTAAGTATATACTAACCTAATTACCCCCCTATCCCTAACCCTCCCTTAGGGGTGCCTAACCCTAACCTTCCCCCCCAGTGCCTAATCCTAATCCCCCCTCTAAGTGCCTAAACCTATCCCCCCTTCCCCGCCGCCTAAACCTAAGTCCCCCGGGGGTGCCTAACCCTAACCCCCCTTCCCCAAGCCTAAACCTAACCTCCTGGAGTGTGCCTAACCCCAAGTCCCCCCCGGGAACCCTAAACCTAACCCTCCCCCCCAGCGGCTATCCGTGCTCGGCACCCGGCGTCCCTTTGATCGGGATGCCGGGCGCCGGTCTCCCGGCGTCAGTAAAATGACAGGTGTCTAGATTTTTTAGACACCTGTCATTTAACCCTTGCCGAGATTAAGCAGTCGGGAAGCCGGCTGTCGGGATTAGGTCTGCCGGCTTCCCGACTGCATACCGTATTTAGGATATGTCAAGTTACTAGGTATATTATTTTGTGGTGCTGCGGACAATTTGTGGCAACTGTAAAAATAAAAATAGTACTACTAATAATTATAATATCAATAAGTATTGAAATGCGATATATAGCTCTTAGCAGCCAATTAGGAGATACTGTAGCTGTATGTGCTACGTTTCTGTTTAGTGGCATTCTAAAACTGCATACACACGTAAAGATTTTCTGTCCAACCATCCATCCAACTAGTTGATTGGTTGGAATGAAAACCTGGTAAGGGATGAAAGCAAATGACAATCAGCAATTTGCTCCCAAACGCCGGGAAATGGACAAAAACTGTTGTTTGAACAAATTGTTTATATCAAACATTTAACAAACTTGTCTGACGTCATTTTCATCTGTTTTCTGGCATTTAGGAGCAAATTGCGGATCATCAGTTACTCCCATACGTTACCAGATTTTCATTCCAACCCATCAACTAGTTGGCTGGTTGGACAGATAATCTTTACGTCTGTATGCAGCTTAACAAATACACTGATTGATTTCAGAATGGATTTCCTGACAATTGCTATTGGCCAAATACCAAACACCAAATACTGTATTGTGTTTTGTACAGTGAGTATTTACAAATGGACCATTTGAGATCACAATTAAGTTCATCACCGAAACAATGCACACCAGTGTCTCTAAACCGTACTTCTTCATGTCTGCAACAGTTGCAAATTTTTGCAAATCCGCTGCGTACACAGACGCATTAGCGTAAATCTCTGAATCAGCCCTATGTTAACTGCTCACTGTAATTATGTCTTTATGTATTTATGTGAAGTTGTGAAACTCTCTGCGTCTGCTAGTATACTGTCTAAGCAACTTGTGCAGAACAAATTGGAGTCAACGCTTTCTAGGTACTGTAAACAGAAAAACCTTCCCCCGTACTAACTGCTTATGTTATTTGCTAAAAAGAAAAGAAAACACAAAACAATAAAAATAACAATTTGAGCTGATACTCTGGTACATTATCACCGGCGCTTCCAACTCTGATCATTTATCTGGATAATTAGGCTGAAACATAGAGGAGGAATCTGGTACTAATCTGCCCCTCTCGTTAGAGTTCTGCAGGAGCACTGATGTGAGGAAATACGGCCATCCTAATCCTCCAGCAACCCTGCAATGAGACATACATTACTCTCAGTGTCTTACATCTAAATCAGAATTCAAATCAAAGTATCTGAATAAGAAGAAGATTGATTAGACACTTCCGGGGATAATTTCTAAACAAAAATATTTTCAGAGAGGACGGGCTTCTTTTTGGGCAGTTAAACTTGTTATTAAATGGAAAGGGAAAATATAGTATGCAGGTTACACTGAGGGGTATATTTACTAAACTGAGGGTTTTTAGAAGTGGAGGTGTTGCCTATAGGAACCAATCAGATTCTAGCTATTATCATCTAGAAGGTGCTAGATGAATGATAAGTAGAATATGATTGGTTGCTATGGCCAACATCTCCACTTCTAAAAACTTGCACTTTTTTAAATATACTCCTGAATGTGAGCTTTACTGTAAACATGATGTTATTATAAACTAGTAAAGGGACCCGGTCTGCCCACTGCTCCACCCTGACACATCTCCCACTCTGGCCACTGCTCAAACCTGTCCCTGCTCTGTCCCTCCCCATACCATACCTCCCAACTTTTCTACTCCTTTTCTACTTTGCGACCGAAAATGGGGTATGGCTTCACTAGAAGGGGTGTGGCTTCTCAAAAACAGGGTGGAGCCTCACAGCAAAACCCCTGTTTGTGTCATTATAGGGGGCGTGCCCAGCACTCTCCGAGATGCTGGGCAGCCCCCAGGCTCTCCCTACACAGGTGAACAGATGTCGTGCACATGTTCATGACATCTGTTTACCTTCTGCACACCCACTGCTCTGTTATGCAGAGCAGCGGTATGTGCTATCCCCAACTTCCCCCCCTCCGCGGGACACTGCGGCCTGCTGGTGGGACAGCAGGACAGTCCCATAAAAAATGGACTGTCCCGCTGAATGCGGGACATTTGGGAGGTATGCCATACCCTCACCAGTGTGGCGAACCATGGGGGGGGCGATAAGGGCGATTACTCCTATAACACACGGCCCTTTTCCAGGAGGTGTAGTGTGGCTCATGCCGCTGTCACCTGGGGCTGTGACAGGAGTGATGGTTGCAGATTTTTTACATTTAGGTGAAAAAATAAGGAAAACTTTCTTGCACATGTGTAGCGCTTTTACTTACCTTGCAATACTTTTACTTCAGCACATTCACAATGGCTTTGCAGGTAACCGGAATGATGTTTCCCAAAACCTAGGGGGAGATGAGGGTCCCAAACTTCAGGTCTTCCGGTAACCTTCTGTAGCCACAAACCTCAGAGTAGCCACCAGCCTCTCAGCAGGAATGGCCCTCCGCATATTAGTATTCTGCCTCCAGATATAGGGGGTCACCAGATGCAGCAACTCTTGGATGGTGGCGTAATCCATGCATGGGTAGTCGTGGTAGTCATCTGGATTGTTCTCCCTAATCTCCATCAGCAGCGGCATGTGGGAGCGAGCGTCCCTCCTCATCAGCCAGACCTCTGCATCCAGCAAGACCTCACCCTCCTTTCCTGAGCCCTCTCAGCTTCATATAGCCATAGGCTAGCCAAAGTGAAAAGCGATAGGAATCCATCACCATAGAATACAGGATAGAATTCAGGATAAACACACTTTGTTAAGACAAGCCAAAAACAAAGCAGAGCACAATAGCAACGTACAGCGTTCAGCAGGTATAAACCAAGCTTCACTAGTCACAGAGCAGAAGTGCACAGACCTAAAACAACACCTGCTTTATATACCCCCAGGTTGAGTCCACCCATTATTTACATTCCAGCAGATGCATCCTGAGGTTGTTTGCTGCCAAACGATATATCATTAACGATTTGTAGTCGTTAACGACCCATCTATATCGTTTGATCATTTGTACAATCGTTCCGTGTGTATGCACAATATTGTTAGCCTGGGAGTGTTCAGGAGTTCAAGTGAAATCGTTAATGAGATTGGATCGTTACCTACATCGTACCGTGTGTACCCACCTTGAGTGGCGATTGTTTCTCACAGGAGGCAACTTAACCAGGTCTTAGGTTTATTGACCAAGTAGATTAACAGATGTCTTGGACACAGGGTTAAACAGGTACGAGGCAGTTTCTGTGCCGGATGCGTCTTGGAGTAATAAGGGTATGCTGGGCATTGTAGTCTCCTTGTGCTATGTGGTGGAGGCACAGAAGATTGGGGGAACACTGTGGGGGCCTTAATGGCACTAATCCTTACAGAGAGTCTCAGGCAGTGTCAGACTGGGCAATGAGGGGCCCACCGGGGGAATCAGTGGTAAGGGTGTGGTCATCCACCAGAGGGGGTGTGGCCAGCCACCACAGATGCTTGGCTAATCATTAGGCAAATCATGGTGTAGTTTCTATAGAAGGGAACCAAGCTCCCATGTTGATCAGTGGTTCTTCTCTACCAGGTAACTGACTGTCTAATAAAGTAACAACGTATAATGTGAGGTCTAAAACCTGACACCTAGAGGAGGGGAGGTTGGCCCACAGGCAGTGGGACCCACTGGGGATTTCCCCTGTACCCCTGTGTGCCAGTCCAACCCTGGTCTCGGGTCAGACTCACAGTGTGTCCTAGAGACTACTAACTCATCTAAATGGATAGAGGCAGCACATTCTAGAATTATGAGTCATGTGACTGATGGTAAAAGCTTCCTCCATAATAGTCCAAAGCACGGAAAGGTGAGCACATGCTGAGGGCGGTTCGACCGGTGCCACCACCCAGAGTGCAAAATCCTGGAGGTGGCATGGCTTGCAACTGTTTCCATCTTGTGTAGTGCCTGACACCCAGCTTCCTACTCCCAGCCTCATCTTTTGTGATATTATTTGCACCAGGGCAGAGGAGAGAGCGATTACTGTAGGTTGGTGGGTCATAGGGCTGGCCCAGGATGCAGAATTGCCCTGGTACAGGGGAAGGGTTACTAGAGCTAAAGGACAGTTTATGACATCAGAAGGATTTGGGGAACGTTTCCTTAACTGCCTGGCCTCACCAGAAAGTAACAAATGCGCTATATGTACTTAGCATCTGAATCAGAGGTGTACACAAAGCCTGATTTACATACTGCTGCATTTGGGGGGGAAAGGGCAGCGGGGGCATGTCTGCTCCCATTTTCCGGGAGGGACGTGGCCAGTGTCTGCATCAGTGGACACAGATTTCCTATCCTCAAAAGCTGCCAGGAGCCGGCAAGGCTGATTAAGTCTCAGCTTACGCAGCCTGGCCAAAAAGAGTAATCAATGATGCTTGCGATGGTGAACCAGTGACTCAGGCTGCGTCTACGGACACTGCACTCGAATTGCAGATGCAGCAAGCAGGTATTTATTTCCTACAGACACCGCCGGCTGCATTTACATTTGAGCTGGACAGTATTGCACAGCTGCTTCCTTGCGGCTCTGCAATATCGTCCATCCCTGAGTCCAGCCCTTAGTTTTTATTGTCAGTAAAGAAACTTGTTAATCAAGAGACTGTTGTGACATTCAAGGGTGACAGCTGCATAATCAGAAATGGAAGTAAAATTCTTATAGAAGGATGAATGATGAATTTAACCAGCGGATGAAGTGGTCAACACTGCCAAGCAGGACCCACACATGTGGCGGAACCCTGAAGCTATCAAGAATATAGTTAAAGAGCCTCTTGATACAGTATCAGGATCAGTGCAGCCAGATGATGTTCTACTCCGGATGCTTGCAAGGGAAAGTGACAAGGAAATCTTTTACAAAAACTAAGCCATGAAAGAGCTGAACAGCCTCTGGACTTGATACACACAGACCTGGATGGATCAATGAGCATTGAGACCTCAGGAAGGAAGGAGTATTTTCTCACATTCATCGATGATCAGTCAAGATACACAACAGTCTGTCGGCTTCACAGCAAGGATAAAGTACCGGAGAAGCTCAAAGAATATCTTGCTCAAGTAAGCAACAATTTTGGCAGGTTGCCAGCCGCACTACATGTAGAAAATGGGACCACATAGAGGAAGCAAGACACAAGTTTTCTTACAAAAGTATGAAATTCTGTTCTGGACCACAGTACCATACAATTGCAAAACAGAATTATATAGAGAATATAAAGTACAGTACTCACTATGAAAGTGGGTGATGTATGTTCTCTGATGCAGATAAGCCAACAACAGGATGAGGAGAAGCAATCATAATAGCCTGGTATCTCCAAAATCATTTACCTTGGAAATGTGCAGAGTAAAGAGAGAGAAGCCCGAGCTGCAGCATATTAGAACATTTAGAAGCAAGGGCTAAGTACATGTTCCCAAAGAAAAGTGTACCAAATGAGAAGCTCATTCAAAGCAATTTAGTCTAATATCCTAAAGCGAGTGCATACATAATTATTTCCAATATCATTGTTATTATTATCCTTTATTTATATGGCGCCACAAAGGTTCCGCAGCGCCTTACACAGTACATAAATGAGCACACAAGAAAAACAGTTATTATTAGTACAGAACAATGCAGGACAAGGACATGGTTTATAAACATACTGTAGCTGTATAACACAAGCAGCAGGGCGTCAGCAACCAAGTGTTAGGTGCCAATTGGGGAGTTAGGAGTACATGATAGTATTAGTAAAGGAAGGAGAAGCACGTGAGGAATGAGGGCCCTGCTCGCGATAGCTTACATTCTAAAGGGGAGGGGCAGACAGACAGGGCAATAGCAATACAGATGGGGTAGATAGTGAGAAACAAGGAAGGTGCATGGAGCAGTGGGTTAGGATATATGCTACGGAATGTGTGTGTTTTAAGTAGGGGTGTGCACCGGCCACTTTTCGTGTTTTGTGTTTTGGTTTTGGATCTGGATCTTTCTTCGTGTTTTGGATCTGGATTGGTTTTGCCAAAACCACCCTTCCGTGTTTTGGGTTCTGGGTTTTGTGTTTTGGATCTGTATTATTTTGAAAAAAAGCTTAAAAACAGCTAAAATCACAGAATTTGTAGGTTTTTCTGCTCCTATGCTATTATTGACCTCAATAACCTTAATTTCCACTCATTTCCAGTCTATTCTGAACACCTCACACCTCACAATAGTGTTTTTATGTCCAAAAGGTTGCACCGAGGTAGCTGGATGACTATGCTAAGCGACACGAGTGGGCGGCACAAACACGTGACCCATCTAGGCGTGATACTGCAGTGGCAGACAGGATGGCAGTTAGAAAAACTAGGCCCCAAACTGTACATAATGCAAAGAAAAAAAAGAGGTGCAAGATGGAATTGTCCTTGGGCCCTCCCACCCTTATGTTGTATAAACAGGACATGCACACTTTAACAAACCAATCATTTCAGCACCAGGGTCTGCCACACAACTGTGGCTGAAATTATTGGTTCGTTTGGGCCCCCACAAAACAAGCTGGCAATTAATCTGTCCCTGCACAAACTGGCTCTACGGAGGCAAGATGTCATCCTCATCCTCCTCATCCACCGATTCCTCACCCTCTTCAGTGTTGTGTACATCCTCATCCTCAAAGAGTATTAACTCGTCCCCACTGGAATCCACCACCACAGGGCCCTCTGTACGTTCTGGAGGCTGGTCTCCCTGGAAGAGCTGATAATTCATTTTGATGAACATCATCTTCTCCACATTCAGTGGAAGCAACCTCCTACGCCTTTCGCTGACAAGGTTCCCGGCTGCACTAAACACTCTTTCGGAGTACACACTGGAGGGGGGGCAACTCAGGTAAAATAGAGCCAGTTTGTACAAGGGCCTCCAAATTGCCTCTTTTTCCTGCCAGTACAGGTATGGACTGTCTGACATGCCTACTTGGATGCTGTCACCGATGTAATCCTCCACCATTCTGTCAATGGTGACAGTATCATATGCAGTGACAGTAGACATGTCAGAAATTGTTGCCAGGTCCTTCAGTCCAGACCAGATGTCCAAACTTGGTCCTGCCTGCCCTGCATCACCGCCAGCGGGTTGCTTAGGATACCTAAGTTTTTTCCTGGCAGCCCCAGTTGCGGGAGAAAATGAAGAAGGAGCTGTTGACGTGTCACGTTCCGCTTCAGCTGACAGTGTGTTCACCAGCAGGTCTTTGCACCTCTGCAGGCTTGTGTCGGCCGGAAAGAGAGAAATCACATATGCTTTAAACCTAGGATCGAGCACTGTGGCCAAAATGTAGAGGTCTGATTTCAACAGATTGACCACCCTGGAATCCTGGCAAAGCGAATGAAGGGCTTCATCCACAAGTCCCACATGCCGAGCGGAATCGCTCCGTCTTAGCTCCTCCTTCACTTTCTCCAGCTGCTTCTGCAAAAGCCTGATGAGGGGAATGACCTGACTCAAGCTGGCAGTGTCTGAACTGACTTCACGTGTGGCAAGTTCGAAGGGCTGGAGAACCTTGCACAACACGGAAATCATTCTCCACTGCGCTTGAGTCAGGTGAATACCCCCTCCTTTGCCTATGTCATAGGTGGATGTATAGGCTTGTATGGCCTTTTGCTGCTCCTCCATCCTCTGAAGCATATAGAGGGTTGAATTCCACCGCGTCACAACCTCTTGCTTCAGGTGATGGCAGGGCAGGTTCAAGAGTGTTTGCTGGTGCTCCAGTCGTCGGCACGCAGTCGCTGAATGGCGAAAGTGGGCAGAAATGTTTCGGGCCACCCAAAGCGTCTCCTGCACGCCCCTGTCGCTTTTCAGAAAATTCTGCACCACCAAGTTTATTGTGTGAGCAAAACATGGGACGTGCTGGAATTTGCCCAGATGTAATGCCCGCACAATATTGGTGGAGTTGTCAGATATCACAAATCCCCAGGAGAGTCTAAGTGGGGTAAGCCACTGGGCGATGATTTCCCTCAGTTTCTCTAAGAGGTTGTCGGCGGTGTGCCTCTTACTGAAACCGGTGATACACAGCGTAGCCTGCCTTGGAACGAGCTGGCGTTTCTGAGATGCTGCTACTGGTGACGCTGCTGCTGTTGCTGCGTAAGGTGATACATCTACCCAGTGGGCTGTCACAGTCATATAGTCCTTAGTCTGCCCTGTTCCACTTGTCCACATGTCCGTGGTTAAGAGGACATTGTGTACAACGGCATTTTTCAGGACACTGAGGACACTTTTTCTGACGTTTCTGTACAGTCTCGGTATCGCCTGCCTAGTGAAGTGGAATCTAGACGGGATTTGGAACCGGGGACACACTACCTCCATCAATTGTCTAAATCCCACTGCACTAATGGCGGATACCGGACGCACATCTAACACCAACATAGCAGTCAAGGCCTCAGTTATACGTTTTGCTTCAGGATGACTGCTGTCGTACTTCATCCTCCTCGCTAAGGACTGTTGGAGGGTCAATTGTTTAGTAAAAGTAGTGGTGTTCCTACTTCCTCTCTGGGATGATGAACGACTCCCAGCAGCAGCAACAGCAGCAGCGGCAGCAGTAGGCGTAGCAATGCAGGATCCTCCGGAGGAATCCCGGATAGGAGAGTCAGTCATGCCAGTGACATGGCCTGCAGGACTACTTCCGATCCTGACTAAGGAGGAAATTGACGAGGAGGGAGTTGACGGTGTGGTTTGCAGGCGCTTGGATACAACAGGACAACGGGATTTAGGTGTCCCTGGACTGCTTACGGTCTTAGCCAAAGTTTCTGAACTTGACAGTAACTTTTTATGAACGCGCTGCAGGTGCCGTATAAGGGAGGATGTTCCTAGGTGGTTGACGTCCCTACCCCTACTTATTTCACCTTTACATATGGTACATATGGCAAGACAGTTGTTGTCCGGATTTGGATAGAAATATTGCCAGACCAAAGAGGTGGAATGTTTGGTCTTCTGCCCAGGCATGACCGTGATGGGCTTTTTCATCCCACGGACAACAACTGTCTCCCCCGGAGCCTGATTTAAACAAACCACATCACCATCAGAATCCTCCTCGCCAACTTCCTCCTCAGCGCCAGCTACACTAGTATCCTCATCCTCTTGTACTTCAACAGTGACATCTTCAATTGGCATATCAGCAAGTGGACTGTGGGTGCTCCTTTCAGCACTTGCAGGGGGCGTGCAAATGGTGGAAAGAGCCACCTCTTCCCGTCCAGTGCTGGGAAGGTCAGGCATCGCAACCACCACCACACTTGGACTCTCCTTGGGGATTTGTGATATCTTCTTAGAAAGCACAGTTCTTCGCTGTGCTTTTGCCAGCTTAACTCTTTTGATTTTTTTAGTGGGAGGAGGGCTTCCATCGTCATGTGAAGCTGAACCACTAGTCATGAACATACTAGGGATCGACCTTAGCCGTTCCTTGCCACTCCGTGTCGTAAATGGCATATTGGCAAGTTTACGTTTCTCTTCAGCTGATTTAAATGTTTTTTTCAAGGTCATTTTCCTGAACTTTGTCATTTGGGATTGTATGTGCCCTCTATTATGACATTGGGCATTGGCCTTGGCAGACGACGTTGATGGCATGTTATCGTCTATGTCATGACTAGTGGCAGCAGCTTCAGCACTAGGAGGAAGTGGTTCTTGATCTTTCTCTATTTTATTTTTATCGGAGAAAGTTTGGTCCTCCATTTATGTTATATCGATTTGATATATACGTGCGGCTAAACACAGAAAATATTTTTTTATTTTTGTTGGAGAGTAGTGCACTTTGTGGGTTACACCAGCCTTTAAGAAATGAGCCAGCCGGCTCTTTACTTATGGGACACAGGCGCACGCTTGGCGCTGCTCCTTTGTTGATGCACGTGCGGCTACTGCGCACACAATTCACAAACACAGAAAATAATTTTTTTTTTGGTTTGGACTGGAGTGTACTTTGGGGGTTACAGCACCCTTTAACGGTCAAGCCAGCCGGCCCTTTACTTATGACACAGGCGCACGCTTGGCACTACTTTGTTGATGCACGTGCGGCTACTGCGCACACAATTCACAAACACAGAAAATAATTTTTTTTTTGGTTTGGACTGGAGTGTACTTTGGGGGTTACAGCACCCTTTAATGGTCAAGCCAGCCGGCCCTTTACTTATGACACAGGCGCACGCTTGGCACTACTTTGTTGATGCACGTGCGGCTACTGCGCACACAATTCACAAACACAAAAAAAATATTATTTTTTTAGCACTTGGGGGGAGCACCCCTGATGGACAGAGCACCCTCTGGACAACACTACAGCACCCCTTTAGGACTGGGACACTGCACAGGACTTTGGAGTGGACACAGCCCCTATGGACAACTGACTGCACAACACAGTCCAGCCAGCCCCTATGGACTTTGAAGTAGTGGACACAGCCCCTATTAACAACAGCAGCACAGCACAACACAGCCAGCCCCTATGGACTTTGAAGTAGTGGACAACAGCAGCACAGCGCAGCACAGCACAGCACAACACTACTCTGCACTACACTACACAGCCCAGCCAGCCCTAACTCCCACCCTCCCTCTTCACTGTCTACAGCCGAGTGAGAAAATGGCGCCGACGCGTTTACCTTATATAGGATCCAAAACCCGCGAGACTCGGAAGGCGGGAAGATGACGTTTTGCCTCGATTTCAGAATCCGAGTCAGGCGGGAAAAGTCGAGCCTGACTCGGATCGGACTCGGATCGGGGGGGCTCGGGGGGGTTCGGATTTCAGAAATCCGAACCCGCTCACCCCTAGTTATAAGGTGACCTTATGTTATGTCAAACTTATGTTCTTCGTACATCTATCTCTAAAACCAAAAATAGATTTGTTTATGTGTTATTTATATGAGAAATGTACAAAATAAAGTTGTTGCACTATAATTTTTGTCTGTTACAGTATGGCATCTAAATACATCCAACTAAATATGCAGATATTGTGAGACTGCCCGCAATCCTACTAGTGAGTACTATGGGCCTGATTCAGAGCCAGACACTCTGACAAAGCGCTCGCTCTGAATCAGGGTCGGGCATTTGTTTTTTCTGAACAGCCTCCTGGCCGCTCGCATAGCTGTGGGTGACTACCCACAGCTATATCGAGCGGCCATGAAGATGGTCGCGATGGTCAAGACCATCACGACCATTGGGCTTGCGACGAGACCCTTGTGGTAGGGTCTCGTTGCCGCAAGCCCTAGAGTGCTTTCGGCTCTAACAGAGCCGAAAGCACTCCCGCTGACATCACTTGTGATGTCAGTGGGGCCGGCCCCAGTTGGTAGGCATTCCCATGGGAACGCCTCCGTCTGGGCAGCCACGCCCCTGGCCCGCCTACCAAAGGAGGCGTGCTGTCGCTCAACAACGACAGAACGCCCCCTTTGGAATGAGACCCGGAGCGACGGCTTGCCTGTCGCTATCCGGGTCCTGCGCATGCGTATGACGGAGCCGGCTCCGTCGTGCGCATGCGCACTGGGCCACCATCGACCCGCTTGCGAGCGCATATCGCTCGCGAGTGGGTCTGAATCAGGCCATGTGTCCCAGCTGCTGGGTGCTATGCCATGCTCCTGTGAGTGGGTGCTTCTCACATGCTAGACCCACCCACAAAGAGGTGCAATCATGCCCAACACGCTGTAGCAAGCCCCCTCCAGGGGCTGTGTATAACACAGACGTATATATATAAAAATAACAGTAATATCAGTAATCATAAGAATTTAAAAATACAGCATAAACATAGAAAATAGAGCAAAGGGGAGAGAGAAAAAAGACAGAGAAAGAGGGGGGGGAGTTAGTAAAAAGGGAGAGAAAAATAGCAAGAAAGGAGAGAAAAGGGGGTGAGAAAATAAGGGAAAGAAAAGGCAAAAAATGGGAGGGGGAGATGGAATGAAGAGGGAGAGATAAATTCAGGGAAAGGGGAGAGAAACAGAAAGATGGGGGAATTTGGGAGAGGGAGAGACAGGATAAGGGAGGGGCACCATTAATCGGACATCGGCCACACCATCGGACGTTAAAGCAACCCCATGGTTAATTAGAATGTCCGCGGTAACATGGCCGCCAGTGCCAGTAGTAGTAGTACTCCCTGACCCCGATGTGCCTATCGCCACTAGCCACCCCCCCAGTCACTGACCAGGAAGACCGAAACTGCATGGATCAACATGCAATTCCGATATGCGTAGCCCAGCGGTAACCTTCGGCACGCATGTGCAGCGCATCTTGGATGCATGCGCAGAATCAGGCCCTTTGTGAGTGAACTGCGAGTGAGTCTGGAGCCGTGAGAGCGATTCCTCAGGCATCTTAGTTTTATATCTTCTTCAGTATTTACAAAGAGGAAAAATAAAAATGTGAAATTTCATTTTTGGTATCTTTTAGTTATTCACTTGTTAGTACCTCTACATGTATTTTACCTTGTACGGTGCCATCTGCCTCTGTCTATGAAAAAAATGTCAAGCCATCAGAGGCGGGGTTCTAGGTACTCCCCCTCCCCCCCCCCCCACTGCGTGCACCACTGCCCTGTACTTGTAGAAATTAATGTGTGTGTGTACAGGATCATATACAGTATACACACATACAAACCTATGCCTGTGGGTATAAATTATTTGAAAGTGTATCTGTGATATTTGTAACAAACTCATCGGTAAGAAGAACTAGACTGGAGCACTGAGTAGAATAGGAGTCAGCAGAGAAATGGCCTTATGGTAATTGGTAAACAGTTTTTCAATTATTATCGCCTGCAAAAGAAAATGTAAGGATAACTCTTCCACAATGATACATTTAACTTTGGTTGGAATTTTATTTAATAAGTTTCTTTAAACTGACACCGAGCTCCTCCTCCTCCGTTACATCTACCGGTGACTATGGTGGATCTGACACATGCTGCACCCAAGGTAACTTCAATGAAGAACGATTTGGCACACATGATGCTGGAAACAGTTTTTGTTTGTATTTGCTTTTATTAGTGCAGTTCACACCAGGCTGAGCAAACCTTTTAGAAGATTGGTTGCTATAGGTGTAACTGCTGGGATACCAGATGTAGCAGCTATAATGGGCCTATTCACTAAAGGGACTCATTATTGCCCTTAGGCTGGAATCGGTATGTAATGCCGGATCAATACTGACAGTGGCAGCCCGGCGGGTCGAAATGCCAACAGCTGAAGGTAAGTACCTTAACCATCCCCTCTCCCCCCACTAACCCTCCCTTAGGGGTGAATAGTCCTAACTTTCCCCCTAGTGCCTAACCCTAACCTCCCCCCCATTAGGGCCTAAACCTAATCCCCCCTCCCCACACCCTAAACCTAACCCTCCGGGGGGGGGTGGCTGTCCCTATCCCCCCCTAGTGGTGCCTAAGCGAAAACCCCCCTTCCCCTACCCTAAGTCCCTCCAGGGATCCCTAAACCTAAATCCCCCCCCTCCCGGCTAGACACTAAGACACCCGGCAAACCTTCATTTAGTATGCTAGTTGTTGGGATTCTGTAGTGTGGCTAATGATAGGCGTTGGGATTTTGATGCCTATCTTTAGTCCAATGATGGTAAGTGTCGGGATATCGGCGGGTGGGATAGCGCCCGCCGGTATCCTGACTGCATCCCCTTAGGCTGCCCTGTTTAGCAGCCACCCATCCTTCCCCTCTATGATGTCACAGGAGTATAGCACAAATACGCTCCCGGCTGTGTGACCACGATGATCGAAGCCACAGTACTATAAAGCCCCCGTGATATTGTGTATATCAGCTTCTGATATCCCCGTCCTCTCAGAGCAGGAAGTGTAAAGCGGTGCCCAGCAGAGCAGAGGTGGGTGCCCGGCCTGGCAAGGCAAGAGAGGGGTCGGTAGGATGGTGCAGAAACATTGTTGGCCCCTTTAAAGTTTTGCTATGGGGCCGACAGATTTATAGTTACGCCATGGCTATTGGTTACAACATATGTTTGTTCCCTATTGTTAAACATTGCCCTCACACAGTTTTGAGGGGGGGCTATTGAGTGGGCAATACTTTATATTTATGAAAATGGGACCAATCAACTAATTGGGAGCAGTGGGGGCTCCAGGGCTGGGGCTGTAGTGTAGTAAAAAATTCAAATAGGGGAGTCACACCAACTGCCAGTGAGTCCTGGCCAGCGTTGTTTGGTAGCGTTTGGAAGGGCAGTCGGTGTGAAATTTGGACTGGCTCAGGTCCCACCTCTGGAGCATCCACTGATTGGGAAGCCATTGGCATCACTGAGTTAATGAATGAAAATGAGGTAACCAATAATATTACTGTGTAACCATAATGTATAATGCAGTCATGTAAGTTACTTGTAGCAATACCGGAAGCCTAGTGACCGCCGGCTCAGTCCTACCTGTCAGATCAGGAGAGAGACAGCGCACTCCTAACAACAGACAAGTGTAGAAGTTGCCAATAGCAACCAAACAGCTTCCTGCTATCATTTATCAAATGCATTCTCTAAAAGGATAGCTATAATTTGATTGTTTGCTATGGTCAACTTCTCCACTCGTTCTCTTTAGAAAGTTTGATAAATCTCCTCCTAAGAAAGCTCTTTATGTAAGACAAGTGTACACGCAACACAAACATGAGTCTCTGAGAAGTAACAAGCAGCCAGGAAAGTGCCTCGTGCGTTGTGGGTGTCTCATATTGTGGAATGCAAATGTTAAGCCATTCAGTTACAGGACAGTGCGTCTAGGAAGAAGCTCAGTGCCGTGTTTCTATGAACAGCGAAGGATTATGGAAATTTCCGGAGTTGTCATATTCACAGAGAAATTGATATTCATACAGGGAACGTTTCAGCCCTTCCTTTACTCTCTGTGTTTTAATTTCGTTATTTAATTTCATGTTCGACTTCATTGCCCAGTTTAACTAAAAATGTGACACCTTCCTCTATAGAGCACTGTGGATTTCAAAATGACTCCAGAAGTCTCCCTTGGTAAGAATACCTACATGTTATTATAGAGGATTCTGCAGCAATAAAACATCCTCTCTCTTTAGCTATAGACTTTTATTGTAAAAAAAATAATACGTTAGTGTTTATTACAAAGAAAATATACAGAATTACGGTAAGGAAGTTAGAGACAAAGGGGCCTATTCATCATGTTAATTATTGGAGTCCGAACTGACCCCGATAATTAACAACCTAACTCGCCGCGGCTGCCGGAGCAACTCATCAGTGCTCCGGCACCTTGACAGCTGATGCGAAATCAGCTGCCCCCGCAGACGGCTTCACTGCTCCTTTTTGGACCTACAGGTCACGCATGCACACAAGAGCTCCGACGTCCGGCGGAAGGAGCAGGACAGGGGCAGAGGGATTTGAGGATGGCGAATGCTCCCGCAGTCAAGCTCTGAAAATATTATATTTTTGGAGCTTGCTGTATACTGTCCCCATACTAGTGTATAGGGACAGCGGGCCATTCCGGGAGAGAAAGGTAAGTAGGCGATATCTGTGATACCTCCTGCTTTACCTACGTGATGAATGGCCCAAACACTTACTTTTCACACGTGCATTTTCACCTACTTTTGTGAAAATTAAGTGATGATGAATAGGCCCCTAAAAGTCATACAGAACATACATATTGAGGCTTATTCACAGTTGGAGTCAGGCAGTGCCGGAGCAGGGCAGCACTGCGCCCTGACCGGCACCGAACCTGACCACGTGATGTCATGAACACGAGGGGGCGGGACCACCAGCACCGGAATGTGCAGCACCTCTTGAGCAACGCTCTGGGCAGCTCTGCCACAGCGATACTGGCTGCAGAGTGCCATTTCCCATGGCAGACAGCGGTGGCACCCCCGGGGCCGTGCGGCCTGGGTGACGGAACTGCTCGCACACCACTAGTTATGGCCCTGGCCTGGAGCATACTTACTGACATTTGTTTTTACCTCTCCGGGAGAGGTCTGGAGAGGACTGTCAAGTATGCACTAGGCAGTGATAGTGGCGGGGCCGGAGTATCCGTGTCATTAGACCCTGCCCCATTGTGGGGAAAATCCCACCAATCGTGCATATTTAAATGGGGGTGAGGCCAAATGACACGATTATCATAGAATCTTGTCATTAGGCCTCGAATGGCCGGTAAGATTCTTTCCATTCCGAAATGGCTAGATGGACTACAAGTCCCAGTACAACATTGTGCATCCAGGGGAGAACAGCTCTAGCACATAACTAAAGAGAATAGATAGCCTCTTACAGCGCAACCACAGGTCTTTAGTTATGGTAAGAATAACTTATTATAATTATAAAATCCTACTAGCCTGCATCCAGGGACTTAACTAGAACTTTGAGGGCCTCATATCAAAAGCTTCTGTGGGCTCAATTGAAGTGGCCTAGACCTAATGCCCAGATCCACTTTACTCTAGGGCTCATGCCTAGCGCCTGCCTAATGTGGGAGTGGGACTCACCAGTGACCGGGGCCTAATGCCCAGATCACTTTGATTAGTGGGGGGCTCAGGTCTAGTGCCTTAATGTTCCAGGCCATTGAAGTGACTTGGGCCTGATGCCCAAAACCACTGTACATAATACAGTGCTCAGGCATGGAGCATGTCTATCTGTGGGCACAGAGTGACCTGTGCTTACCGCCCATATACATGTGGCACAGGCTTTATACCTGCCTAACATGTTCCACAGGCCTGACTATCCCACGGGCCTAGTGCCTAACACCTGGTGATCTAGGGAGGGGTTAATGATTACCAGTGGCCAAGGCCACCTACTGGTATCGGTGAAAGAGTCTGCAGTGGGGAGCTTAATATTTACCTCTTTGCTTCCCTTCACTGCAGCACTCTCCGGTCCCCAGTCTCTGTCTTCCGCAGTTGGCCGATCTTGGACAGTTCCACCGCCTCCTCTACTCAGCATCACACCATCTTCTGGCCTCTTCCATGGCTGCCGTGTTCTCTCTGCTGCCTCTGCCGCTGAACTGAAGCTTGTTTAGATTGTCCCATTACTTTTGGCCCCTTAAAAAGTGAGAGGCACATATAGAAACTGCTGTAATTCCTACACCGTTCACCTGATTTGGATGTAATTACCCTCAAATTAAATCTGAAAGTCTGCAGGTAAAGCACATCTTGTTTGTTTCATTCCAAAGCCATTGTGGTGGTGAATAGAGGCCAAGATATGAAAATTCTGTCAATGTCCCAATATTTATGCACCTGACTGTACATGCAGGCCCAATGATCACGGTAAGCCACTTACCAGATTATTTCTCCAGTGCGACGATTGAGCACTCAGATCCACAGACACACACAGCAGACTTGGTAGGAAAACCTGCTGCCACTGGGCATGTGAAGCAGCTCCATTGCCCTTTATATTGCATGTAGTCACCACTGGCCAGGCTGTGGGGAAGGGGGGGGGGTTCTGGGCAACTGGAAACCCCCCCTCTGCATTTGCTGTATAACCAGCATACCAAAACTAATTACCTCATCTCTGCCTAAATTTGTGCTGTAAGGACAACCTCTGGGATACCTCATGCAAGTCCTATATGATTTAGTTTGCTTCCAATGAGCCAGCTCCATGAACTTGAGCCCTAGTCATACTTACCAAATGTGCACCAATGAAAGAATGGCCATGGAGGGGAAAGCATGTAATGTTTATGACTAGCTGATGTACTAACCAGTCTAGGAGCAATGGCATATCTATAATGAGTGCAGGGTGTGATTTCCTCGAGACTGGCAGGTCCCCCACGTGGGTTCCTGCATCATAGTGCATATTGGCTAAGAATCTGTCCACTAAGAATCAGTGGCCGCGATGGGCTATGAGTGGTCTGACTCTCAGCCAATCATGGCTAAGGTGCAGGAAATCTTGTGGGTCCTATTAGTCTCTGCGGAAGCGCTTCTGTGTCCACTGGATGGTGTGTTCCTTTTTTTATTTTTGCCAAGCTCCATGGATGCATACTGGACAAGAGGACCGACAAGCATCATGGAGTAGGGGTAACCATGTAGTGTGAGTGGATGTGAGTGAATATGGCATAAAAGGTTAAAATATATAGTGTCCATGTTCTGTCTTTTTTTATAATATATTCACAGTGGGGGTACAGTTACCAGGCTTGCTGGGATCTGTAGTCCCATTGTGAAGAACAATATTTTTTCTATAATGAACCCATTACCCCTGAACCCACCCCTACAGGGGTGCACGGAAGAGCCCTGGGATTTCAGCCCTAGGCTAGTTGACATTCGGGTACCCAATTTCCAAGGATTGCCAGCATTGGGCTGACCAATTTGGGCCTGGTGAATGCTTTGGCAGAAGTACCCCACGCTGTGTGTCTCCCTGCTATGGCATTACCGCCCGGTTAGTTCATCCCGGTGCTGGTTATAGGAAAATATGGGGAAACTCACTCCGATTTTTCCACCAATTTTTCTGTACCAGAATGGACTGAGAGGTCCAGGGCTGGCTATGTTTTTTTCTTGGGGGGGAGACCCCACACCCTTTGTTTTCTTACTTTTTAACCCTTTATTACACCTATAGCATAGGTCACACTGATCACACGTTGCTCACAGGCACGTTTATTCATTTCAGCCCAATACGACTAAAACTCGCCCACGATCAAACACGATTCCATATTCCATCGAAAAACATGATTCTGCGAAACATGATTCTTAGTAAATTGAAGTGTTTGATTGGGAAAAACTCTGACGTATCCCAGCAATTCCCAGGGTGTTTATTCTCGGCCAGTTGCGATTCTTTGTAAATTTACCCTCGGAAAGCTGAAGACAGAATCACTCGTATTTAGGGCCTGATTCAGACCCACTCGCGAGCGGCTGTCCGCTCGCAAGTGGGTCGATGTTATGGACTGAGCATGCGCACGACGGAGGGAGCTCCGTCGTGCGCATGCGCCAGACGCGACGAGCGAAGGAAAGTCCTTCGCTCGTTGTGTCCTATCAAAGGGGGCGTGCTGTCAATGTTGATTGACAGCACACCCCCTTTGGTGGGCGTGCCGGGGGCGTGCCTCCCTGACGGGGGCGTTCCCACGGGAACGCCTCCTGTCAGAAGCCGGCCCACTGACATCACTAGTGATGTCAGTGGGAGTGATTTTGGCTCTGATAGAGCCAAAATCACTCCGGAGCTTGCGGTTGAAAACCTTAACCGCAGGCTCCAGCTCGCAAATTCGATGGTCGCGATGGTCTCGACCATCACGACCATCACAATGCACGCTCGTATAGCCTGTGGGTGGTGACCCACAGCTATACGAGCGTCCAGGAGGACGCTCCATGAAAATGGAGCCCGGCCCTCATTCAGAGCGTGCGCTCTGCTCAGAGCATACGGCTCTGAATGAGGGCCTTAGTTGTGTATCTGTAGAAGTATCATGGGCCTCATGATAATCAGCTGACACGTTGGCACCACACACATGGGAAACACACGGAGAGTGCGCCATAGTGACAGCGTTTAGGACGGGCGCTCCCCTGTGTTTTATCAGCTCCCTAGCATCTATTTTATTATATTATAATGTATGAAGATTTGCACAAGTATCCATTTAATCTTTTACGCAGTTTATCATATAAAAAGCTTTGGGGCCACTTTAAACCATATATGGTCTGATTACAATCCTTTAACATGCTACAGTGTAACAACCAATGTCATTTCCCCACACAAGCACAATCAGGCACCTCTCACCACTGAGCCGCTAACAATAACTTGCATATTTTAGCTACATATATTTTCCACTATTTGCATAAAAAATTATACTCCTTTGAAAGACGTTAACATTTGGTATTCAGGATCCTTGTCGTTGGCTTTGTTCATTAGAAACAATTTTCTGCTTGAGTGAGCTCAGCGTCTGTGTGTGATGAAACTTTGGATATTCAGTGGGAGAAGGACAGCTTTTTCTTATCAAATAGTGGTCCTGGCTGGCTGTACCATCAGTTTATCATCGCAGACAACCTGTTCCTGTATCACAATCGGGTATTGTACAGTCGTCTGCAAATGTCACAAAGGCCTAGTGACAAATTCAGAGTCCTATTACTTTCGGTGTTGTGTTTGAGCTCAGGATTGTTTATAAGGGTTTTATGAGACATCAAACATCTAATCTTAACGTGTAAGGTCTTTAACTCATTGTTGTTTTAGATAGGCAATGAGGCAAGTCTGCAGACCCGTCAAATTACACATTGTGTTTTTTTCTTTTATAACTGCCTTATAAGCACAGAATTCAATAAGAGCGGTTCATCCAAGCACGAGTGCTTCTATCTACATAAATATATCTCTATCAAAATCGTATTACTCTTCGAAAAAACAAATGATCAGAATCTTGCCTGAGACAATCTCACACCAGTTATGTGGAGGGATGTTAGTGCTGCAGAATGAAGTTAATATCTTCGCTGAGCGGAACACCCCTCGTACTTTGCCCTCAAACTTTGTTCATTTAAATATATATATGATGGTAAAAAAAACAGATCAAATTGTTGTGGAATGGATGATACTTAGTAACACTGGGCCTGATTCAGAGCCGGACGCTCTGAAAGAGCGCTCACTCTGAATCAGGGCGGGCGCTGGTTTTTTTAGGAGCGGCCACCCACAGCTATAGGGAGCGGCCATGATGATGGTCGCGATGATCAAGACCATCGCGACCACCAGGCTTGCGACGAGACCCTTGTGGTAGGGTCTCGTTCACCGCAAGTCCCAGAGAGCTTTCGGCTCTAACAGAGCAGGAAGCTCTCGACTGACATCACTCGTGATGTCAGTGGGGCCGCCCACGAACGGCAAGCGTTCCCTCAGGAACGCCTCCGTTTGGGCAGCCACCCCCCCGGCCCGCCCACCAAACGGGGCGAGCTGTCACTCAACATCGACAGCTCGCCCCCTTTGGTGCGAGAACTGGAGCGACGGATTGCCCGTTGCTAGCCGGCTCCGTCGTGCGCATGCGCTTTGAGCCACCATCGACCCGGTTGCAAGCGCTCAGCGCTTGTGACCGGGTCTGAATCAGGCCCACTGTCACATGACAATATGAGGTGTATATTATATAAATCATTGACCGATATAAGAGGACTCTTGATAATTACCAATTTTACTTGGTTTGTTGCTTTAATTGATTTTTAATTCTGTGTTGCTTGTCGGGTGTCATGTAACTGAAATGTTAACTACAGTCACATAGCTCATGATGTAGTGAGCAGAGAGGCTTTGGAACACCCCTCAGAGCTTAGCATGTAGTGTAAACCCCTGTCCTTCACTCTCTTCTGCCATCATGTGATATACTGAAAGTCTTGTGAGTATATATGTGTGCATGGCAACCATGTTTGTTGGCCCTCCAGAGAGTTTTTCAACAGGAGATAAAGTTTTGTAGAAGGATGGGTGAGCAGAATCCCACAAATCCTACTTCTACCTATGCTACTAAAAGTAATACACCCACACACCTAATCTACACCCAACTATACTACTCACACTAATGCCGCCTCACACCTACACTACTCCCACCTATTGTACACTACTCACACTAATACTACTGTATATTACTCACACTAATACCACCTCACACCTACCCTACTCCCACCTACTGTACACTACTCACACTAATACTACTGTATATTACTCACACTAATACCAGCTCACACCTTCCCTACTCCCACTAACTGTACACTACTCACACTAATACTACTGTATATTACTCACATTAATACCACCTCACACCTACCCTACTCCCACCTACTGTACACTACTCACACTAATACTACTGTATATTACTCACACTAATACCACCTCACACCTACCCTACTCCCACTAACTGTACACTACTCACACTAATACTACTGTATATTACTCACACTAATACCACCTCACACCTACCCTACTCCCACCTACTGTACACTACTCACACTAATACATCCCCACACTAAACGTACTCCCACCTCCTGTACACTACTCACACTAATACAACCCCACACTAACTGTACTCCCAACTATACTACTCACACTAATGCTGCCTCACACCTACCCTACTCCCACGTACTGTACACTACACACGCTAATACATCCCCACACTAACTGTACTCCCAACTATACTACTCACACTAATGCCGCCTCACACCTACCCTACTCCCACCTACTGTACACTACTCACACTAATACTACTGTATATTACTCACACTAATACCACCTCACACCTACCCTACTCCCACCTACTGTACACTACTCACACTAATACTACTGTATATTACTCACACTAATACCACCTCATACCTACCCTACTCCCACCTACTGTACACTACTCACACTAATACTATTGTATATTACTCACACTAATACCACCTCACACCTTCCCTACTCCCTCCTACTGTACACTACTCACACTAATACTACTGTATATTACTCACACTAATACCACCTCACACCTACCCTACTCCCACCTACTGTACACTACTCACACTAATACTACTGTATATTACTCACACTAATACCACCTCACACCTACCCTACTCCCACCTACTGTACATTACTCACACTAATACATCCCCACACTAACCGCACTCTCAACTATACTACTTACACTAATACCAACTCACACCTACCCTACTCCCACCTACTGTACACTACTCACACTAATACATCCCCACACTAACTGTACTCCCACCTACTGTACACTACTCACACTAATACAACCCCACACTAACTGTACTCCCAACTATACTACTCACACTAATGCGGCCTCACACCTACCCTACTCCCACCTACTGTACACTACTCACACTAATACAACCCCACACTAACTGTACTCCCAACTATACTACTCACACTAATGCTGCCTCACACCTACCCTACTCCCAACTACTGTACACTACTCACACTAATACTACTGTATATTACTCACACTAATACCACCTCACACCTACCCTACTCCCACCTACTGTACACTACTCACACTAATACTACTGTATATTACTCACACTAATACCACCTCATACCTACCCTACTCCCACCTACTGTACACTACTCACACTAATACTACTGTATATTACTCACACTAATACCACCTCACACCTTCCCTACTCCCTCCTACTGTACACTACTCACACTAATACTACTGTATATTACTCACACTAATACCCCCTCACACCTACCCTACTCCCACCTACTGTACACTACTCACACTAATACTACTGTATATTACTCACACTAATACCACCTCACACCTACCCTACTCCCACCTACTGTACATTACTCACACTAATACATCCCCACACTAACCGCACTCTCAACTATACTACTTACACTAATACCACCTCACACCTACCCTACTCCCACCTACTCTACACTACTCACACTAATACTTCCCCACACTAACTGTACTCCCACCTTCTGTACACTACTCACACTAATACAACCCCACACTAACTGTACTCCCAACTATACTACTCACACTAATGCTGCCTCACACCTACCCTACTCTCACCTACTGTACACTACTCACACTAATACAACCCCACACTAACTGTACTCCCAAGTATATTACACACACACTAATGCTGCCTCCCACCTACCCTACTCCCACCTACTGTACACTACTCACACTAATACATCCCCACACTAACTGTACTCCCGACTATACTACACACATTAACGCTGCCTCACACCTACCCTACTCCCACCTACTGTACACTACTCACACTAATACAACCCCACACTAACCGTACTCCCACCTACTGTACACTTCTCACACTAATACAACCCCACACTAACTGTACTCCCATGTATATTACACACACACTAATGCTGTCTCCCTCCTACCCTACTCCCACCTACTGTACACTACTCACACTAATACATCCCCACACTAACTGTACTCATGACTATACTACACACATTAATGCTGCCTCACACCTACCCTACTCCCACCTACTGTACACTACTCACACTAATACATCCCCACACTAACCGTACTCCCAACTATACTACTCACACTAATGCTGCCTCATACCTACCCTACTCCCACCTACTGTACACTACTCACACTAATACATCCCCACACTAACTGTACTCCCACCTACTGTACTCTACTCACACTAATACATCCCCACACTAACTGTACTCCCACCTACTGTACACTACTCACACTAATACATCCCCACACTAACCGTACTCCCAACTATACTACTCACACTAATGCTGCCTCATACCTACCCTACTCCCACCTACTGTACTCTACTCACACTAATACAACCCCACACTAACTGTACTCCCAACTATACTACGCACAGGAATGCACGTAGAGTAGGTGTGGGGTTGTATTAGTGTGAGTAGTACAGAAGGGAGTAGGGTAGGTGTGTGTGTGTATTAGAGTGGGTAATATACCCACATTACCCAGGTGACCTGCTCATGTGCAGTATACTTTGGCACAGACTAGTACCCAGAGTCTACTGCTGTGCCTGTTGTGCTGCCAGCCACCAGGAAGAGAGGAGGGGGCACCAGATGGAGACTCCACATGTGCCCCCTCTTCTCTTAATACACCCCTGCCCTCATATCTACCCTACTGCCACCTATATTACTCACACTTATTCCTTTTCACAACTGTCCCAACCAGGGGCATATCTATAATGGGTGCAGGGTGTGCGGGGCACATGGGCCCCTGGGTCCAGGGGGGCCCACACTGCACACCCCGCACCCATAGTGTTACTTACCTCCCCGGAGTCCCACGTCAGCTCGGGAGTCCGACACTGTAAAAACGACTGGAAAATGGACACCGCAGTAATTTTCCCATAGCTTGCGCATGTGCAGTACAGGGAAAATGGCTGCCATGGCCATTTTCCCGGTGACCTGCGCATAGTCTATAGAGTCTCTAACTCCGGCGCTGGCCGCACATAGATCAGTTCGCTGCCGGCCGCCGGACAGAGAGGAGGGGACCCGTGTCAGAGACTGAACGCAGGCTCCCTCCTCTCTAGAAACGCCCCTGCTCCCAACCTCCTCTTGTTTCATCTGCATTTCTTAAATGCCCATAGACGGACCATGGTAAATGATCTATATAACTTACAGAAGGTGGTACAATATTCCTCATAAAAGCTGATGACTACTAATGACTAAGGACCTCATTCAGAGCCGCTCGCTGCTGGTGGGCACTCGCTCTGAATGTGGGCATTTTTTCTTTTCTCCGGCCACTCGCTAAGCTGTGGGAGACCACCGCCAGCTTGTAAGAGTGGCCATTGCCTGTCAAGATAATCGCGACCATCGGGCTTGCGACGAGATCCTGGGGTAGGGTCTAGCTGTTGCAAACCCAAATGGGCTTCACTGCTTCCTGCTCTAACACCTCCCAACAAATACCAGGCGTTCCTAATGGAACGCACGCCTTACGCGGCGCATGCGCAGGGCATTAACATCGAGTCAGAATCGGGCTCTAAGTGGTATATGTAAATCCTGTTCTATTATTGGTTTCTAACTACTGTGTTTAATAAATACACAAACTGAATGTAAGGTCTTTGGGCCTTATTTAGCATGGATCGCACGGCTGCATTCACACGCTACAGCTCGCAGCAAAATATGCTAATAAATGCAATTGCATGGCAACCGCAGCACTATACCATGACGCCCATCACTCTATAAAGCCGCCCACTTCCCATGACATTGATCCGCAAGTTAGCGAAAACATTGGTAACATCGAGTAACATCGGACCAGTCGCACAGTTGTGGTTGACCTGACCCTACCTCACAATCTGCTAAACTTCCTGTCGCCATCTAGCTCTTTACCAGTGTATACAATCGCAGGGGCTTAATTACGCACACCACTGTAACAACGTTCAAACGCACAAGCACACCTGCGTTCCGCCGACCATCACCCCTAAACGGTCACTTCATGTCAATCACTATGAGATGGGACTGCGTGCTCACTGCGATCGCTTCCCGATTAATACGCATGCGCAGAGCACAAAAATAGACCGGCTGCATGCAAACGCAGGCTTGAGATCCAACCTGAATAAGACCCTGTGCTCCGTCCACATGGTATTCATAAGTAACCACTGCTCTTTCATTTTAGCAAATTTTGGATCAGAGTCCGAGGCGGACGCAGTTGCAGACGTGACTTATTTTGCCGCAGCAGCGACTGCGTATTTATTCTAGCGCCACAGCTGATGGTCATCCTCCTGAGACGCCCGCTGTTTTCAGTGCTAATCCATCTCTGTGAGTATTAAGAGATGCACTATCGGTAGCACCATTGAATATGGCACAAGCCTAATGGTGGCGCAGATTCTCTGTCTGAACAAGGCCATTTGTGTTAGTGTAACTGCGTCGTTGACTGCGACATCCTAGTGACATGCCCGGGACTCAGACACATGCGCAAACTAAAAACATTAGACACTTGCGTGCAGCATTGACACTGTGTGCACCTCTGAACAGGGGCGTTGTAAGAGAGGAGGGGGGCCATGTACAGCCTCTGTTTGGGCCCCCTCCTCTCTGGAAGACCACTAGATTCTGGCTTAATGCCAGAATCTACTGAGCATGCCTGGACTACGGGAAAATGGCACCCACGCCTTATTCCCAGGGACACCTTTTCTGCACATGCATGAGTGACGGGGAAAATGGCCGCTGCTATTTTCCCTGTTGTGAGGATACAGGGTTCTCTCAATCACCCAGACACCGAGCAGATAAAAGCAAAGTGGTGGTTTATTTTTCATGGCATACAGGAATGGGTAATATGCAATGGCAAAGGGGTAAATACTGCGAATAGGTAATAAAAAGGTAGCAGTCCGGACAGAGGCAGTCCCAGTAGAGTATAGCGTCCCAGAACAATTCCACGAAATAGCTAGATACCATCAGTCCCCACAGGAGAAACTTACCAAATCCACACAGCTGTAATAGCGTCTAAGTCTACCCAAACATTTCCAGGGTCTAGAAACTATCACCGATCACACAGCAGTGAATAGCGTATAAGTCCACCCCAGCATTTCCAGGATCCCACACGGTAGAAACTATCACCGATCACACAGCAGTGAATAGTGTATATGTCCACACAGGACTGGCAATGCTTTCCACTAAGCACCCTGGGAGAAATTCCATTCTTAGCCAAGGTCAGTGACTAACATGCAGAGCTGCCTTTGGTGACTTCTTTTGAAAGCTTCCAATTTCCCACGCTCCTCGTGACCACCCAGGGGAGTTGCACCGTTCCCTGATTGGTGTGAGTCATCTATCCTCTAACTCCTCCTACCTCCCCCAGATATTACTTCCCTGACGAACACCTGCTGGGTTTGCTCCATGCAATCTGCCAGACTCCAGTGATGGACAAAGAGAGATACATGGAAGGAGGTGTAGGGCCTGAGTGACCCCTGCTGAGGTGGAAATTAACTTAGGAGGTCTTTTGTTCTGTGAGGTGTTACATTGCTCTACTGGTTATGAATAAGACAGACATATGGACAAGGCTAAACATCAAGGCTTACAAAGTGTTAAAAATTAAATTTCCTTACATTATTACAGTATAGAATATACCTGCTACTGCAAAAGTATGTCCTGTGAATTAACACACATACACTAGCAGACGGATAGGGGAACACAAAGGGCTAAAAAGTTCATTAATCGCTGCAGGGACCCGAGATGCTGCAATAAACATTTTTAGCACATATCTCATGCCCTTACACCTGTGATTTTTGCTGCACTCTGGAGACTACGGACAGGTAACTATAGCACTATATGGGTGCAAGGTGTGTGGTGTGGGCCCTTGTGCACTGTACAACCTGCACCCATTATAGATATGCCCCTGCCTCTGAATCAGGCCTTCTGTGTAATATTTCTTGGAATTGGGTGATTTCAGACATGTGTTTTCTCCCCTTTATACTCTATGCCTGTGCTCTGTACAAAGAAGCTACTTGTTTAAAGGTGACTCTAATATCTAATTATAGGGTCTATCTCTGGATGGAGATAAAGTACCAACCAATCAGCTCCTGTCATTTTTCAAACACAAACTGTAAAGTGACAGTTAGGAGCTGGTTGGTTGGTACTTTATCCCCGTCCACTTTATCTCTCTCCAAGGCTCAGTATATAGACTCCTTTGACTTTAATGTCAGTTCATGGATTTCATCGTTGAGCAGTGTAAACAATGTGCTATATGAGACATGTACAGTAGTTGGGATAGGTTTATAGAGTACGTAAGGAAGACAGGGCCTGATTCAGACCTGCTCGCGAGCGCTGAGTGCTCGCAAGCGGGTCGATGGTGCCCTAGTGCGCATGCGCACGACGGAGGGAGATCCGTCATGCGCATGCGCGAGACCCGAATAACGACGGGGTAGCCGTTGTTATGGGTCTCGCACCAAAGGGGGCATGCTGTCGATGGTGAGTGACAGCACGCCCCCTTTGGTGGGTGTGCCGGGGGCATGGCTGCCAGACGGAGGCGTTTCCATGGGAACGCCTACCGTCTGGGTCCAGCCCCACTGACATCACAAGTGATGTCAGTGGGAGTGATTTTGGCTCTGATAGAGCCAAAATCACTCCAGGGCTTGCGGTCACCGAGACCCTACCGCAGGGTCTCGTCGCAAGCCCGATGGTCGCGATGGTCTTGACCATCGCGACCATCATCATGGACGCTCGCATAAGCTGTGGGTGGTGACCCACAGCTATGCGAGCGTCCAAAAGGCCGCTTTGAAAAAAATAAAAACACGCCCTGATTCAGAGCCGGCGCTCGTTCAGAGCGTCTGGCTCTGAATCAGGCCCTCAGTCCGATGAAAACGGACCAGGTAGGCATAAAGTCATCTTTTATATTATGCCAAAATAAATTAAAATGTAAAAGGCAAAAACAGTGGCTCTGATTTAGAGGCAGTCACTCGCCTACGAATTTATGCAAATGGCCCTACAAATTCCTTGCCTTGTGTACAGCTGTGGGTCAGGATGTGCAAGGACTGTAGATGCACCCAGGTAACCATTTAAGGTTTGGAAAAATACCAAATAATCTGCTTAGAAGAAAGGAAAAAGTCTTATTTGTGTATTAAAAATTAGCAATTTATAATGTTGTGAATCATCGTTGATCCTACAATTCTTTAGCTCTGAACTAAAATATAAGAGAAACAAGGACTTGGGGGTATATTTACTAAAGTGAGAGTTTTTAGAAGTGGAGATGTTGCCCATAGCAACCGAGCAGATTCTACAGTAGCTATTATCTTCTAGAAGGTGCTAGTTAAATGTTAAGCAGAATCTGATTAGTTGCTATGGGCAACATCTCCACTTCTAAAAACTCTCACTTTAGTAAATGTATATTGGATTCTGTTGGCAAACTGCTAACAATTTGGTTATGTAAATCAAATAAAATCCTGAATTTGGTACATACTTAATCTTAGCATACTTCATTAGAATTATAACAACCTTTGATCATCGTATATCACGTACTGTAGACCCATACTGGGCGTGGAGCGTTAAATAGCTTTGCACCACTAAATTGCATATGAACGTCCGTCCACATTTGTATAATTGTCTGGAACTAGTTAACACTTCTGCTGAGCTCTGTTCATTGCGTTTAATAAATGGGTTGAACCGTTATTGATAAAATAAATTGCTATGCATTAGATGCTAGAAGCTTAGGTCTATAAAGTATATGATACAAATTTATTATCCATGACATTGCTGAAAATAATGACCATCTTTAATTGGTGGAAATTATTCATTTCTTCAGCCTGACTGCTATTAATTTCACATTGACCGAGACCTATTTATTGCAGATTCCAAACTACACTGCAGACTGGCTGAGAGGTAATACCCAGGATGTGTAGGGCACAGTAGATGGCAGATAGCCCGGGCACTCCCTTTCGTGAGTTTCCCAGGATATCTTCTGATTTCATTATAGCTGCCTATTTTAGCTATTTTAGTTATGTATTATATGAAAGTCTTAACAATAAATGAATGATAACCTTCAGGTGGCGTTACCCAATAAAAGCCTATGGGCTCTTACCGGGATGCTTACCCTGAGAGGGACCAGATCAGGACCCTCCCATCACCTAACGCAGCCCGCACAGAAGGACGCCAAAAGGGACTTCTGAGTGTTAAACCCCGAAGTCCCTCTGTCCGGGAGCATCGCAAAGGACAGCTGTATCGGGATAGCTGCCCTTTGCAATGTAAATTGCAATTCTAGGTACATACCGTGGTAATCAACAGCGGTATGCAATGCTTAGTACATCCCACCCCTAATATGAAGCAGATCAAATTGACGGTCTGCACTTCTGAAAAACGGATGCAGTTTCCTGGCCTGGCAAGCGGACCTTCTGAGTAAGCTGAGGCTTACTCAGCTGGCCGGTGGCCCGGCGCCGTCCACCATTGCGACCATCGGTCATACACCTCCTGCTGCATTTGCATTTTAGCAAGGAAAGAATTGCAAAGCTGCTTGCGTGCAGCTCTGCAATTCCGTCCTAAGCTGAATCACCCCCAATGTTATTGTAGCGACTGATGATGATGATAATAACAACAATAAGAAAACTTCTATTATTATTATTATAATTAGGGGTGTGCACCGGCCACTTTTCGTGTTTTGTGTTTTGGTTTTGGATCTGGATTTTTCTTCGTGTTTTGGATCTGGATCGGTTTTGCCAAAACCACCCTTCCGTGTTTTGGGTTCTGGGTTTTGTGTTTTGGATCTGTATTTTTTTAAATAAAAGCATAAAAACAGCTAAAATCACAGAATTTGTGGGTTTTTCTGCTCCTATGCTATTATTAACCTCAATAACCTTAATTTCCACTCATTTCCAGTCTATTCTGAACACCTGGCACCTCACAATAGTGTTTTTATGTCCTAAATGTTGCACCGAGGTAGATGGCTGACTATGCTAAGCGACACGAGTGGGCGGCACAAACACGTGACCCATCTAGGAGTGACACTGCAGTGGCAGACAGGATGGCAGTTTGAAAAACTAGGCCCCAAACTGTACATAATGCAAAGAAAAAAAAGAGATGCAAGATGGAATTGTCCTTGGACCCTCCCACCCACCCTTATGTTGTATAAACAGGACATGCACACTTTAACAAACCAATCATTTCAGCGCCAGGGTCTGCCACACGACTGTGGCTGAAATGATTGGTTTGTTTGGGCCCCCACAAAACAAGCTGGCAATTAATCTGTCCCTGCACAAACTGGCTCTACGGAGGCAAGATGTCGTCCTCATCCTCCTCATCCACCGATTCCTCACCCTCTTCAGTGTTGTGTACATCCTCATCCTCACAGAGTATTAATTCGTCCCCGCTGGAATCCACCACCACAGGTCCCTCTGTACGTTCTGGAGGCTGGTCTCCCTGGAATAGTTGATAATTCATTTTTATGAACATCATCTTCTCCACATTTTGTGGAAGCAACCTCCTACGCCTTTGCTGACAAGGTTCCCGGCTGCATTAAACACTCTTTCAGAGTACACACTGGAGGGGGGGCAACTCAGGTAAAATAGAGCCAGTTTGTACAGGGGCCTCCAAATTGCCTCTTTTTCCTGCCAGCACAGGTATGGACTGTCTGACATGCCTACTTGGATGCTGTCACCGATGTAATCCTTTAACAGACAGACGCACGCTTGTCGCTGCTGCTTTGAGGATGCAGCTGTGGCTACAGCCCACATAATTCACAAAGAGAAAAAAAAAAAGAAGAATTTTTTATTTTTTGTGGAGCGCACTTTGAGGGTTACACCACCCTTTAACAGACAGACGCACGCTTGGCACTACTGCTTTGAGGATGCACGTACAGTGCACACAATTCACAAACAGAAGAAAATGTTTTATTTTTGTTGGAGTGCACTTTGGGGGTTACACCACCCTTTAACAGACAGACGTACGCTTGGCGCTGCTGCTTTGAGGATGCACGTACAGCGCACACAATTCACAAACACAGAAGAAAATATTTTATTTTGTTGGAGTGCACTTTGGGGGTTACACCACCCTTTAACAGACAGACGCAGGCTTGGCGCTGCTGCTTTGAGGATGCACGTACAGTGCACACAATTCACAAACACAGAAAATTGTTTTTTATTTTGTTTGGAGTGCACTTTGGGAGTTACAGCACCCTTTAACAGACAAGCCAGCCTGCCCTTTACTTATGGGACACAGGCGCACGCTTGGCGCTGCTTTGTTAATGCACGTGCAGCCACAGTGCACACAATTCACAAACACAGAAAATAATGTTTTATTTGGTTTAGAGTGCACTTTGGGGGTTACACCACCCTTTAACAGATGAGCCAGCCGGCCCTTTACTTATGACACAGGCGCACGCTTGGCGCTGCTTTGTTAATGCACGTGCGGCTACTGCGCACACAATTCACAAACACAAAAAATTATTTTTTATTTTGTTTGGAGTGCACTTTGTGAGGTTACAGCACCCTTTAACAGTCAAGCCAGCCGGCCCTTCACTTATGACACAGGCGCACGCTTGGCGCTACTTTGTTGATGCATGTGCGGCTACTGCGCACACAATTCACAAACACAAAAAAATATATATATATTTTTTTTTTGGAGTGCACTTTGGGGGTTACAGCACCCTTTAATGGACAAGCCAGCTGGCCCTTTACTTATGGGACACAGACGCACGCTTGGCGCTGCTCCTTTTTTGATGCACGTGCAGCCACAGTGCACACAATTCACAAACACAGAAAATATTTTTTTATTTTGTTTGGAGTGCACTTTGGGGGTTAAAGCACCCTTTAACAGATGAGCCAGCTGGCCCTTTACTTATGACACAGGCGCACGCTTGGCGCTACTTTGTTGATAACCGTGCGGCCACAGTGCTCACAATTCACAAACACAGAAAATATTTTTTTATTTTGTTTGGAGTGCACTTTGGGGGTTACAACACCTTTTAACGGTCAAGCCAGCCGGCCCTTTACTTATGACCCAGGCACACGCTTGGCGCTACTTTGTTGCTGCACGTGCGGCTACTGCGTACACAATTCACAAACACAGAAAAAAATATATTTTATAATTATTTGGAGTGCACTTTGGGGGTTACAGCACCCTTTAATGGATGAGCCAGCCGGCCCTTTACTTATGACCCAGGCGCACGCTTGGCGCTACTTTGTTGATGCACGTGCTGCTACTGCGTACACAATTCACAAACACAGAAAAAAATATATTTTATAATTATTTGGAGTGCACTTTGGGGGTTACAGCACCCTTTAATGGATGAGCCAGCCGGCCCTTTACTTATGACACAGGCGCATGCTTGGCGCTACTTTGTTGATGCACGTGTGGCTACTGCGCACACAATTCACAAACACAGAAAAAATATTTTTTTTTTGCACTTGGGGGGAGCACCCCTGGACAACACTACAGCACCCCTTTAGGACTGGGATACTGCACAGGACTTTGGAGTGGACACAGCCCCTATGGACAACTGACTGCACAACACAGTCCTGCCAGCCCCTATGAACTTTGGAGGAGTGGACACAGCCCCTATGGACAATAGCAGCACAACACAGCCAGCCCCTATGGACTTTGGAGGAGTGGACAACAGCAGTGCAGCACAGCCAGAACAACACTACACTGCACTACACTACACTACACAGCCCAGCCAGCCCTAACTCCCACCCTCCCTCTTCGCTGTCCACAGCCGAGTGAGAAAATGGCGCCGACGCGGGTACCTTTTATAGGATCCAAAACCCGCGATACCCGGAAGGCGGGATGATGATGTTTTGCCTCGATTTCAGATCCGAGTCAGGCGGGAAAAGTCGAGCCTGACTCGGATCTGCCTCGGATCGGGGGGGGGCTCGGGGGGGTTCGGATTTCAGAAATCAGAACCCGCTCACCCCTAATTATAATTATTATTTAAGTTATTTTTTATTATTATTATTATTATTATTATTATTAGTAGTAGTAGTAGTAGTAGTAGTATTTATAGTACCATAATATATTATTCTTATTCATACTACTGTAAGTTAACATGATTAATACTATTATTTATTATTAATATGTTTACAATTAAAATGATCGTTATCTTTCTTATTAAAATTTTGGTTTGTTCATTTTAAATGTTTACTATCTAAAATCTCTTTTATCTTTCCATCTGAAACCAGTGTAATATTGACATGCACCATTGAAAAGCTATTTTATGTTAGCTATAGTCTCCATCTCTCTGCAGGTCAATAACAACAGTTCATTCGAAAGTGATCCCAATCAAATTTGGCAATACTCTCCATCACTCTGTGCCATTTAAAGGGCTAAATGCACCTAATGGCTGCGTCTAACCTCACCTAACAGGACTCTTCCCCTCCTCCTCCCCGTGGGATTAATCATAGTACCTCTTCAATTAGTTTTCACTTTTACTTACTCCTATCCCAAATAATTAGGAAAACAATTCACATTCCACTAGGAGACGGTATGAAGTAGTGTTCCTCTGATAATTATCTTGCTGTAGTTCAGTTTTCTCAGCTCCCACCAGGTCATCAGAGCACAAAGAGGACACCGAGAGAGCATTAATGAGCACTCATTGTAGATGTTAAAAAGCTTGTATTGATCTGTTTGTCCACGGAGGAGATATTTAAGCCTTTCTGCTAAGGGCAGTAGAGACAGAGATTCGTATCACAAAGCCTTTTATCCAACCTCCTCTCTCTGACTTCAGTCCCTGCTACATCTCAGCGGCGTGTCTGCTTCCGGAGGTCATTCTTTTAAACTTTGAAACCATAAAAACACGTACAGTGTAGGGTGTACTGTAGGGAGTTGTGCTTCTTGTAACAGACTATGAGTTCGGTTCCCACCAAGCTCTCAATTCCCATTCAAAGTTACTCAAAATGCACTTTGTTATTAAGTGCTGAGAGCAAGAACGTAATGGAGCTTCTTATTCAAGGGGTGTAAATATTTAAGGTGTTGAGTTCCAGAATTCAAAGTCAGCATCCGCAGCAGTGTAATAAAAAGCTTTGGCGGCTTAGACTGTACATGAAACTCCTGGTTTCTGAAATGTAACATTTAACTGTTAATGCAGATATGTCGTCCCTAACAGAGACTGAGACTTTGTCTCTGCATTTTAGCATATCTCATAGTCATAGCCAGATCATCCATTAGACACGATAGGCTCTTGTGTGGAAAACCTCTCACCATAGAGAAGATGCGTCAAGCGAAATTGAGAAGTCCCAACAGGTATTGAACCTGATGCAGCATTAGTAAGCCATCTCTAAGCAAATACGTTCCTCAACCTGCTCCAACAAGCATTGAACATTATAAGCCAGAAACAACCCTCTAATTTGACTGTTTCAATGCACAAGCAAGAAAGACGAGCGGTCCTCCATCTTTTCCTGAGCTACTGGGTCCCAGGAAGTACTGAAAAGAGCCTGTGCTGAAAGAAGAACGTCCAAACAAAATGTACCACCCCTGGAGCCATAAAGGGAAAATCATCCAGTGATGAACTAAATTTCTCAAAAAAAAAAAGTTAAAGAAACAGTAAATAAATATTTCTACTGATATAGTACATTGCTCTACAACAACAATCTTCAAGGATCTCATTGTTTACCAATTGTGCTAACTCGGTGCCATCTTAGGCACCACCTCCAGTTGAGAAACACATACTGTAAGCTGTTCTGAAGGAAAGGGGCCACACATGTGTACCAAATGCATTTTAGCTATCACTTCATCCTTAACAACATCAGGCAACTCTTCAGCTGTCTCAAGATTCCAACGAGCCTCAACCACGACTTACAATAGGCAAACAAAAAATGCATAATAGGAACCACAATATCCAAAAAGAAATTTCAGCAGTGGCTTTCCGTGCTGACTTGGCATAACTGCCTGATTGGCGGCACCACTTAGAGAAATGCTGTGAATATGCTAGCTTACTTAGCTGCCCCAGAGCCAAACTAGCGGCTGCTATCCCTAAAAAAAAGTCCCCTGAAACCAAATTAGTGTGTTCATGTACTCAACAAATTGTGATGACCCACTTTCTCTAAAATGGCTCGACATCCAGGATCTTTCGGCAAGCCCACGGCCTCAACCGACAACAATCTCTTCCGACACCTTGAGACATACTGGCATCAGACTCAAACACAGGCTCATTGACTCTGCATATGGAAGAAAATGAAGAAGAGGGTGTGAAAATTGACATGGCAGAGGGGAAAAACAAACATGAGACGAAAAAAGAATCATCTGAGGCCAAGGTGAAGATATGACTCCAGGTGGTGGAGGAGAAAGGGGTCCTGCAAGAAAAGACTGTTGCCACAAAGGAGAAAAATAGAAAGGATGAGGATGAAAATTCCATCCCATGGAGATTTGGGTTGTAAACAAAGTCCCCAAACACTGAGTGACAAAATGTTATGAAATTGCACCCATAAGGGGGGCAAAAACACCCATCATGAACACATAAGGGTGTAAAAAGGGGAATCAGTGTGAGAGGAAGAGGCCACAGTGGAAGAACCCAGACCTGAAAGCTGTAACATAAGTTTGTGGGATGATGATACCGTGGATGAAGCAACAGGACCCCCCTAGAGGTAGAGGGCCCTAAAGCGACTGAAAGTGAGGTACAAAAGAACCACTACTGATAGCACAGGGCATTGAGGGTGAGGATATGCAGTAGATTTTTTTACATTTCTGCTGCTGTCTGCAGACCCAACAACAGAGAGAGACAATTGCAAAACAGCAGGGTACTGGGGTTCTCTCATGGGAGCCAACAAAGAATGTGATCCCTGGGTAATGCCCAACTGAGACCATATTAATACAACTATTGTATTAATATTGAGGCATTCCTACAAATTTGTCTCCAAGATGGCCGCTGTTACTGAAATGGTGATTGCATCCTCTGCTGTGTCTATTGACCCAACTGGTGATGGTGAGGATGGTGAGGGGCCACTAATATCCTAGCTGTTGCCAGAGCCTGGAACTCGGAGAGTGACATGAACAAGCAGCGAGGAAGCAGATGGTGCAGCTGCAAATGTCCTGCCCACCGGATTATTACAAGCCATGGCTTGTAATAATCCGGTGGGCAGGACATTCGCAGCTGCGCCATCTGCTTCCTCACTGCTTGTTCACGTCACTCTCCGAGTCCTAGATGTGCGCCAGCCTCAGTGGATCTGATGGAAGTGATGGACAGTGACAAGAGAGTTGGGCAACAGCGGAGGCCGAGGGCCAACATGTCTGAGACGGGCCAACGATTTTAAAGCAAAGGAAAAAATGGGGGAAAAAATAGTAATGGAGAACAAAGGCAAAATAAAGGCAGGAATAAACAGAAAGGGGACAATGAAGGAGCTTAGCACAAAAGAAATAGCAAAATGCTGATAGACAATAAAAGAAAGAGGAAGATAGAAAGAGGAAAAGGTTCAAAACAGAAAGCAGTAAAACAAGTCTAAAACAAAAACAGCAATTCATAAGAAATCAGACAAAACAATAGTCTGCTTTATAGACTTCCAATAACTTCGCCCACTCACATCCCGTAGGACAACTAACCTCAAGACATCACCCTGAACCCTTCCAGCCCCTTAAAACAGACAGTAAACAAATTCCAAACCTGGGCTATTAAATCCCATCATGCCTATAAGGCATTCAGTTAATTAAATACATATTTTGAGTTGCTCTTATGGTCCTTTGCACTTGGAAAGGCGAGTCATAGTACTACACATGCAAGATCTGTACAATAAGGGTGCGCAGAATAACGGTAACTATGCCCCTTTATTATGCATCCTATTCGGGCTGCCTTATCTTTTCTCCCGATGTAATTTTAAGAATTTTAAGATAAGTGCAACTCAATATATAGTAAAATGCAAGAGCCCAGACAAATGGGAACCAATGTCTTGTATGCTTATCTCATTTTATTTTACCTGTAATTGAGTGGTCAGCCAGAGAGGGCACCAGAGTGCTGACTGTGGCACAAAGTAATTTCTCTTTTGCCTGGACTGATCTCTTCATTGTGTAATAAATAATAATAATAATAATAATAATAATAATAATAATAATAATAATAATAAATACAACTCTGGAATATTTCAAATATTATTAATTACAAATTTATTATACTTTAAATTAAAATCATGAGTGTTTTTAATTATTGTCATTTTGGCTTATGAATCATATAATATTAATAATATTTGAAGCAATTTAACGTTTTGATAAAACTTTTTTTTTACTAGAAAGAGTAGCACATTTACTAGAGATATAAAAGTGCTCTGTGATGGTGCTTTCTGCATCTCAGAACAATAAGAAAAGTTGAAGTAACTGCGTAGACAACATACATATTCATTATCCACGTCTGTAGGGTTTCCCTGACGACAGACAACTTTAAAGAACTTGAACCAGACCTTTGACCCTGGGGGAGGGCAAAGTTCGCACAGTCTGTGCCGACGGATCCTTTGTCGGCTTTCTCAATAATGTGACTGATTTTGGACGTCTCGTCACACCGTGACCTCCATGTCTGAAAGGGGAAAATGTGTAGGACTTTGTGGTATAATTTTCACCGTGAAAAAAAAAATCAATTAGACGGCATTTTTTGGGTGAAAGTTGATCGAGCAACAGTTGATGTGTTAATAAAAACTTTTGAGGTAGGTGTGATTTATTTGCATGACATGCCCATAAAATCACATTTTATTCATACTTATATTAAGTTAAAAAAAATCAAAATTTTTAATACATTTTTCCATGGATACATGAATATGGATTGTAAAATAATATATTCATGTAATTACAATGATTATGTAAAAAACAAGATGCTAATACTCTTTTTTTTTTTACATTTATTTTTAATCCGTGTAATTATTTTTACATTACTGCCCATTTTTACACTACTACTGTGAGGAGGTTATAACTGTACTCCAGCAATGAAGGGGTTAAAAGTAATAAGGTGATAAAAGTAGTTCCCATCACCCAGCCACGCCGTAATTGTTGGCCCCAAATCATTGGCATTTTAGATAATTATGTGGTCGAAATGGATGGTTTATTTTTCAGACACAATGGAAACTGGGGTGACTTCTATGGGTCCATTGTGCGTGGGGGCATCAATCAACTGCAGTAACAGCACCCCCGTCTCATCAGGCCACTCAGCGTCAGACAGAGAAATCTATCCAATATGGACATCTTTGTAAGTGGTCCGTTTGAGAATGGATCCTGTCACCCAGTGCTCGGTCCCAGTAGCAGGTCTGGCCATGAGTGGCCTAATTTATAGTAGACTTAGGTCCAATGTGGCATTATTTCAGTACCTAGGGGCTGATTCTGAGTTGGGAGTAAAACAATTAAAAAAATAAAATAAATACATTTACACTGGGACAAACAATGCAAGGGGTAATATGTTTTTGCATGTAGGATAAATACTGGTTACTTTTGCATGTAGCCCAAATTGGCAGGCAGATTTATTTTTACACTGTAATTTAGATGTGAGTTCGGAAATATAAATCTCTCTGGAGATTTTATATCTGCCCCACCTGCAGTACAGCATGGTTCTACCAAGGTGTAAAGTCACCTACTTTATTTTTTTTTTGCTTGCTCCCAACTCTGAAAAACACCACTAATGTATGAAGTGACTGCTGGCAGTGAAGTGTTGCAAATGGCAGTGAAAATTTTGTTGCTCACCTTTTTTTGTTTTTTACATTTTACTTTACTTGTTTACTATACATTCTGACTTTTTTGACAGTGATTTTTGGGTAGACGTCTGAAATGTAAGAAAGCCATAGACAGAAATGCTTAGCTTAACCTCAACAAGAAATAGATAAAAATTTACAAAAATTACTTAGCTCAATCTGAGGCAATTTATTGGGTTTATAAGTAATATGGTGCTAGGCCTTGTGCAACGCGCACCGACAGCAAAATGTGTACGCAGCTGGGTGCTATCCAAAACTTTTCTGTGGGATATTCTTCTCTTTTTTTGCAGTTTCTCATGCAGAACCCTCCAGAAGAATTGAAACCGATGTACCAGTTCTATTTATAGGTCATAAATATGCGGAAGGTTTCATCACTGGAGCTTCACTCCATTTTGCGGCAAAGTGGAGTCCTGATTACTCTACGTAGTGTGTGAAGATACTTCGGGTTGAGAGGGAATCCTCCATTGGACTATGGTGGATCAAAAAATATAAAATAAAAAGGAAATATTTGGACTATTTTAGATCAAGAAAACAGATATTAAGATCTTTAATTTTATTTTTAATTAAGATGTGAAGGAGATTTTGTGGGATAATTTATTCAGTTAGAGTTTATTTGAAAGTTATGCATGTGTCTTCATTTAAAAAAAAAATTTTTTTAAATGCATTTGGTTTAGTGGGCCATAGTAATTAGGACCTCTAACCTGTATTACAGGACCGCAAGGGGTAGCAAAGTGTACCTGAATGGGCCCCATTGGCCCTTTGGTGGGAACTATATCAATGCAATATTATAAAAAGTTTCAGAAAAACAAAAAAGTGGTTTGTAATAAAGATGGCCATCACGTCTGACAATTTATTTAAGAAAAAAATTAAATAAAGTTAAAGCGAAGGTAAGCAGAAATTAGGAGAACAACTGAAAGGTTTATTCAATTGAGAGGGCTAGAACTAGAAGAGGTAGATGACTGGACATTTCCCCAGTGCACCACTGAGGCATGGATTTAAGTTTTGAAGCTTTCACAAACGAAACCATTATTAGTGTGAAGTGTCGTGCAAAGCACGGAGCTGGACTTTCCAAATAATATGCCATGTTTAGTAATTTTATTTCACTTTTAGTAAAACATTGTAATCAATTATTAGACAACAAGCAAGCCGATCAATTTCATGCTAATTACAAATATTATTAGGGTTGTGGATTGCAATAAGGTGAGATCTATATGCTATTCAATAAGACAGCTATAAGTTGATCTTTATTATAGTCATTCATGTGTATACAGTAATTTCTAAAAATCGGGGGCTTTTACATACATGCATATCAGATTAGTTTGTACTTTGTTTAGACTTCTGCAGAAGGTTTGTCTTTTTAGCATATGTTTTATTGTAACATGGTTATATTTCTAGTAAAATTTGTATAAAGAATTATATTTCTTTTGCTACTTTTGGTGTCTTGAAAAATTTTTTCTCCACACTTAATTATTTTCAATTATATAGATTATTAGCGCAACACCAGTAGTATAAAATTCTTCTAACTGCAAATAGTGCATACAATACTAATAGTCTAATACTATACAAACCGACCACTCTGCATGGTATTAATTCCTGAAGGATGTTACTATGCGAGTGATCAAATTGTGCCCACGGAGACAAATAGATCTTCTAGTGTCCAATTAAAGATGTTCGTTTCACAGAGGGAATAAGCAGAGACTATAACATTAAAACCAATTTTTTTATTTTTGTTATTAACCAAATGAAACACCCTACTACAGACATGAAAAGCACAAATAAGCAAGCACGGGGGAAGTGTTATGTATGAGTATACCTTAGTAAACAGCGAGGGTTTCTCATGGGATTTTTAATGGTGGCGACTTTTCTACAAATAAGTGATGATACTATGTACGTGATTCATAGGTATTATTAGGTACTTGTTCTCATTCTGTCATCAATTAATTTAATCACTGGTTTAACAACCCATACCGTGTTTCCATATTAATGACACCAATGATTTCTGCAAGAACATCTTTTTTTTTCTTCTTCTTTCAATCTATCCCGCTACTGGGTGTTTTGACCTAAAAACTTGTCCCACACGAAATTTCTTAGTTCCTCTTACACAGCGTTTCTGCTATATTTTTGTGCTGATAAAATATAGATCATTTGCTTCTAATCTCTCTGGAGATCTACAGAACATTGCTCCATTCTAAATACCCCCTTGTCAGCTGCAAATTCATGTATGTTATTTTTAAATGTCTCATGGTTTTAAGACAGAAATGGACCAAAAACCACATGTGATTATTAGACCCTTTGTTTCCAGAACATCATAAAAGAATTCAGAGCCTGCATATAACGTCTCACGGAAAAACCCTGTTCACATAAAAGCGCAACACCGTTCTTTTATCTCTGCTGATGTAGCCTTTTCCACTGGACAAATGCAAGAGGGAAATGCATGTCAGAATGGCAGGAGTCTCTTATACAGGTGTCTATGTACTAAGCCTTGGAGAAATATAAAGTGGATGGGGATAAAGTACCAACCAATCAGCTCCTAACTGTCAGGTTAACAGACTGTGGGCCTGATTCACAACTGCGCATGCGTATGGGTTGCAATACGCATGCGCGAACCAGTCATTGCGGTCGGAAATTGTGTGCTCGCAAAATAGCGAATGCCTGCTAATTTGAGTGACAGAATGAGGCGTTTGTGGGTGGTAACAGGGGAAGGTGCTTGAAAACGGGGAGTGGTGATTTGAACGCAGGCGTGCCAAATGGCCAAAACGGGCGTTTTAAGGGTGTGTATAATTAACAAAGCAGCGTCATCGGCCACGTCACTTGGTTCACTTTTAGCCTGAACTGCTCGCATGATTGCGGTAGGAAAATCCTACCACAAGCACTGCGAGCAGTTCATATGCCTTTCGATGTGCTCGATTAATCTAATAAATAGCGGAGATGACGTAGGATGCGAGCGGCCAGGGGGCGTTTTTTACAAAATAGCGAGCGCATGTTTTGTTCGCTCGTTCAGACAGAGGCGTCAACAGACCGCAAAGAGCGAGCGCTCTATTTAAATATCCGGCCCCTTTTTCTGAATGAGCGAGCGCAAATAGCGTCCGGCTCTGAATCAGGCCCTGTGTTTGAAAAATTACAGTTAGGAATAGATTGGTTGGTACTTTATCTCTGTCCTCTTTGCCTCTCTCCAGGAATTAGTACATAGACCCCACGGTCTGGGTGCAAAAGTTTCAGGAACTAAAGTTTTCGAATCAGGGCTATGACTACCAGTTGGACATGATGGCACTTGCCAAGGCCGCTGGTCATGAAGGAAGAAGAGGGTGCTGCCCGGCTGATCTACCCACAAAAATGTACCCGGTAAATGCCCAACGCCAGTGAAGACTCTCTACAAATTGCCACATCCTTACCTCATGGAATCTCCAAGATGTTGTGGTTCAAAAGTGCAGCACACTAAGTAGAAGTTTTAGTTAGTAAAGTCCTTCTCTTTGCCAGGGGCACCTAGACCCCTAGATACAGTAATGTTTATTCCCTACTAGTGTTCCAGTAATCAACCCCATTTATTTAGAAACTTTAGTAAAATTGCTGTTGCGCAGCTGTTCATTCCGTTATTTATATTGTGACTAAACTAAAGGGTGTAAAGGAACTAATGATTTACGTGAAAGAGGCCAGGAGGTGAGGTGGTTACAAAGTAGCTGGGCTTGACCCTGCTTTGGGGTCCATTGCTGTGATGGATTATAATGAGTGGCGATGAGTTGACAACCGAAATACCAGAGTGCTCAGTTCCAACCCCATCTAACCTAACAATGTGCACAATGTAGTCGGGGAAATGCAGAGAAAAGTGACTGCATGGTCATAGACAACCTCTCAGGCTTCTAACCTCCGAGGCTGCATGTGAAGCGCCTTTTTTGATAGAGGTTCACAAATTTCCATTCAGCGGACCCACTCATGGATCATGGTGGTCTATAGAATGGTTCACAATACTGTGCCTAGCACTGCACGTTGCTCATATTCATATTAACACTATTTGATTTTTCAACCTCAAAGCACACATGCACGCTCTGCTCTCTCTCAGAGTTTCCAGGAGACTCTAGAATTTTGGGGATCTTTCACTGGGTAAAGGGGCAATCCGGGGGTGAACCTGGCAGCATGATGCCAAAATTTATGACATTGTACAGTGAGGCTGTGATGACTCAAATCTCAGCTCCGCCGGGTGAAACCAGATTCAGTAGAGCAGAACACGGAGCTCCGTAGCTGAAAGTAAGCTCTGTGTGTAGCATCCATCAGGGTAGCGGAGCGCGGTTAACCTGCCACGGTGATAAAATAATAAATTGTGATGAAAAGTAATTTTTTTTTTTACTGCTGCAAAATGGAAAAATTTTAATAAAAAATGATTTCCATGTCACAAAATTCCTCGGTGACTTCTAATAACCATATAATTTACAGTAAGGAATCATTATCCCAAATATAATATAGACATATAATATAGACAATTGTGACGGAACCTTTATTATGGCCTTATTTTATATAAATTTGGAACAGAAGAATATTCCAGTCATCCGTTCATAAACTATCCATATTTCAACCGGAATTGAAATCTTCTCCAGAGATTTCTCAATGTCCGTTACAGTGCAAATGATGGACTATATGTGTAGCTAAATTACAGAAAGAAAGTGAAAAGTTGAGATTTTATTTGAATTTATGTGATTATAGTAGCGGGATTCAAAAAAAGATCTTTCTTTCTTTCTTTCTTTCTTTCTTTCTTTCTTTCTTTCTTTCTTTCTTTCTTTCTTTCTTTCTTTCTTTCTTCTTTCTTTCTTTCTTTCTTTCTTTCTTTCTTTCTTTCTTTCTTTCTTTCTTTCTTCCGATGCCCTCTCCATGTTACACTTAGAAAGGTTCCACTAAACTTTAAAAGTGCCTCCAGAATGGTCACGAGGGGGCCGTCTCCAACTTCTGCGCTCATTGTACCTCGCCCACCATAGAGGTGCGCGGGAAAATGTGCAAAGTGTTCCTACAGTATTCAAAGGGAATATGTGCAACTGGATATTGCGGTGATGTTGGACTGCACAAAAATGTAATCCCCCTACCCTATAATATAATGCAAGAACGTTTAGTCAATAATGTTCATTGGTGAATAATTGTGCAACATGTTTTTTTGTGACATAATGCTAAGTATCACTTCTCCAGTATTGCAGTTACAATATCGTCATAATAAGAACACTGTAGGTCATGTTACAGACATATTAGGCGTGATCCAGGTTTGGGAGTAAATCAGTCATATGATGCCCAACTGCATAGAAAAAAATGCGTTTACCCAGCCGTATGGAGTGTTGCGGGGCGCCCACCCCCTAGGTGTGCGCCTGGTTTGATAATAATCATAAATATCACTGCACACTTGGACCAGCCTATAATTGGTGCTAATGATAAGCCTGGAAGCAGTACATTTAAGGTTTTGCTAACTCTGTATAACCGCCAGTTCTGTTGACATGCCCACACTGAACATTGTCATAGTGAGCGCCCAGTTTTACAGCTTCACTAGTAATTGTACATGCGATTACAATGTATATGACTCAACATGGTCTGTACTTGCATATGCGCTTAGTTTGGGTGCATACGTGCTTAGTTTGGGCGCATACGCAGTGCAGATAGATACATGATACGCTCTGCAAACAGGTGTTTGTTTAACTCAACATCTGCCCCATTATTATTATTATTATTATTATTATTAATATTATTATTAACATAGTACAGAGACATGTGCTCGGCATCCCGGCGGTCTGGATGCCGATGCTCCTATCACCGGCGGCAAAATCCTGACGCCGGTCAGAAGCCCGGCACCGTCCTTCCGACCGCCGGGATACCGAAGGTAAGTATCGGGGTATTAGGGGGGGTTAGGTTTAGGGTGCAGGGTTAGGCAATGGGGGAAGGTTAGGGTTAGGCATTAAGGGGGAGGGTTAGGCACAGGGGAGGAGCAGGTTAGGATCAGGCACTAGGGGGAGGAGGTAGGGGCATACCTATAATGGGTGCAGGGTGTGCGGTGCACATGGGCCTCCGGGTCCAAGGGGGGCCTGCACCGCACACCCTGCACCCATATCATCTAAAACTTACCTCTCCAAGGTCCCACGTCGAGTGTCTCAGCGCTGCTCAAAACGCCAGAAAATGGCCGCCGCGGCCATTTTTCCGGCATTTTGCACATGCGCAGTGAGGAAATCGCAGCAGTGAGATCTGCACATGTGCAGTAGATTCTAGGCGCACTCTAGTGCCCAGAGTCTACAGATGCTACGGTGGCCGGCCACCTCCCTCCCCCAGTCTTAGTGCATGTCCTCGTGTTCTAATACTTCTCTTCCTATGAAGAATGTCTCCCTCCTTCACCTTGGTAACACCCCTGATATATCTCTGAAAGTGCCTATCATGTCCCCCCTTTCCATTCTCTGCTCCAAACTATACATAATAAGCTCATTTAGTCTTTCCTGGGACGTTTTGTGGTGTAGACCTTGCACCATTTTAGTTGCCCTTTTGTACAGTCACTAACGTATTTATATCCTTCTGGAGATGTGGCCTTCAGAATTTAGCACAGTAATCTAGATGAGGACGTAGCAATGACCTATACAGTGGTATTATCACTTTCTGCTACTGATTCCTCTCCCTATGCACCAAGCATCTGACTTGCCTTCCTCATTGCTTTGTTACGTTGCTTGTCTTTTAGTCACTGGAAATAGAGTACCCTTGATACTGTTGTTAGCCTTTGGGTTTTAGAGACCCAAGTGCATGATTTAGCATTTTCTAGCATTAAACTGTAGCCACGTTATTGACCATTCCTCTAGTCTACCTAGATCCTCCATCATTTGTCCTACCCCTCCTGGTGTGTCTACAATATTGACATTTAATATGTTGACACCAGAATGTTGACACACAGTTTTTTGCTTATTTTAGCCTCACCCCTAACTCTAACCCTAAACCTAACCCTAAAAATAAGCCAAAAAACTGTATTGTCAACATTGTGTTGTAGACATGTTAAATGATGACATTATGAACATGCAGACTGTCAACTTTTAGACCATGTTGACATTTTTGATTATCGACATACTGGTTGTTGACCTAAAGTTCATGTGGACATGTTGACAATAGGCATGCGCAGGAGCAGGCACAGGAGGTGCCCCTTCGGCACATCCCCCTCTGCCGGGTCATGTACTATTCCGTCCGCCCTCCCTCCGGCACAAATACTTCTCACCAGGACTCACCTGGCCATTCAGGTGAGTAGTATTTGTCCCATTGGGAGGTGTGGACGTGTTGTCCATGACCCAGGGAAGGGGGAAGTGCCGAAGCAGCACCTCCTCTGTCGGCGTATGCACACGCCTATGATTCTGACTGTCGACATTCAGAACCTGTCGACATTCTGACCACATCCCCATTATTATACAACTTACTGTTTCACGTCCCCTCGATACTTTCTGCATTTGAACAGATTTTCCTTCCTGTTACAGTAGATCAGAGTCGTCTAACTTTAGTAGTTATTGCAGTACATTGGTGTAGAGATTACATTGACCTGGTTTGCAAAGTGTGTGCGACCTCTCACCTCCGGGCCCTGTAGCAGCCACAGGGGGTCATTCAGACCCGCTCGCGAGCGCAGGACGCTCGCAAGTGGGTCGATGGTGCCCTACTGCGCATGCGCACGATGGAGGGAGCTCCGACGTGCGCATGCGCGAGACCCGGCTAGCGACGGGATATCCCACGCTCCGGGTCTCTCACCAAAGGGGGCGTGCTGTCGATGTCTAATAGAGCCCAAATCACTCCAGGGCTTGCGGCAGCGAGACCCTACCGCAGGCTGTCCGTCGCAAGCCCGATGGTCGCGATGGTCTTGACCATCGCAACCATCATCATGGACGCTCGCTATAGCTGTGGGTGGTCACCCACAGCTATGCGAGTGTCCAAGAGGCCGCTCCATTTTCATGTAGGAGGGCCCTGATTCAGAGCGAGCGCTCTGGTCAGAGCACTAATGGTAGATTTCACCAAAGCGTAAAACAGGGCTGCTTAACGGAAAATAGAATGCACATACTGTAATGGAGATGGGAATACACAATTGCTAATTTAGGGGCTGCCAATGCCTAGTGTTAAATACAGCTTTGATTATGAGAACAATTTTAGTCGTGAGATATAAAGCCTATGATCTCTTATATATTTAAAGCACTTAAGGGCATATTTATTAATTGTCAGAAATTGGTCCCGATAATTGTGATTTATTATCACAGTTTAGCACAGAAATAAGGAGGATCGCTTGAATTTAACATCAGTCATACTGGGACAGGGACTCCGCCCCTACGATGCGTACGAAGTAAAGTACAGGTTGATCCTCCCATAACCGTATATTCCGGTTTTTGAAATATTTTGGGGTAGATATGACATGATGACGTCATGATGTCACTAGTGGCAATGGCCAATGACTAGTGGTGTGGGCGTGGCTTTCCCATCGGGAGGTACCTCTTATGCTGGCAATATACCTGCGCGACCAGCACCAGATCAGATTCACCATCCGACTCCCCGGCAGTCCCGGCGGCACGATTTGCTGTTTTACTTAGAACAGGATCTGTCGTTCGATCGATCGTGTGCCTCACGCGCTCATCAGGGAAAAAGTCATTGAAATGACATGAATGGACGCACGATGCATCGTATGCACAAAATACATGGCACGATCTGCACACGATAGGACGGAACATACGGGCTGCACATCTGATCATAAGATCCGATTATAGGAGCTGCGGGAACGCGCATCGGATCGTATCCTACCACAGGATCCATCATAAGACTCATCGAAAATCAGGCAATCGGCCCAAAATCGTGCAGGTGTATGGCCAGCATTAGTCTCCTCCACCCTGCTGGACCTCCCCCGCGACACCTCTAGACCCCATCAGCACACGCCGGAGCCCCCTGCGACGGGTGCCGGACTGTAGATAGACAGTAATTAGTTAGACAATGTCTAGATCGACCCCAGTTGTTAGACAGTCAATAGATCGACGGTCGACAGGTACAAAAGGTCGACACACTAAAGGTCGACATATAAGAAGGTCGGCCGGTACAAATGGTCGACAGGGTCAAAAGGTCGACATGAAAATGGTCGACACAAAAATGATCTACTTTTTTTAAGTTTAGGGTTAGGCACTTAAGATGAGCCAGTGTCCAACGTCATTCCCTACCATCCAACTTCATTCCCTACCAAGTGGGCATGGAGGGGGAATAAATCCATGTGGCGAGCGAAGCGAGCCACCGTGCCCGCAAGGGGCCGAATGGTATTTACGCAAAAAAACATTAAAAAAAAAATGTGGCGACCATTTTCGTGTCGACCTTTTCCATGTCGGCCTTTTGACCCTGTCGACCATTTGTACCCGTCGACCTTCTTACATGTCGACCTTTAGTGTGTCGATCTTTTGTACCTGTCGATCTTTTGTACCTGTCGACCTTTTGTACCTGTCGATCTATTGACTGTCTAACAACTGGGGTAGATCTAGACATTGTCTAACTAATTTTTGTCTATCTCTTATACCACACCCCCTGCGACACCCGCCGGACTCTTCAGCACACACCAGAGCTCGCCGTGACACCCGCTGAACCCTCCTCTGCACACGCCGGAACCTCCACAGCACTTGCCGGACCCCCCCCGCGACACCTGCCACAACCCGCAACATCCGTTGGACCCCCCCCTCCTCGAAAATCGAAGAAATCCAGATCTGAAATGCTCCTGTTCCCAAACATTACAGATATGTGAGACTCAACCTGTAATAGCTAACGAGATCACTTTACTTTTGGGTTCGGATCTTGACCGCGCTACTTCGCAGTCATGATAGCCCAGAGAAGGGATCCTTAGAGTAACTGGAAAAACGAAACCTGGAAAACTTTGCTGAAATCTTTGCGGAGTGTAGTCCATAGGCTACAATAGCTAACGTCATTCCGGAGCTTTCGCAATTAAGAACGGGGAACCGCAGTATATATCTCCGACACATGCATTCAGGGGATGCTTCTTATTTCCACATAGGCCCCAAAAACCAGGTGCTTTTCAGGGGGATACCACACAAATATGTTTCTGATAAATATGCCCCTAAGACACAAAACAGTTCCCATGATATAGAAGCCACTATAAGGTATAGAAGGTATTAAATTCTCTCCCTCACTTTGCATGGTCCAGACTGCACAGTGTCTTCACAGATCCAGAAAGGTCATTGAATTTAACGACCCACATGGTGAATGTGTGGGAAATTACGATGTCCCTTTATAAAGGATTAGAGTTTTATGTGTGTCATGACCTCAGTATTGTGTCTCTGGGTTATGAATATGTATAGGCCACTTAGGGATATGCTTAACTTTCCATGGACTTGTGTTTAACAGACTGCAGATTTCATTGGTAGCTAAATGTTCCCCTAATAATTGCTTGTTTAGTTCATCATCTTAATTACCCGTTTTGGCCAGATCATAAGACCCTTCAAAGACGAAGGCAACCTAACAATATTGTGTGCAGAAGTTGATCTGAAATAATTGTGTCTGTGGCATAAGCCAATGACAATAGACCTCCTCCTCCTCCAGGCCAGCAACACCGCACCTTTAATTAATAGGGATCAGACAGCCTGAAATGATGGTGTCAATTCTGTCCACTCGTTTGGGACCTTTACACCGTGAGAAAAAAAAGAAGAGGCAAACAACTATTATGTGCAGATGTCCGCTGGGTCCAGGTGACCGCAGATTTCCATGTGCCACAATGTGTGACAATAGGCTGCATGCTAATTGGGCGGCTCGGAGATATTAGAGGAGCCCCAAAGCTATTAAATATCTGCAGAAGTTCCAGAGACAATTGCAGAAGTCACCGGAGCCTTTATACCGTTTTCTCGAGCTGAGAGATACAGAAGTAAATTGGAATCTGTGAACACAAAGAGGCACCTACAGCTTTCTGTCTCACCGATCTCCTGGTAAACACAGTTATAACATTGGGGAGAAATAAAAAGTAACAAATATTTAGCGCTGTATATACAGATGTGTCCACAAACATCTATCCTCCGTGTGCTACAAGTCCCGTTACACATAGCACGTGAGGCTCGGTAGCGCTGACCGCATTTTCATGCGACTTTTTCCCTTAAAATGTGTTTTATTCGCAAACCATTGCGAATAGGACGCACACACGCAGCTTCTGCTGGTTAAAGTGATATGCGGCATATTCTGTGGGAGACTGCGGCTGTTTCGGCATGCAAAATGCCACGTTACAGTGGCAACGGCTGTGACTCATTAACGTAGCATTTCGCATGCAAATATAAGGCCCAAAATTAAGCCCAGAGAATCTAAAAATCTGTCTATGGGCCTGGTTCAGCAAGGATCGCTATTGCGCACGCAATCGGCCGATTGTTTTGTTCTGTGCATGCGTATGCATCGCAGTGTGCATGCGCGAACTCTCCGATTGTCGTCCATGTTACCAACGTTTTTAGTCACCCTAGGCATAGCTTTAGCCTAGCACCCCCACTTCCCTTGGATAGCTACACCAGCCCTTATACAGTGCCCCCAGTAGTGGTCTCCCCTATGCAGTGCCTCAAGTAGTAGTCTCCCCTATGCAGTGCCCCCAGTAGTGGTCTCCCCTATGCAGTGCCCCAAGTAGTGGTCTCCCCTATGCAGTGCCCCAAGTAGTGGTCTCCCCTATGCAGTGACCCTAGTGGTCTCCCCTACCACACAGACAATAACAAATAAAACAAAACTTACCTGAATCCCCAATCCTGCACCTACCACCATCCGCTCCTCCGTCCTCGGCACTATGCAAGAGACGTCATGACGTCTCTCCCATCACTCACTGCGGGAGCCGGAAGGCAGAGCTCTTTGGGGAGCTCCAGCCCGGCTCTGGTAGTGGGCGCAGCAGCCAATCAGAGTCTGCCTGACTCTCATTGGCTTCTAAAACAAGGACCGGGCGCCGGTGGCGATGTGTTTGATACTGTGTAGTGCGGACCGCACTCTGTGAGGTTCACACTACACTGACTGGGGCCACAAACATGTTCTGGATCCAGCGGCGCCCTCCAGTGGCCGGTGCTCAAGGCAGCAGCCTAAAGCTGCCTAATGGTAGCGCCAACCCTGCTGATGGTTTCGCAGTCTTGCTAAGTGTTACGGATGTATGTAAGGTAAAGTGGGCGTCCTTATCTTAGGCTGCGTATGGCATTGCAATCGCAGACATTAGCATATCTTCTCAGCGATGCTGCATGCATAATCGCTATTGCGATCACAATAGTGATCCTTACTGAATCAGGCCCTGTGTTAGGTGATAAGATAACAGATATATATATATATATATATATATATATATATATATATATATATATGTGTATTTAGTATCTGTGGGGATGATAGGTTAATGATCATAAACAGAATAGGTTGGGCACACTGTATTTTTCCCTATAGCCCAGGACATGTGTTATGGAGGTGGATTCATGTATTTTTGGTGGTGTGAGCCTGAGTCTGCTCGAAGATTCTGGCTGCCTAGAACCAATTGGGACCAGAGCTGCAGACTCAGACTGTGCACACGTACATTACAGAATAGTGACGGTTGAAAGGAGGGGTCACTTACAGCTGGGAATGGATGGGCCTGAGGTAACGGCTGAAAGAGGGGGGAGTCGAGTAATATCAGGTACATGATTAAGGTCTGTGGGGGCCCCTGGGCAACAATCTTGTGGGGGCCCTTACCAATAAAATTATCAAAGTCTATACATATATATATATATTAGGGATGTGCAGGCTCGGTTCTACTCGGTTCCGTTCGGTTCTTTTTACCGGATCTTATTGGGTTTCAGCTGTCATGAGTTTTGGATAGCCAATAAGATTCGGTAAAAAGAACCGAACGGAACCGAGTAGAACCGAGCCTGCACATCCCTAATATATATATATATATATATATATATATATTACATAGGTGCAAGACATTACACCAGCCTGTGGGTTGCCCGCCCTCCTGTGCAAAGCAGCTCAGCCTCTGCTCTCCACCCACAGGGCTAACTTTTCTAAATTTCTGTGCCAGCTGTCAATCAAGGGAGGTGGGTGGGGATGGATGGATGGATGGGGCTTCACACAGATGACCGGGGGACTGGAGCTTCTGGTGAAATGCTTGACATAATTATGGACAGGAGAGAGGAGACCTAGCATGAACTGGGGGGGGGGCTTCGGCCGGTATGGGGGCAGAGCTTAGGCCAGTAAGGGGGCGGAGCTTCATGTGGTATGGGGGAGGAACTTAGGACTTCAAGTTGAATACTTGGATAGCAGACCTAGGGGGCCCCCACAACGGATTACTCCTCGGCAGTTCAGCTGTTACCATGGGAACAGCTGAACTGCTGAGGAGTACTCCGGGTTTTATTCAGTAGTAGTGACCGGGGGCAGGGGACAGTGTGTGGGGGCTCCCTGTGTTTGTTGCCCCAGGACGACTGCCCCTGTCGCCCGGCCTATAATCCGGCCCTGTACTTGATAGAAGACGGAGCCCGTGCTCTCTAGAGTGGAGGGATCTAGTGGCAGACAGCGGGGAGCTGTTAAGAATGAGAAGAGGAGGATGAGCCAACAGTGAGAGGAGGAGAGCTGTAAAGGGGCAGAGAGCTGGAGTTAAGCCCCATACAGCACAAAATATAGAGTGAGATTAACTGAAGTAGAGAGCAGTGAGGAGAGACAATGAGGAGAGACAGTGAGGAGAGACAGTGAGGAGAGAGCAGTTGCACTGAGGAGAGACAGTCAGGAGAGAGCAGTGAGGAGAAACAGTGAGGAGAGACAGTGAGGAGAGAGCAGGTGCACTGAGGAGAGAGTGAGGGAGAGCAGGTTCACTGAGGAGAGACAGTGAGGAGAGGCAGTGAGGAGAGAGCAGGTTCACTGAGGAGAGACAGTGAGGAGAGAGCAGGTTCACTGAGGAGAGACAGTGAGGAGAGACAGTGAGGAGAGAGCAGGATCATTGAGGAGAGACAGTGAGGAGAAACACTGAGGAGAGACAGTGATCAGAGAGCAGGTGCACTGAGAAGAGACAGTGAGGAGAGAGCAGGTTCACTGAGGAGAGACAGTGAGGAGAGAGCAGGTTCACTGAGGAGAGACAGCGAGGAGAGAGCAGTGATGAGAGACAGTTAGGAGAGAGCAAGTGCACTCAGGAGAGATAGTGAGGAGAGACAGTGAGGAGAGAGCAAGTGCACTCAGGAGAGACAATGAGGAGAGACAGTGAGGAGAGAGCAGGTTCACTGAGGAGAGACAGTGAGGAGAAACAGTGAGGAGAGACAGTGAGGAGAGAGCAGGTGCACTGCGGAGAGAGTGAGGGAGAGCAGGTTCACTGAGGAGAGACTGTGAGGAGAGACAGTGAGGAGAAACAGTGAGGAGAGACAGTGAGGAGAGAGCAGGTTCACTGAGTAGAGACAGTGAGGAGAGAGCAGTTTCACTGAGGAGAGACAGTGAGGAGAGAGCAAGTGCACTGAGGAGAGATAGTGAGGAGAGACAGTGAGGAGATACCAGGTGCACTGAGGAGAGACAGTGATCAGAGAGCAGGTGCACTGAGGAGAGACAGTGAGGAGAGAGCAGGTGCACTGAGGAGAGACAGTGAGGAGAGAGCAGGTGCACTGAGGAGAGACAGTGAGGAATGAGCAGGTGCATTGAGGAGAAACAGTCAGGAGAGAGCAGTGAGGAGAGACAGTGAGGAGAGAGCAGGTTCACTGAGGAGAGACAGTGAGGAGAGACAGTGAGGAGAGAGCAGGTTCACTGAGGAGAGACAGTGAGGCAAGACAGTGAGGAGAGAGCAGGTTCACTGAGGAGAGACAGTGAGGATAGAGCAGGTCCATTGAGGAGAGACAGTGAGGAGATAGCAGGTGCACTGAGGAGAGACAGTGATCAGAGAGCAGGTGCACTGAGGAGAGACAGTGAGGAGAGAGCAGGATCACTGAGAAGAGACAGTGAGGAGAGACAGTGAGGAGAAACACTGAGTAGAGACAGTGAGGAGAGAGCAGGTTCACTGAGGAGAGACAGTGAGGAGAGAGCAGGTTCACTGAGGAGAGACAGTGAGAAGAGAGCAGTGATGAGAGAGCAAGTGCACTCAGGAGAGATAGTGAGGAGAGACAGTGAGGAGAGAGCAAGTGCACTCAGGAGAGACAGTGAGGAGAGAGCAGGTGCACTGAGGAGAGACAGTGAGGAGAAACAGTGAGGAGAGACAGTGAGGAGAAACAGTGAGGAGAGACAGTGAGGAGAGAGCAGGTTCACTGAGTAGAGACAGTGAGGAGAGAGCAGTTTCACTGAGGAGAGACAGTGAGGAGAGAGCTGGTGCACTGAGGAGAGACAGTGAGGAGAGACAGTGAGGAGAAACAGTGAGGAGAGACAGTGAAGAGAGACAGTGAGGAGAGAGCAGGTTCACTGAGGAGAGACAGTGAGGAGAGAGCAGGTTCACTGAGGAGAGACAGTGAGGAGAGAGCAGGTCCATTGAGGAGAGACAGTGAGGAGATAGCAGGTGCACTGAGGAGAGACAGTGATCAGTGAGCAGGTGCACAGAGGAGAGACAGTGAGGAGAGAGCAGGATCACTGAGGAGGGACAGTGAGGAGAGACAGTGAGGAGAAACACTTAGAGACAGTGAGGAGAGAGCAGGTTCACTGAGGAGAGACAGTGAGGAGAAACACTGAGTAGAGACAGTGAGGAGAGAGCAGGTTCACTGAGGAGAGACAGTGAGGAGAGACAGTGAGGAGAGAGCAGGCTCACTGAGGAGAGACAGTGAGGCGAGACAGTGAGGAGAGAGCAGGTTCACTGAGGAGAGACAGTGAGGAGAGAGCAGGTCCATTGAGGAGAGACAGCGAGGAGAGAGCAGGTGCACTGAGGAGAGACAGTGAGGAGAGAGCAGGATCACTGAGGAGAGACAGTGAGGAGAGACAGTGAGGAGAAACACTGAGTAGAGACAGTGAGGAGAGAGCAGGTTCACTGAGGAGAGACAGTGAGGAGAGAGCTGGTGCACTGAGGAGAGACAGTGAGGAGAGAGCAGGATCACTGAGGAGAGACAGTGAGGAGTGACAGTGAGGAGAAACACTGAGTAGAGACAGTGAGGAGAGAGCAGGTTCACTGAGGAGAAACAGTGAGGAGAGAGCAGGTTCACTGAGGAGAGACAGTGAGGAGAGACAGTGATCAGAGAGCAGGTGCACTGAGGAGAGACAGTGAGGAGAGAGCAAGTGTACTGAGGAGAGACAGTGAGGAGAGAGCAAGTGCACTCAGGAGAGACAGTGATCAGAGAGCAGGTGCACTCAGGAGAGACAGTGAGGAGAGAGCAGGTTCACTGAGGAGAGACAGTGAGGAGAGAGCAGGTTCACTGAGGAGAGACAGTGAGAAGAGTGCAGTGATGAGAGAGCAGGTGCACTCAGGAGAGATAGTGAGGAGAGACAGTGAGGCGAGACAGTGAGGAGAGAGCAGGTTCACTGAGGAGAGACAGTGAGGAGAGAGCAGGTCCATTGAGGAGAGACAGCGAGGAGAGAGCAGGTGCACTGAGGAGAGACAGTGAGGAGAGAGCAGGATCACTGAGGAGAGACAGTGAGGAGAGACAGTGAGGAGAAACACTGAGTAGAGACAGTGAGGAGAGAGCAGGTTCACTGAGGAGAGACAGTGAGGAGAGAGCTGGTGCACTGAGGAGAGACAGTGAGGAGAGAGCAGGATCACTGAGGAGAGACAGTGAGGAGTGACAGTGAGGAGAAACACTGAGTAGAGACAGTGAGGAGAGAGCAGGTTCACTGAGGAGAGACAGTGAGGAGAGAGCAGGTTCACTGAGGAGAGACAGTGAGGAGAGACAGTGATCAGAGAGCAGGTGCACTGAGGAGAGACAGTGAGGAGAGAGCAAGTGCACTGAGGAGAGACAGTGAGGAGAGAGCAGGTGCACTCAGGAGAGACAGTGAGGAGAGAGCAGGTTCACTGAGGAGAGACAGTGAAGAGAGAGCAGGTTCACTGAGGAGAGACAGTGAGAAGAGTGCAGTGATGAGAGAGCAAGTGCACTCAGGAGAGATAGTGAGGAGAGACAGTGAGGAGAGAGCAAGTGCACTCAGGAGAGACAGTGAGGAGAGAGCAGGTGCACTCAGGAGAGATAGTGAGGAGAGACAGTGAGGAGAAACAGTGAGGAGAGACAGTGATCAGAGAGCAGGTGCACTGAGGAGAGACAGTGAGGAGAGAGCAAGTGCACTGAGGAGAGACAGTGAGGAGAGAGCAAGTGCACTCAGGAGAGACAGTGATCAGAGAGCAGGTGCACTCAGGTGAGACAGTGAGGAGAGAGCAGGTTCACTGAGGAGAGACAGTGAGGAGAGAGCAGGTTCACTGAGGAGAGACAGTGAGAAGAGTGCAATGATGAGAGAGCAAGTGCACTCAGGTGAGATAGTGAGGAGAGACAGTGAGGACAGTGCAAGTGCACTCAGGAGAGACAGTGAGGAGAGAGCAGGTGCACTGAGGAGAGATAGTGAGGAGAGAGCAAGTGCACTCAGGAGAGATAGTGAGGAGAGACAGTGAGGAGAGACAGTGAGGAGAGAGCAGGTTCACTGAGGAGAGAGTGAGGGAGAGCAGGTTCACTGAGGAGAGACAGTGAGGAGAGAGCAGGTGCACTGAGGAGAGAGTGAGGGAGACCAGGTTCACTGAGGAGAGACAGTGAGGAGAAACAGTGAGGAGCGACAGTGAGGAGAGAGCAGGTTCACTGAGGAGAGACAGTGAGGAGAGACAGTGAGGAGAAACAGTGAGGAGAGACAGTGAGGAGAGAGCAGGTTCACTGAGGAGAGACAGTGAGGCAAGACAGTGAGGAGAGAGCAGGTTCACTGAGGAGAGACAGTGAGGAGAGAGCAGGTTCACTGAGGAGAGACAGTGAGGAGAGAGCAGGTGCACTGAGGAGAGACAGTGAGGAGAGAGCAGGATCACTGAGGAGACACAGTGAGGAGAAACACTGAGTAGAGACAGTGAGGAGAGAGCAGGTTCACTGACGAGAGACAGTGAGGAGAGAGCAGGTGCACTGAGGAGAGAGTGAGGGAGACCAGGTTCACTGAGGAGAGACAGTGAGGAGAAACAGTGAGGAGCGACAGTGAGGAGAGAGCAGGTTCACTGAGGAGAGACAGTGAGGAGAGACAGTGAGGAGAAACAGTGAGGAGAGACAGTGAGGAGAGAGCAGGTTCACTGAGGAGAGACAGTGAGGCGAGACAGTGAGGAGAGAGCAGGTTCACTGAGGAGAGACAGTGAGGAGAGAGCAGGTTCACTGAGGAGAGACAGTGAGGAGAGAGCAGGTGCACTGAGGAGAGACAGTGAGGAGAGAGCAGGATCACTGAGGAGAGACAGTGAGGAGAAACACTGAGTAGAGACAGTGAGGAGAGAGCAGGTTCACTGAGGAGAGACAGTGAGGAGACAGCAAGTGCACTCAGGAGAGATAGTGAGGAGAGACAGTGAGGAGAAACACTGAGGAGAGACAGTGATCAGAGAGCATGTGCACTGAGGAGAGACAGTGAGGAGAGAGCAAGTGCACTGAGGAGAGACAGTGAGGAGAGAGCAAGTGCACTCAGGAGAGACAGTGATCAGAGAGCAGGTGCACTGTGGAGAGACAGTGAGGAGAGAGCAGGTTCACTGAGGAGAGACAGTGAGGAGAGAGCAGGTTCACTGAGGAGAGACAGTGAGGAGAGACAGTGAGGAGAAACAGTGAGGAGAGACAGTGAGGAGAGAGCAGGTGCACTAAGGAGAGAGTGAGGGAGAGCAGGTTCACTGAGGAGAGACAGTGAGGAGCGACAGTGAGGAGAGAGCAGGTTCACTGAGTAGAGACAGTGAGGAGAGAGCAAGTGCACTCAGGAGAGATAGTGAGGAGAAACAGTGAGGAGATAGCAGGTGCACTGAGGAGAGACAGTGATCAGAGAGTAGGTGCACTCAAGAGAGACAGTGATCAGAGAGCAGGTGCACTGAGGAGAGACAGTGAGGAGAGAGCAGGTGAAATGAGGAGAGACAGTGAGGAGAGAGCAGGTCCATTGAGGAGAGACAGTGAGGAGAGAGCAGGTTCACTGAGGAGAGACAGTGAGGAGAGAGCAGTGATGACAGACAGTGAGGAGAGAGCAAGTGCACTCAGGAGAGATAGTGAGGAGAGACAGTGAGGAGAGAGCAAGTGCACTCAGGAGAGACAGTGAGGAGAGACAGTGAGGAGAGAGCAGGTGCACTCAGGAGAGACAGTGAGGAGAGAGCAGGTGCACTGAGGAGAGACAGTGAGGAGAGTGCAAGTGCACTCAGGAGAGACAGTGATCAGAGAGCAGGTTTACTGAGGAGAGACAGTGAGGAGAGACAGTGAGGATAGAGCAGGTGCACAGAGGAGAGACAGTGAGGAGAGACTGTGAGGAGAGAGCAGGTGCACTGAGGAGAGACAGTGAGGAGAGAGCAGGTTCACTGAGGAGAGACAGTGAGGAGAGAGCAGGTTCACTGAGGAGAGACAGTGAGGAGACAGCAAGTGCACTCAGGAGAGATAGTGAGGAGAGACAGTGAGGAGAAACACTGAGGAGAGACAGTGATCAGAGAGCATGTGCACTGAGGAGAGACAGTGAGGAGAGAGCAAGTGCACTGAGGAGAGACAGTGAGGAGAGAGCAAGTGCACTCAGGAGAGACAGTGATCAGAGAGCAGGTGCACTGTGGAGAGACAGTGAGGAGAGAGCAGGTTCACTGAGGAGAGACAGTGAGGAGAGAGCAGGTTCACTGAGGAGAGACAGTGAGGAGAGACAGTGAGGAGAAACAGTGAGGAGAGACAGTGAGGAGAGAGCAGGTGCACTAAGGAGAGAGTGAGGGAGAGCAGGTTCACTGAGGAGAGACAGTGAGGAGAAACAGTGAGGAGCGACAGTGAGGAAAGAGCTGGTTCACTGAGTAGAGACAGTGAGGAGAGAGCAAGTGCACTCAGGAGAGATAGTGAGGAGAAACAGTGAGGAGATAGCAGGTGCACTGAGGAGAGACAGTGATCAGAGAGTAGGTGCACTCAAGAGAGACAGTGATCAGAAAGCAGGTGCACTGAGGAGAGACAGTGAGGAGAGAGCAGGTGAAATGAGGAGAGACAGTGAGGAGAGAGCAGGTCCATTGAGGAGAGACAGTGAGGAGAGAGCAGGTTCACTGAGGAGAGACAGTGAGGAGAGAGCAGTGATGACAGACAGTGAGGAGAGAGCAAGTGCACTCAGGAGAGATAGTGAGGAGAGACAGTGAGGATAGAGCAAGTGCACTCAGGAGAGACAGTGAGGAGAGACAGTGAGGAGAGAGCAGGTGCACTGAGGAGAGACAGTGATGAGAGAGCAAGTGCACTGAGGAGAGACAGTGAGGAGAGAGCAGGTGCACTGAGGAGAGACAGTGAGGAGAGTGCAAGTGCACTCAGGAGAGACAGTGATCAGAGAGCAGGTTTACTGAGGAGAGACAGTGAGGATAGAGCAGGTGCACTGAGGAGAGACAGTGAGGAGAGACTGTGAGGAGAGAGCAGGTGCACTGAGGAGAGACAGTGAGGAGAGAGCAGGTTCACTGAGGAGAGACAGTGAGAAGAGAGCAGGTCCATTGAGGAGAGACAGTGAGGAGAGAGCAGGTTCACTGAGGAGAGACAGTGAGGAGAGAGCAGGTTCACTGAGGAGAGACAGTGAGGAGAGAGCAGTGATGACAGACAGTGAGGAGAGAGGAAGTGCACTCAGGAAAGATAGTGAGGAGAGACAGTGAGGAGAGAGCAAGTGCACTCAGGAGAGACAGTGATCAGAAAGCAGGTGCACTGAGGAGAGACAGTGAGGATAGAGCAGGTGCACTGAGGAGAGACAGTGAGGAGAGATAGTGAGGAGAGAGCAGGTGCACTGAGGAGAGACAGTGAGGAGAGACTGTGAGGAGAGAGCATGTGCACTGAGGAGAGACAGTGAGGAGAGACTGTGAGAAGAGAGCAGGTGCACTGAGGAGACTGTGAGGAGAGCAGGTGCACGGAGGAGAGACAGTGAGGATAGACAGTAAGAAGAGAGCAGATGCAATGAGGAGAGACTGTGAGGAGAGAGCAGGTGCACTGAGGAGAGTCTGTGCTTTATCCTATTAGTGAGGAAGGAGCAGGGTCTGTCTGGCAGGAGCAGCAGCTGCTATTCAGCACAGTGAGATACAAGCAGGGGAGTCATGGAGCCTAAGACATCCCACCAATACACCATAGGGCATAGAAGTGTCTGATTACAGCCAGAGGACAGACCTGCGAGGGGGCTGGGGTACAGGAGTTGATAAGTAACAAGGTACTGACCAGAGCCAGCTTCCTGACTGAGACCTAAACCAAGCTGTGTACGTCCTTATGACATTTATCACCACACCACACCTCACCTCAGGACCCAGGCTACCTATTAGCTAAACACCTGTTTACATATACTTCAAGCCCAATAAGTGACATTCGAGCATTTGACTAAGCATATTGCTATTCATTAATGCAAGCTCTATTGCCAAGTAAGGGAAGACCCTTCATACAAGTGACTGGTATAACCACTTTCCTGCTGGAGACAATTTAATAAGGAGTAGTCAAGAGGTGGCCACATTTAGCAATGTCCAAAACTTTCTAGCATTTAAGAATATATAGGTGGTGTGTCCAATTAGCAGCGCTATCCTATCAGTGCCGAAGTGCTGCCCGATGCCGGCACTTATTATGGATATTTTTTGGGACCTAATGTGTCCCGAAAAATATTCCATAATAAATGCGGTTTTTTCACCCCAAAAAAGGCGAAAAAACGAATAGGTCTGCGAGCTTATCGTGGACCCTATGTGTTTTCATGAGATTTTTTAAAATTTTTATTTATTAACAGTTTCTTATATAGCGCAGCATATTCTGTTGCGCATTACAATTGGAAACATTAATGGAACAAAACTGGGTAATAACAGACAGATATATAGGTAGGAAGGCCCTGCTCGCAAGCTTACAATCTAGTTAAGTAGGCATTGATACACAAGGATAGGTGCTATATATTGCAATTTGGTCCAGCCAGAATGCAGAGTTTCTTGGTGGGGTGCATGATCCAGTCACACAGGAATGTCGGCCAAATGTAAGGAGGATGTGAAAGAAAGATATTGTGTGAGGTTATGTGTGGACTGTGAAAGGGGATGTACAGTAATTAGACATGGAAGCTATAAAGGTTATGTGGGTGGTTTTGGAATCTGATAAGCTTGCCTGTTGCCTGAAAGAGGGGAGTTTTCAGGGAACGCTTGAAGGATTGGAGACTAGAAGAAAGTCTTATTGTGTTTGGTAAGGCATTCAATAGAGTGGGTGCAGCCCGAAGAAAGTCCTGTAAATGTGAATGGGAGCAAGAAATGCGTGGGGCTGAGAGACGAAGATCTTGTACTGAGCGGAGATGCCAGGTTGGGAGATATTTTGAGATGAGTGAAGAGATGTATGTTGGTGTGGTTTGGTTCATGGCCTTATGTGTAAGTAAAAGTAATTTGTATTGAATACAAAATATATATATGTGGTAGAAAATAGCATAACATATTTCTAATCTGTAAGGGAAGTTACATTGGCTGAAATGTAATATATAAATGTATGCCTTTAGGGATCAGTTGACTTACTTTTGTTACAGTAAAGCATTGCTACTGTATCCTGCATAATAAAACTTGTGTTTCTGTGACCACAGTTAATCAGATCTCAGGTATTTTATTTGTGTAATAGAAAACATAGGACACTAGGGTAATTACAGTAGTTTCCACACACATAAGACCTATGCCCTAGGCTTAGGGGTTTTCCCAAGCAAACCCCTTGGTGGGAGGTATACAAGAGAGGAAGGTTGGGTGGAGAACTCGTTACCGGAGGACCATAGAAATCACCTATCAGGTAATCCACTCCTAGGATAGAACAAGGTTACATATAGAACCTAAAACAAGTAATTTCCAACCAAGGGGTAAATTTACTAAAGTGAGAGTTTTTAGAAGTGAGTTTTAAAAGTGAGGTTGCCCATAGCAACCAATCAGATTCTACTTAACATTTAAATAGCACCTTCTAGAAGATGATAGCTGGAATCTGATTGGTTGCTATGGGCAACATCACTTTTACAACTCACTTCTAAAAACTCTCACTTTAGTAAATTTACCCCCTACAGTTAATCCATGGTCACAAGATAATGGACAATTGCTCGAGGAGCAATAACTATTGCCATCCTCTGTCATTTCCCCTGCAGCTAAACACCTACATTATAATGCTATACTTGTTCTATGGCCTCCTGCACCCTAATTACACCTTAACCTTTCCCAACCACACCCTGTTGTTGTGACCATTCTGCCAGTCACCGCAACCTTACTAATCGCATATTTACTAACATATGCAATTAGTATCGCAAAGGACAGCTCTTGCGATAAGAGCTGCCCTTTGTGAAGCAGCCAACGCCAGGTGAGGGGGTCACCATGGGACCCTGCCCCCTCCAGGTTTTTCTGGCATTACCCTCAGCACCTATAAAAGGGTGGCCGGGGCTTAGTACATATGGAAATGCGGTAAAAACCCAGAAAATTGGGTTTTTGCCGCATTTTTCCTTTAGTACATCCCACCCACTAAATGCAATTTGTTGCCAAACTTTCACTGCAAGACTCTAATCTTCTGAATGATATGGAGTAGGAGAATGCCAGGTTACACCTGCCAGGAATTCTCCCACACATTTTGTGTTCTATTGCCCCAGGTGAACGGTTCCATTTGGAAAATTGCAAATACACTCAAGTGGTGGAGTACTATAGTATTTAATAGAAAACAAAATAGGCAATTTCAATAACAAGTTTCCCAGAGATACCCACAGGCGTTATCGCCAATCCAACCAACTCCGTACTACGCAGATCCTTCGATAATCGACCTTCTGTGTGACTCTATGGTCACCTGAACTGAGGCACCAGAGCCATGCTTCGTGCGTACGGGATAGCAGGTGTAGGCAGCGTCACACCCCTAAAACGGTCGAGACATGCCTGCATTTTTGGCAACACACCCCGTTACTTCCCCCAAATAGCTCTTAACTGTCAATCACTCTGCGCATTAAAAAGTTGCTGTTTGCAACTATGGTAAAGGACTGCTCAGTGCGACTCAGATGCATGCGCAAATAGCCGATAATCGCTCAACTGCGAAAACATCGGCATAGCGCACGTCCCTTAATCTGGCCCAATATTCCTACTCTTGGGTGATATTTTTATGCGTAGTAATTGTTCTATTTGTGGTATATTTGGTCCTGCTTGGGTGGAGTCGGGGAGGTGGCCGAAAGTGTTTGCAAAAGGAGTCCGGGCTGTGGGCGTGTTATGGGGGTACCAGGGATGTGTCTGCGCTGGTGGCTATGTTCCCAATCGCAGAACCACAGTCTTGGGGGTCAGTTTTAGAGAGAAAGTAGATCCGTAATCTGTGCAGTGCAGGATTTACTCGAGGAGTCCATGCGCGTTCGATGTTGTGTTAATGGTGCTGCGTTCTCTTCCCCCGGAGGATCTGCACACAACGCACATAGGGGAAGTGGGTGTAGTAACATTTGCTCAGTCCATCATACACTACTTCAGGCGGGGACTATGTTAGCGGGAATGAGCATATTTTGCACATACACCGCGAGCACAGCCAGGGCCGGCGCTAGGCTTTGCTGCGGCCAGCGCCATCATGTGTGGCCGCCCCTACCCTCCTCCGCTCCCTCCCCCTGAAGCTTCATAAACACTTTAGTGCCTGGAGGGAGGGTGGGCGTTTCCAGCGCCCGCCGGACACCATGGCGCTCCGGGCGACGGTGTGGCTTGCCCGGGCCTAGAACCGCTACTGAGCACAGCTGTGAATGTAATATCATACAATTCAATATCAGGTCCATAGTCAGTGAATCGTATTCCATCAGAAAGTAGGGAATACCCCAAAATGTATACAGTATGAAGGTGTAAAGTAAACTTTTGTAGCCACATGAGGTGGTTAAAGTTCCCATATAGGCACACAGTATGCACTTCACAAGGGCGGGACAATAGAGGTGGAAACAAATGGAGAGAGATAACGTACTTTACCTATTTATTAATTTTTTTTTAAATCCATTCAATTATTTACATAATAAAAAAAATACACACATTTTCCAGTGGTATTTTGTAATGTGTGCAATAAGAGGATAATTGAAATTAATTTATTCACATCTAATCATCAAGGGCGCGGTGATAATTGCCTTTAATAATTAACAAGCTATTTTGTTTAAAGAAACACTAACAAGCATATAAAAATTAGAAAACGGGGCTGAATAGAAGGCGGTACATTTTTATTAGACTCAGGTTACAAAATTATTTATTTACTTTGATTTTTATTTGAATCGCATTTTCATAATTAAAAAAAAAAAAAAAAATTGAAATTACTCTTCAGCTCTTAAAGATCACTGAATGCTTTTGTCTTGCTTTGCAAAAGTGGGAATACAAGGACCTATTGACTAATACCCCTTTTATACCAATCGGCTAGCATGTGGCGCAACCCGGGTCATCGTGACTCGGGTCGCGCCGTTTACACTGCAGGGCGAGACGGGAGCGAGCCGTGCTCAACCCTGCAAGCTAGCCGGTTCGGATCCCCGGGTCACTGGACCCAAGTTGATCCGTTTACAGGGCCTGATTCAGACCCGGTCGCAAGTGCTGTGCGCTCACATCCGTGTCGATGGTAGGCCAGTGCGCATGCGCACGACGGAGCCGGCTCCGTCGTGCGCATGCGCGAGACCCGGATAGCGACGGGCAATCCGTCGCTCCGGGTCTCGTACCAAAGGGGGCGTGCTGTAGATGTTGAGTGACAGCACACCCCCTTTTGGTGGGTGGGCCGGGGGCATGGCTGCCCAGAGGGAGGCGTTCCCATGTGAACGCCTACCGTCTGGGGCCAGCCCCACTGACATCACGAGTGATGTCAGTGGGAGAGATTTCGGCTCTGTGAGAGCCGAAAGCTCTCTGGGGCTTGCGGCAACGAGACCCTACCACAAGAGTCTCGTCGCAAGCACGTTGGTCGCGATGGTCTTGACCATCGCGACCATCTTCCTGGCCGCTCGCTATAGCTGTGGGTGGTCACCCACAGCTATGCGAGCGGACCAGGAGGCCGCTCTAAAAAACAAGAAGGCTGGCCCTGATTCAGAGCGAGCGCTCTGTCAGAGCGTCCGGCTCTGAATCAGGCCCACACTGCGTTCACGTGCATCAACCTGGGATTTTTAAGTCAGTGTAAAAGGGGTATAAGATAACTGAGGCTGCAAGTATCCAACTGCACATGTTGCAAAAGAAATGCATTATGGGTAGGACACCCAGACTATGGAAATGTAAAACTGTTACAAACTGTAACAATCATATCACCTGCTGTTTGCCCAGGTCTTAATATCCACCACATACAGTATATCCCTTTAGGTCCCAATTGTATTAAAACAGTTTTAGGAGCCGTGACTAAAAGAGCCCCCCCCCCCCCCCAGCAGTTCTAATAAAGGTTGTTTCCCCGATACCCTTTTGTCACAGGGTAAATGACCTAAGGCTGTGCCTGTAATTCATTTTAGCCCCTTGTTCCTCCAGATGCACCTTAGATGTTGTTTTTTGTGCTGCAAGTCTGCACTACTGTATCTTGTTGTGTCTTGCGTGTCAGGAATTGTCACCCTGTAAACTGTAAAGGGTTAAGCCTCTGTGCAAACAGCTTTGTGGGGTTTGTCTCCTTACCAATGCATTTTTATGCTGTCTGCTAGTTATAGGCGTTGTGCGTCAGTGGGCCTGGAGCTTTGATGCTACCTACCTGGCTTTGCGTGTTTTTGAGCTGAGAATATGCAGACCTCTTAGTGTAATCCCCCCTGACTGGGAATTACAGTTCCCACTGGAACAACAGTAACAAAGCTTCAGTGACAGGTCTAGTACAAGACTTGGGAAGATATGGTTAGTGTTTGGAGTAGGTTCCAGCAGGGCCATAACTAGGGTAGTGCGACCAGTGCCATGACACAGGGCACCACAGGGCAGGGGGCGCTGTTTGGGCCTGTCAATTTTCCTGTTTATTATCATTCTCACTTGTAGCTTCCTCTTCTTTTATCCCCAGCATCTCCTGGCATCCCCTATCTCTTCCCTGGCCCTTCCCCATGAGGCCATGGCCCTCTCTCAGGTGCACTATATTATGTCCCTATTTATCCCCAGCATCTCCTGACCTCTCCTATCTCTTCCCTGGCCCTTCCCCATGAGGCCATGGCCCTCTCTCAGGTGCACTATATTATGTCCCTATTTATCCCCAGCATCTCCTGGCCTCCCCTATCTCTTCCCTGGCCCTTCCCCATGAGGCCATGGCCCTCTCTCAGGTGCATTATATTATGTCCCTATTTATCCCCAGCATCTCCTGGCCTCCCCTATTTCTTCCCTGGCCCTTCCCCATGAGGCCATGGCCCTCTCTCAGGTGCACTATATTATGTCCCTATTTATCCCCAGCATCTCCTGGCCTCCCCTATCTCTTCCCTGGCCCTTCCCCATGAGGCCATGGGCCTTTTTTCAGGTGCACTATCTTATGTCCCTATTTAAAAAGTGGGAGAGGGAGGGGGAAGGGGGGGTGCCAATGCTCTCCCTGGCTCAGGGCACCAAAAAGTCTAGTTACGGCTCTGGGTTCCAGTTCCCATGGAGAGCCCACCAAAAGCAGGGACTGAGCTGCTCCCGGCTGCTTTTGATGACTCAGGGAGGCATGTACTGTACACTCTAGGACTTTGCAAGTCAAAGTAAGACCACAAGCTCTTTATCAATTTGAAGTTTGAACTGTGGTAAAACATGTATTGTGAATTAAACATTTTGAGTAAAAAAAAGGGAGTCCGTTTTAGATATACTGGTACATAAAGAAGTACCAATGGTGGGCAGTGCCGGCGTCACACTTAGGAAAAGCTAAGTGTCTGCCCAGAGAGCCAATGGTAAACTAACGGTATGCTAAAAATACTAAATGATGGTCTAATGCCACTCATACAGTGTTTTCAATATCCCTGAGGAGAAGCAGTGAGCAGCTTCTTTCGTATCTAGAATGCTGCTCTTGAATATCAGAGATGGGCCACGATGCCTCAGCCCAGCCGTCTCTTCTTCCATCTGCTCAGGTAAAGAGCAGGTGGGATTGGTGGAGACATCTAGGAAGTAGAGTGTCTGGCATTCCCGGGGCGGTGGCTTTCACCGGTCCTGACAGTGGGGCAGACTAACTGTATATAATATTGATATAGCCTATCGGGATGGTGGTCACCATGGGTGTCAGGCGGAATGTGAAAGTGACTATTAGGCCACACAGAGAGTCCTTAACCCATTGATAGTAACAGGGTAACAGCAGTAACACGGTGGTATCAGCGGTAAGCAGAACAGCGGTATTGCTGGGGTTAGCAGTGGTTTTTAGGCGTCTCACCTTGGGTGCATCCACACATTACTGTGTCACCCTACACAGGAAAGATGGAGCCAACTGCACATGAGCAGTAACGGTGATGTCATAAGGTCAGAGGTTGCACCTCACACTGACTCTGGATCCTGGTGACCAGCATGTATCGTAGAGAAAGGAGACAGTGCCGTAGAGCACTGCTCTCTAACATACAAGTCATGGGAACTTCAGAATGCTGTAAAGGGCGACTGTGGGAAGCAAAAACAATACAGTTGGTTCCCTGTCCACATTATGCACGGTAATTAAAGTGATCATGTTTTTCATGTGAAAGTGCAATGCGAATATATAAGGAAGCTCCCATGACAGGGGTTGGCCCATTGCAACATTTCGAAGAGGCCCTGAAAGATTCTAGGGTATCTCCTCTCCAAACACTTACCGTAACAAGCACGTTGCCTCCTTTTTCTCTGACAGTGCAAACGCCCTATATGTGACTTGCTCAGAGACCTGGGAACGCCAGCGTTTCCTTCACTTCTGGCCACTAGGAGGGAGATTCACAGTATCAAACCATCAAAACCGGACAGGTAAAGTTGCTCATAGCAACAAAACAACTTCCAGCAACATTTAGCTATTATTTTATAGTATGTACTAGATAAATACTAGCTAGAATTCTTGACTTGTCCTCTTTACATGGTTTGCAAAAATATCCCCTTTAATCCCTTGTGGTGTTGGCGATCACACTGCAGGGAACGCACTAAGCTCGCTACTGACTGCGTACTGAAGGGAGAAGGGCATAGAGTAGAATGGGTGAAAGCTACAAGGGATATGGCCGCTGAGGGGCCCTAATGGATCCCCTCTGGTGCCGAGCCTTGTAGCTCTTGCTCTGCCCATGATGTCATCGTGTGATGCCATAGTAATTTCCAAGCACAGGTGAGGTAAATCAAGCTTCACCAAGCAAAACAATACAAATAGAACCATGCAAAAAGTCCCTAATGGTTTTCGCTATTCTACTATTACATCAAATTTCCATTGGCTCGATTAGACCTCGGGGAGTAGGGAAGATCTATTGGAGACTAAAATGCTGAGAAGTAAACCGAACCATTGCTCCTGGCCATCTGACCTATGCACCAAAGGCAGTGATGATCAGGGCGGTCTATGTATAATGGAGTATCTAACAAGTAAGGTGAAGAGCCATTTCCACTCTTTCTACAAATGACAGTGACATGTATAGCGGCACCTCAATTTAAGGCTGTGTAGTGTGTAAGCATAGCACATTTTATAATGTGATCCAAAAACCCCCATCAATTGGATGCAGTTTTCAAACACAAAGCAAAGTACTGTATTTATGAACCCAAATGTGAAGGCTTTGATGGCACAAACCTTACGCAGTTTGCAGCAAACCTTATGCAATGTAGAATAAATGGAAGTCTGAGGCAAGCCGGACAAAAGTTAAGGACTGTTAGGTCCTGATTTAACCCTTGGCAAATCTGTCTAACATGTAGGTTTACGGTATGCCTTTTAGGAAGCGTATCTATGCATTTGGCCGCCTTCAGATTAAGGGTTAATTTAGTATTGTATTGCAGATGGAAACAGAAAAGCCATTGCCTGATGAAATGACATGAAACGCGTTAGCTGCATATTCTGCTCGCTGACCCCCTGTATAGACACACCCTGCTTTTGACATTGTGTCTATTGAAGGCAGAAGTGAGAAGAGAGGGATAGATCCAGCGGCTTATTCTGTACATTAGAGGCATGTTTTGAGCAAGAGCTCCAGTAGAAAAGCTGCCCTAATTGGAGGACTATCTAATAATATGCAAAGTATCTATTACAGCTGTCTGATGGATCTCTAGCACCAAGCATTGGGTGTCACCAAGTGCCAATCCTAATGATGACGGTTGTGGCTACGGATGGAAAAACAGTGGGCGGAGCTTCTTCCCGCTGGAAGTCCCATGGAACCTCTCATGAGCACCACGGAAACTCACATCAGCAAGTGGAAAATCACACGCCTGCTGCATCACACAAATACTGTACAGTCACTTTGCCTCCTATCCAGAGTCAGCCCCAGTGCCTCCAAGCATTCTATACTGCCTCTGAAAGGAGATGTAGTTTAGAAACCGGCTGTTGGGATGTCGGTGCTCAGAATGCTGGTGCCAGAATCCCGACACAAGTCAGAATCCCAGCACCAGCATCACGACTGCAGGCATCCTGATGATAAGTATTGGGGTGGGGGGTATTAGGCACCGTGAGGAGGCAGTTACGGATAGACTGTGGAGAGGGGGGGTAAGGGTTAGGCTGTAAGGGGGGTTGGAGTCCTGGGGAATTCGACAAAATTCGGGGGTCTTATGGACATTTTGGGAGTATAGGTACGTATGGCCAACCTAATAACTTATAACAGAGTATATACTGTAGTTATAAAATAATACATTAGTAAATTATGTTAACGATCTTCCTTATAAGGTTGAGAGTTTTTCAGCTTTGCCCATTGTTTCTGTTTATCATTACTTAAAACAATCTGTGGCCCTTCAGCTGGTATCGAACTACAAGTGTCAGCATGTCACAATTATATACATGTGACTAATATAATAATTAGAGATGTGCAGGTCCGATTCTCAGAGAACCGCCGACAACCGAGTCCGAGTTCGGAATCACTGTGGGGTACCGTATCGAACTGAGTCCTGATTCGGATCTTCCCGCAGTTCGGATCTCGGACTTAAAAACCAAACTCGGGTTTTGGATTGCATGTAAGCAGGTCAAAATAACGTTATTTTAGCTGTTTTTTTTTTTCATTTTTGTTTTAAGTAAATACAAATCCAAAGTCAAAACCAAAACACAAAGATAAATCCAGTTCCAAAACCAAAAACAAAACGCGGGTATCGGCGCACATCTCTAATAATAATATGTACAGTTCCTAGGAAGAGCATGCTGGGACTTGTAGTCCCATAACAGCCGAACAGCTGCAGATCATGCAGAACAAGATCCTTTAAAACACCTTGGAAATAAAAACATTGCCTGGTTCTTTTATTTGTCACTGCAAACGTCTTTATTTTCTGCCATTTATCAGCTTGGCACGGTATTACAGTATATCGGCTTCTATGGTGGATTTCACAGTCTGCCTGTGAAAATGTGCTATTCGCTGAGCCCACATACATGTAAGACTATGGACATGGAATTATTCACAGGGAGAATATGTATTTTTCACCTGGGACATGACAATTGTTCAGAGGACGGTCTGCAACCAGCTGATTCATCACATTTCTGTGTATTTGAAGAAAATGTACATAATTATATCCATTACCATGCAAATTTTCTCACCTGCTTCTGTCTGACGAGATGAAAGAGTGGCTGGAAAATACTATAAATGAGCTGCAATCTTCATTTTAATGTATAGAAAGCTTTGTAAGGGAGAATTCTGTAGGAAGATTATGTGCAATATCACAAGAACTGGAAATAAAGTGAGTCTTGAATCTTTGTCATTTGGATTAGCATAGCTCCGAAATCGCCACTGCCAGCCAATCAGCTCCCAACTGTCATTTTTCAAACACAGCCTGTGAGATGACAGTTGGGAGCTGATTGGCTGGCACCTTATCACTTTCACTCTGTCTCCTAACACTGCTTAGTAAATAGACCCCTTAGTGAGATAGGCAGGGGGAGGGGCATGGTGACGTTATTCTTAGAGAATCGCATCATCTTGCCCCCACCCCCTTTTCTAATGATGAGAAGCACCTGGCCCACAGTGATCATAGCTATAGTGGGTGCAGGGGGTGCCGTTGCTATGGGACCCTTAGGCTTAGGAGGCCCTGGACACAGGTTATATACTGTGGTTGCATACCAATTTCCCAGATTTGCCTGCTGAGCAATTGGGACTGACACGTTGCCTAGTCTAATTGGGGTGACATTGCATTTTCAGTGAGAAGTTTGTGTAGTGGATGGTATAATGGCAAAGGGGCAGTGTAATGTGGCATAATCTGCACTAGAGGGCATTATAATGTTATATAATATCAACTGGGGGCACTGTAATGTGGCACAATATGAACTGGAGGCACTATAATGTGGCATAACATAAACATGGGGCACTGTCATGTGGCATAATCTGACCTGCGTCTGGACGTAAATTCATACCAGGAGCCCAGAGGTTTTTGGTGCGCCCTCCCTTTGCATTCAGTACCAACACCCCAGTCCCAGCAGCACTCTCACACACTGCCCTTAAATCACATTCACTACCAACACCCCAGCAGCACCCAGTTACACAACCTCCTCTCCCTACATTCACATCCAAATCCCCAGCAGCACCCAGACCACACCCTCCCTCCGCATTCACTATTAACACACCCGCAGCACCCAGACACACACCCTCCCCCCTGCATTCACAATTGACACCCTACCAGCACCCAGACACACACTCTCTCCCCTGCTTTCACTGCCAACAATCCAGCAGAACCCACACACTCTCACTCCCTGCATTCACTGCCACTCCAACACCACAGCAGCAGTACCCAGACACATACTCCTCCCCCAATTAACTTTCAACACCCCAGCACACAAACACTACCTGTTTCTGATCAGGATCTTCCATTCTTGTTATTTACTGCTCCCACAGCAACAGCAGAGGAAGCGGTTCCACATGTTTGAGGGGGAAGAACCAACAAAGGAAGGATGGCCATGCACTCCCAGGCTCTGCCCTGCCCCTTTTATGTACATTGGGGCAGTTTTCTTGCTGGAGATCTATCCCTAGAGACCAGACTCCAGGGTGGTGGCCCTGGGAGATAGAGGGCCGTAGCACATGCCCCCTGGGCTCCCTGCTTGTTCCTGCTCTGGGGCGCATAAAGCAGAACCTGGGGCAATGGAGGAAGACAGTGTGCCCCAATCAGGGCTGGTGCCCGGAGGTGACCGCCTTTCATTGTCTCCTGTAGTTACACCCATGGACCTACTCTTTGTAATGTGGCATAATATGAACGGAGACTCTATAGTTTGGCATGATATGATAATTTCATTTTGGCGCCCCTAGATATATATATTTATATGTCCCGCTATGGCGCGGGGGGGGGGTGTTTGGGGATTCTGCTAATGGGGGACGGGTCGGGGGGGCACTGCAAATTGGGGGAGGCGTTTGGGTCCAAGGGGGCAGAAAGAAAGGGTGAAGGGGGAGCTGACGGGTAAGAGGGGAGGAATATATAAAGTGGTAGGGGAGAAGGGCGCAGGGCTGGTCTCAGAGGAGAGGCCAGCCCGCAGTTACCACGGTAGGGGTTGGAGCTAGGTGGAGAGAGGAGGAGGGAGGAGGCCGGTAGAAAAGGGTTGTGGGGAGGGAGAATATCTCCGTGCCTAGTCCCATGGTAACCCTGCTCTCTATGACCCAGTACATATACTGGTGCCTCCCAATGTTTTTTGGGGGAGCAAGTCTCCCCATTAACCCCCCCATTCCTGCGCTTATGGTTGGACTCAAGTACAAATGCAGACGCATTCCGCAATCATCAGCAGAAGGCGCACGTGCAAGTTCTACAATTCTATAAATTCCAGCATGTTACTTTCGGGTACAATAAGAGGTGAATTATTGCGACTGAACCACCGTCAGGATGCAAAATGTTGCGATTTGCAGCCAATACTGTTTGCTTTATAAACGCTAAAATTTGGGGATTTTGCATTGGGATTTAAAGTGTCATTTAAAAAAAAAAATCGTTACTATACAAGGTGTGTTTTGCCTTTGTTAAAAGAAATTGGCCCTTTAAATTCCGTGGCAAGCTGCTTACAGAACGCTGAAAGTCAACTTGTAAAACCGTTGTTTAGTAAATAAACCCCACAGTTCTTATATGTAAGTAACTAATTAAGCCCTAATATGGGGTTAAAAAGTTTAACCCAACGCAGTCTGATTCTTTAGACTCATCCCTGCTGCAATTTACGTTGTGCTTTTCAAGCAATTGAATAGCGTGAGCCCTGTTTGGAGTACTACAGAGAGTAATCTTATGAGCACACAATTCCTGGCATCAGACTCTCATACAAGCAAATATTTGTCTGGTGGAGTGAGCAGATTTCGGTGTCACTTTGGAGAGAGGGTTTTCCAATCTGGGCCGGCCCCACCTTTTTGCTTAACATTTATTTGCATACATTAGAAGACATTCAGACGCAGAGTCCTACTGTGTCGCCAATTGTGTGTGAACAATGACGAGAATGCCATTAGTGAAATTTCATGCCAATTACGGGACTCTCTGTGCCAGCGGCTCTTTCTGCAACCTGATAACTAGCCCCCTACGTGCGCACCAGCCTCTGTTTTATTGCTTGAGACTATACATGAAAAATGAAGGAATAAACAGACTTGTGTAACGGCTAACAATTATTAAGCCTTAACACATACAAATATGTTAAATTGGCTCTAAGACGTGACAGCAATTTCAAGAGTTTTATCTAAAAGTTGGAGATTTCAGTAAGATAAAGGTTCTGAGTGGCCTCCAGTAAGTTATGAATCTTGCTCAGAGTGACCTGACGTATACCGTACATGTTATATAAGTTATTGGTAGGGACAAACAATCTCGTGCTGTTCAATTTACTGAACGATTTGCAAAATCCATTTGTGAATCGTTTATTAATGGGATCGAAAAAATTGTGGTTCAAGAAGAATGATGAGGTTATAAAAATAATTTGCAACGAATACCTTCACATTGTTATTGAAATTAAATAATTAGCATTTTTTTTAAATGAATAGGTTTTATGTGTATTTGCATGTTTTCCTAACTTCCATAATGACGGGATATAGGCAGGCTTGCCTACCCTCCTGATTTGGTCGGGAGCTGTACGAATATCGGGTGCCGCTACCGACCCCCCGGAAAGGCAGGCAAGCCCCCCGGCTGCCGCCAGCCCCCCCCCCGGACTAGTACTAGAAACCCCCGCAGCGGGGGGGCCCGATGACGCGATTCGTGCTAAATCGCGTCATCGTGGCACCGCCCCCTGCTTCACAATGCATTTATTTTCAGAATTGTGAAGAGGAGGCGGGGCCTCGATGACGCAATTGCACGGTCACGCCCCTGGCCCCGCCCCCATGCTGAGTCAGTGCCCGGCCACGCCCCCCGCTGTACAGTATGCAGGCATTCAGCTCCCTCCCAGAAGGAGGGAGCTGAATGTCGGCAAGTATGGATATAGGGCCCGACTCGTTTTACGCTATTGTACGCTGTTGCACAGTAGCTGCACCTTTGGATGCGGCTGCTGTCCAATATATACTAATGCCGGAGGAGATGTCTTGTGTAAGTAGACCTCTCGTGCCGGCTTCTGCGATCCGCAGCTGCAGTCAGTGAAGATACGTACACGACCGCAGCCACTGGTTTCAGCGCACACAGAAAATGGGGCCGACACCCCCTCATTTTCTGAGATGCTGCCTGACCCCGCCCCCTGCTCCGCCCGCACAGCATGCCAATCAGGCTCCGGTGTCCCGGGCACTACGAGCGATAAGGAGATCTGCACATGCGTAGTAGAGGTCCTGCACAAATGCGCAGATCTTCTAACATTGGCGTTGTGCGCAAAACATCGGGTATACGTGTATCTCTGAATCAGGCTTATTATATTGAAGTGTAATGAAAAAAATATATATAATCGCACAATAGAGACCAGGAGAAGAGCAGAGCAGGCCAGGGGGTAAATTTACTAATGGATGATTTTAAATCGATCTAGAACGATCTAAATCGATGTTGTGTTTCAATGGCAAAAGCGCACATTTACTAACATTTCAAAATCAATCTAAAAAAATTGTCCGTAAGTAAATGTGTCATTTAGCCCCTGATACACAACAACCATTCACATAAATTTAGATCAATTTAAAATTGATCAAAATCGACCTTTAGTAAATGTACCCCTTGCCCTCCAACAGTGGGGCACTGGAAGTATTTTGGGTCATGGGTGGTGCCTCTCGTTAGCTTTAATTATCTTAGAAATAATCAGCAAGTTTAATCAAGACTCTGCACAAACAGAGGTGTGGAGAGGGGAGGGGAGGGGAGGGTGGTAGTAAGTACTCGAGCCTGGGCTTTTGGCGGGGGCCCAGGCTAGCTCCTTTGCAGCGAGTGGCGCCGCTTCCTTACAATGCACATAGGGGAAGATTTATCAAAGCTTAGAGAGAGATAAAGTACCACCCAATCAGCTCCAGTCATTTTTCAAACACAGCCTGTAACATGACAGCAGTGTCGTAACTATAAATTTTGCTCCCCCCTGCCAAAAAAGTTTCTGGCGCTCCCCCCCCACCCACCCCTTATGGCATTTTGGTAAAACTGAAAACGAAAAAGCATTTCTTGTGAAGAAAAAAAAATAACATTCCTTATGACAATTATCTGAACTTCTTTCTCCGTGCTTTGGCTTCAGCAAAGTCATCAATAACTTTATCCATGTTAAGTTTTCTAGCTGCCTCACATTCTATACTTAAAAGTGAAAGTCCTTGCAGCCGCAGAATATAAAATATACCTAAAAAAGGGTATAGGGTCTCTTTTCACTAAATAAACAATCCAATACTGTGATCCCTTCCTAAGGGCACGCCAGGTGACATTGGTGATTTGTAGTGAAAATCAGTACTGGCATCGGGCAGTGTGTATGGGCGGTCTCCCGGCCGCCCATACACATGAAGCAGAGACCGTGGGGAGGGGGGCGGGACACATCCCCCCTGTCGGGCAATAGATAATGGTTGTTCAGTGTATGAATGACCATCATCTGCAGATACAGTATATCTGTGCACTACTCACTGTACCCACCTTAACACACACATTTGTAGTACAAATCACAATGTCCCCTGGCATGCCCTTAGGGAGGGATTGATTACAAAACCAGGGATAGGTTCTCTCTTCACTATGGTTTTTCTCTTCACTAAATAATCAATATTGATTATTTAGTGAAGAGAGAAACAATAGTGAAGATAGATTCAAAATATACCCTGGTTTTGTTATTATTCCTTCCCTTTCTAAGGGAAAGCCAGGTGACACTGTGATTTGGGATTTGTACTCCCTTTTGTTATTTTTAATTTCACATAATATATATAGCCAGCGGCCGGCACTGCAATGCAGCCCACTGACTGAGCCCAAGCTTAAGCCTTAAACACCAAATGTATCATATTTAAGCCTCTCCCCTGCCCTGTATCATAGCCTCTCCCCAGTCCTGTATCACAGCCTCTCCCCTGCTCTGTATCACAGCCTCTCCCCAGCCCTGTGTCACAGCCTCTCCCCAGCCCTGTATCACAGCCTCTCCCCAGCCCTGTATCACAGCCTCTCCCTAGCCCTGTATCACAGCCTCTCCCCAGTCCAGTGTCACAGCCTCTCCCCAGCCCTTTTCACAGCCTCTCCCCAGCCCTGTGTCACAGCCTCTCCCCAGCCCTTTTTACAGCCTCTCCCCATCCCTATATCACAGCCTCTCCCCAGCCCTGTATCACAGCCTCTCCCCAGCCCTGTATCACAGCCTCTCCCCAGCCCTGTATCACAGCCTCTCCCCAGCCCTGTATCACAGCCTCTCCCTAGCCCTGTATCACAGCCTCTCCCCTGCTCTGTATCACAGCCTCTCCCCAGCCCTGTATCACAGCCTCTCCCCAGCCCTGTATCACAGCCTCTCCCCAGCCCTGTATCACAGCCTCTCCCCAGCCCTGTATCACAGCCTCTCCCTAGCCCTGTATCACAGCCTCTCCCCAGTCCAGTGTCACAGCCTCTCCCCAGCCCTTTTCACAGCCTCTCCCCAGCCCTGTGTCACAGCCTCTCCCCAGCCCTGTGTCACAGCCTCTCCCCAGCCCTTTTTACAGCCTCTCCTCTGCTCTTTTCCCAGACTCTCCCCAGCCCTTTCTATGGTTAATCACCGGTGGTCATTAACCATAGAAAGGGCTGTGATATTGGGGTGGGCAGTGGCTGTGATACAAGGCTGGGCAGCGGCTGTGATACAGGGCTGGGCAGCGGCTGTGATACAGGGCTAGGCAGCAGCTGTGATACAGGGCTAGGCAGCGGCTGTGATACAGGGCTGGGCAGCGGCTGTGATACTGGGGTGGGCAGCGGCTGTGATACAGGGCTCGGCAGCGGCTGTGATACAGGGCTGGGCAGCGGCTGTGATACAGGGCTGGGCAGCGGCTGTGATTCAGGGCTGGGCAGCGGCTGTGGTACAGGGCTGGGCAGCGGCTGTGATACAGGGCTGGGCAGTGGCTGTGATACTGGGGTGGGCAGCGGCTGTGATACAGGGCTGGGCAGCGGCTGTGATACAGGCTGTCACAGCCACTGCCCAGCCCTGTATCACAGCCACTCCCCAGTCCTGTATCACAGCCTCTCCCCAGCCCTGTATCACAGCCTCTCCCCAGCCCTTTTTACAGCCTCTCCTCTGCTCTTTTTCCAGACTCTCCCCAGCCCTTTCTATGGTTAATCACCGGTGGTCATTAACCATAGAAAGGGCTGTGATATTGGGGTGGGCAGTGGCTGTGATACAAGGCTGGGCAGCGGCTGTGATACAGGGCTAGGCAGCGGCTGTGATACAGGGCTGGGCAGCGGCTGTGATACAGGGCTAGGCAGCAGCTGTGATACAGGGCTAGGCAGCGGCTGTGATACAGGGCTGGGCAGCGGCTGTGATACTGGGGTGGGCAGCGGCTGTGATACAGGGCTCGGCAGCGGCTGTGATACAGTGCGCGGCAGCGGCTGTGATACAGGGCTGGGCAGCGGCTGTGATACAGGGCTAGGCAGCGGCTGTGATACAGGGCTAGGCAGCGGCTGTGATACAGGGCTGGGCAGCGACTGTGATACAGGGCTGGGCAGCGGCTGTGATACAGGCTGTCACAGCCACTGCCCAGCCCTGTATCACAGCCACTCCCCAGTCTTGTATCACAGCCTCTCCCCAGCCCTTTTTACAGCCTTGATACAGGCTGTCACAGCCGCTGCCCAGCCCTGTATCACCGCCGGTGATTAACCGGCTCGTGGCTCCCACGCCCCTGCAGGCCGCCCGCGGTCCTCAGGCAGCGGCTCACCTCGACAGCAGCACTCTTCTCCTCACAGTCACTCGCTTTGAGTGTGGCTGACACACAGCTCTGTAACTCCACCGGCTGGCTCGAGGCTCCCATGACCCTAACAGTGACTCCACTCCAGCGCAGCCTGGTACAGTAACACCGCACTGACAGCAGTCAGTGCAGCTTCCTCTCTCCCCTCACTCCTTTGGCGCCCTCATTCCGCGCTGCCCCCAAGCCGCCGCAGGGGCTGCAGGGACAGTAGTTACGCCACTGCATGACAGCTAGAAGCTGATTGGTTGGTACTTTATCTCCGTCGACTTTACCTCTCTACAGGCTTTCATAAATCGTCCCCATTGTGTTTTCTATGGGTTTTTTTTTCCAGAGGGGGCGTGGCCATGCCAAGGTATTTGCCCATGCCCCTTCTGTACCTGGGACCCACGGCCGTCTCAATGCGCATATAATGGGCTTTTGTACCAGTACATGTTTAGTGAAAGAGCCAAGTGAAATCTAATTGCTCCATATCGTCACAGAGGCATGAAAGACCAGTTTTCACTTTAATGTTTCCATGGAAGACGCCATTAACAAAATGACGGCACCAAGGGCCTGATTGTGAGATGGACTCTAATGCGACCACACCTTCGATTTCATACACAACGCAGCTGCGAAAATATGCTAATGGTTCCAAAGATCACCCGAGCATAGGGACGTCCACTGCTGCCTTCTTACATGCGCACGACGTCGCTTACCTGCGTAAATATCCGTAACATCGACTCACATCGAGCGGCCATCTTGCCCATGCAGCAGGCCTGACCTGCCGCAGCCTCGGCAGCTCTCCCGACATGCAGCTGGTTCTCATGCTGCGTAGGAGATCGCAAAGGGCTCATTTATGCATGCCTATGTAATGGCACTTTCAGCGGTCATACGCGCCTACGTTTTCTTGACCACCCCCACAACCACCCTCCAAACGCTGACAGCCTGTCATTCACTCTGCGATGGATTCCTCTGTGCGTCCGCAATCGCAATGCGATCACAGTGCGCTCGCAGTGCGGCTGATACTCATGAGCGATGGCGAACAATAACCTGATATGCGTACGTAATCTCTGAATCAGCCCCAAAGGCAAAACAAGCACCCAAGAAAACTCAATAAAAGTTTATGTGTTAATGGTCTCCTACATCTCCGAATACTTTCCACCACAAGCCCTTATGTATTTGATGTCATTGGGAAAATACAAATTAGCTTTTCTAAATCAAACAATATTAGCTCACTGGGAGTTAACTGTAGTAACGGTGGTTAAAGTCTTAATATACCCGTTTGAGAGTAAAATTAACATTTGCCCTATACAATACCAGGACTTTAAAGTCTTGACACAGCATATTGTATTCATATTGAGTATACATATTCTAGAATCTTTCTGGTAAAAGAATCTGCATTTAGATAGACGTATTTTGCAGAGAATGAAACCCTGGTATTTTATAAGTATCTTATTTTTTTTTTGTCTAGATAGCTATAGGGAGTTTTTGTGTATGAGATCCGGCAGAAATTTCAGTATGTTAAATAGATTGAAAAATGCATTTATCCGTTTTATAAAGTGAGGCAACTACTTTGATCCAAATAAGAGATATGTGATGAGTTCTTAAAATACCATTCAGATCGGCCCGGCAAGTGATCTGACTGACTATTGCCACTTTAAAATCACTTTTGCCTTTGTCTGCTTAAACATAATATTTCTGTTACGTTATTTGCTTTTCCGCTATGCATACTTCTGTTAACACGCAATTGCATACAGACAGAAGCAATTGTACCCAAAAAACAAAAAAAAGCCACATATTTATGTAGAGTCAAAACAGGAAAACCAAGTAGTTCAACTTCAAACACTTTATGGAAATACTCAGCACATCATTGGGAAATAAACTTTATGAGCTATAAAATTAGGTTTACTTCTGTTTTATGGGTGCTGTGCATTGCAGGTACAGGGTACTTGTGGTTGTAGATTGTGGATGATTAAATTGTACTCCATTTTAGCAGGGACCGTGCACTGAGGGAAGTGTTACACTGGAGAGTAGTTAAGGTTGTTTCAAGGGCAGGGCAGTGTAGGCTACTACCTAAAGCTAGCTACACACTGTCACATTTTTTTGATCGGGACGAGGAACGGGGCGATTTTTCGGAAAATTGAAAGCCCCGATATCTGTGCTACACATTATGCAATTTTTCTATAGAAGCTACCGATTTTTCATAACACCACACTGATTTTGCATAAATCCACCCACAGGCATGATGACAGTATTTACTAAGCAGGGTTAGGAGACAGAGTGAAAAGTGATAAGAAAGTGATAAGGTGCCAGCCAATCAGCTCCCAACTGTCATCTCACAGGCTGTGTTTGAAAAATTACAGTTGGGAGCTGATTGGCTGGCACCTTATCACTTTCTTATCACTTCTCACTCTGGGGGAGATGTATCACCGGCGAAAATGCGGTAAAACCCCCGAAAATGCAGTTTTCGGGGGTTTTACCGCATTCCCCGTATATATTAAGCAGCAGAATGCGCTGCTTTCTGCTGCTTCGCGTTGCTAGGTAACACCACCTTCAGGTGTCGTTACCCAATAGAAGCCTATGGGCTTCTTAGCGCGACGCTCGGGGCTGGGAGGGATCCGAACGGATCCCTCCCATGAGCCCCAGCGGCCCGCGTCCTTCTGCGCATGCACAGAAGGACTTCTGGGTGTTAAACCCGGAAGTCCCTCTGCCCGGCTGCATCGCAAAGGACAGCTCTCATCGAGCCAAGCCGTCGTTAAGGGTCTTGCAACAAAAGGGGGCGTGCTGTCGATGGTGATTGACAGCACGCCCTCTTTGGTGGGCGTGCCTGGGGCGTGGCTGCCCAGATGGAGGCGTTCCCATGGGAACGCCTACCGTCTGGGGCCAGCCCCACTGACATCACTAGTGATGTCAGTGGGAGTGCCTTTGGCTCTGATGGAGCCAAAAGCACTCCAGGGCTTGCGGCAGTGAGACCCTACCGCAAGGGTCTCGTCGCAAACCCGATGGTCGCGATGGTCTTGACCATCGCGACCATCATTTTGGCTGCTCGCTATAGCTGTGGGTGGTCATCCACAGCTATGCGAGCGGCGAGGAGGCCGCTCCAAAAGGTAGGAGGGACAGCCCTGATTCAGAGCGAGCGCTCTGTCAGAGCGTCCAGCTCTGAATCATTGCCTCTGTGCCTTGAGCTAAGAGCCGCCAGATGAGGCCAAGGTAACGCTGACACAGTGCACAACAACTAAAAAGTGTTGACATCTGCAGTAGTCAGATATCTACCTTAGGTTAATAGAGCACATATTTCCCACCTAGTCCTTATAGTTGGGCTCCTCCATTCGCTGCGATAACCTCTATACTGTATCTTTAGCTGGTGCAGAAAACCGGTTTCAGTGACATTAATAAACATCCAATCAGCGATTAAGATTAAAGGCTACTTAGACTATAGCACATAGCATGCACAACATTCGCTGGATAGCAATTAAACACTGTGACTACTGCAGATTGTACATAAGCAGTGTGTTCCTTAGAAGGCTGGAGAGGTTGTTTTTTTTATCTGCAATTTTATTAGTCTTCCAATATGTAGATTTTCAACACATTTGCAGCGTGAAAGCGGCCTGTTAGCAATTATTTTACTAAGGAGGGGGGGCTGTATACATACATCTTCATCCTTATGCTTGTTTTAGCACATAGGCTAAATAGGGCTAGATGAAAAGGAGCACGGCTCTGTACGAGCTCAGCTAAAATAAATAGCACAGCGTGCGGCACGGATGGGGTTAAAAAGGTTGTATGAACTGGTCTCCCCAGAGGACGAGTGTTGTTTACAGTGTATGTTTAAAATAATATTTCTGACTAGTCAGCCTCTCCCCTAGGATAGCACAATTACAGAAGTAACTGCGGATTAATTAAAGATTGTCCCATAGGTGATGCTAGAGTTCTCGGAACAGCCAAGGGGGAGGCGATGCAGCCTCGGCACAGAGGTGAACAGACCAGGACAATAATTAGTTAGGCACCAGGGCAGTGTTGAACATTTTGCCTCATTTATCTGATTTTTTATTTTTTTTTATCATTTGTCTTCTCTTTGTTTTATGCAGTGCCGGTTCCCATTTACGTACAGTATGAGCAACAAATGAACGAGCAAACAGGTTTCAAAGGCTAGAAATCAACAGAGAGACTCTGGCTCTCATTCAGACCCGGTCGCAAGCGCTGAGCACTCGCAACTGGGTTGATGTTTAGGCCCTGCGCACGGGCAGCGGCCGCACTGCGCGTGCGCAAGCCCCGGAGCAAGAGAGAAATTCTCTCGCTTCGGAGCTCACTACAAAAGGGCCGGCTGTCGATGTTGATCGACAGCTCGGCCTGTTTTATAGGCGGGGCGGGGGGTGGTTTCGCAACGGAGGCGTTCCTTAAGAAACGCCTGCCGTTTTGTGGGCGGCCGCACTGACATCACCAGTGATGTCAGTGGGGAGCTTCCTGCTCCATCAGAGCAGGAAGCTACCTGGGACTTGCGGTTGCAAAGACACAACCTTAGGGTCTCGTCGCAAGCCCCGATGGTTGCGATGGTCTTGACCATCGCGACCATCAACCCACAGCTTAGCTAGCGACCAGGAGGCTGCACTTCAAAACACAAGCGGCCGCCCACATTCAGAGCGACCGCTCGCATTTTGCGAGCGCCTCTGAATGAGGGCCTCTATCCCTGTCTCATGTCAAGGTATGTGACTATTAAAATCCAGTTACCCGCCACATGCCTGTAGACACCCATGTACCGCCACCTCTATTTTATCAAACAGCGCTGAAACAAAAGTAATTACTACAGATATTTTATGTTATTAGTGTTGTTGTTGTTGTTGTTGTTGTTTTTTCTTAATATGAATTTCCTCATTGTGTGTTTACAGTATTCATTCCATCATAGGGCCGTATTCAATTAGAAGTGAAAAGCCGTTTTCGGCAAAACTTTTTCGCCGATGACGTCACTTTCGCCGATTTCATTTATCCCCGTATTCAATTTCAGTGTATGTTGGCCGGCGCGATATCGCAATGCAATGTAATAGGCGAAAAAGTTCGCCTATGAATACCAAGCGGAAAAAAGTGCAGAATTGGGGTTTTGGGGTGCAACGTTGCGGGAACCACTCTGCACCCTTTGGACACCCCCCCTGATGCTAACTACGCCAAAAAAAATGCAAAACCCCCCACAAAAGGACACCCCAAAAAACACTTTGAAGAAATGGGCGAAAAAAATCAACGTGGGGGTACAACTTCAAAAACGAGCGAAATAGCCTTTGGGGAGGGGTCTGGAAGTATTGGGAAGGTGTATTTTTGGATTGCAAGTTTTTGCTGATGGTGCGTTTTTGGCGTTTTAATGCTTGACTTTAGCAACTTTAAAATTTGCTTGCACCCATTTTCATGTACCCCAAATTTGCTGGGACTACTTATCTTCCCCCCAAAAAGTTGCTAAATGCTATTCTTCACCCCTATCCCAAGACGCCTAAATAGCACCTATTGAGAGCATTCAAAGACCCCAAATACCTTCAGCAGGGCTAATCGGGGGTACCCATAGTGAACCCCCATGTCAGAGCATCTTCTGGGGGGTGTCAGGCTGATTTCCCCAAAAACAACAGGACTTTTCTCCTGTTTGAGTTTCGCCATGTACCGTTTTCGCCCATTTGGAATTGAATACGGGGATATGCGCGGGACGCACGCGATACTTTTTCTCGCAGGAAAGCGGGGAAGACGGCGAAAAGTCCCTCCTCGGACTTTTCACTCCAAACTGAATACAGCCCATAGCCGGAAACCTGCTTGATGAAGTCATTCAACTGCTTCTGCAGATTATATTATTGTAGGAATGGCTGAAAGAAATGTTGTGCTTTAATACTTATAGAGGGCGTGTGGGATGTACAGCCACTTTATATTCTATATATAAACTAGGGGTGTGCACCGGCCACTTTTCGTGTTTTGTGTTTTGGTTTTGGATCTGGATCTTTCTTCGTGTTTTGGATCTGGATTGGTTTTGCCAAAACCACCCTTGCGTGTTTTGGGTTCTGGGTTTTGTGTTTTGGATCTGTATTTTTTTGAAAAAAAGCATAAAAACAGCTAAAATCACAGAATTTGTAGGTTTTTCTGCTCCTATGCTATTATTAACCTCAATAACCTTAATTTCCACTCATTTCCAGTCTATTCTGAATACCTCACACCTCACAATAGTGTTTTTATGTCCAAAAGGTTGCACCGAGGTAGCTGGATGACTATGCTAAGCGACACAAGTGGGCGGCACAAACACGTGACCCATCTAGGCGTGAAACTGCAGTGGCAGACAGGATGGCATTGAAAAACTAGGCCCCAAACTGTACATAATGCAAAGAAAAAAAAGAGGTGCAAGATGGAATTGTCCTTGGGCCCTCCCACCCACCCTTATGTTGTATAAACAGGACATGCACACTTTAACAAACCAATCATTTCAGCGCCAGGGTCTGCCACACAACTGTGGCTGAAATGATTGGTTCGTTTGGGCCCCCACAAAACAAGCTGGCAATTTATCTGTCCCTGCACAAACTGGCTCTACGGAGGCAAGATGTCATCCTCATCCTCCTCATCCACCGATTCCTCACCCTCTTCAGTGTGTACATCCTCATCCTCACAGAGTATTAATTCGTCCCTGCTGGAACCACAGGTCCCTCTGTACGTTCTGGAGGCTGGTCTCCCTGGAAGAGTTGATAATTCATTTTATGAACATCATCTTCTCCACATTTTGTGGAAGCAACCTCCTACGCCTTTCGCTGACAAGGTTCCCGGCTGCACTAAACACTCTTTCGGAGTACACACTGGAGGGGGGGCAACTCAGGTAAAATAGAGCCAGTTTGTACAGGGACCTCCAAATTGCTTCTTTTTCCTGCCAGTACAGGTACGGACTGTCTGACATGCCTACTTGGATGCTGTCACCGATGTAATCCTTTAACAGACAGACGCACGCTTGTCGCTGCTGCTTTGAGAATTCAAGTGCGGCTACAGCCCACACAATTCACAAAGACAGAAAAAAAAAAGAATATTTTTATTGTTTGTGGAGCACACTTTGAGGGTTACACCACCCTTTAACAGACAGACGCACGCTTGTCGCTGCTGCTTTAAGGATGCAGGTGCGGCTACAGCCCACACATTTCACAAAGACCGAAAAAAAAAGAACAATATTTTAATTGTTTGTGTAGAACACTTTGAGGTGTCACCACCCTTTAACAGACAGACGCACGCTTGTCGCTGCTGCTTTAAGGATGCAGGTGCGGCTACAGCCCACACATTTCACAAAGACCGAAAAAAAAAGAACAATATTTTAATTGTTTGTGTAGAACACTTTGAGGGTGTCACCACCCTTTAACAGACAGACGCACGCTTGTCGCTGCTGCTTTAAGGATGCAGGTGCGGCTACAGCCCACACATTTCACAAAGACCGAAAAAAAAAGAACAATATTTTAATTGTTTGTGTAGAACACTTTGAGGGTGTCACCACCCTTTAACAGACAGACGCACGCTTGTCGCTGCTGCTTTAAGGATGCAGGTGCGGCTACAGCCCACACATTTCACAAAGACCGAAAAAAAAAGAACAATATTTTAATTGTTTGTGTAGAACACTTTGAGGGTGTCACCACCCTTTAACAGACAGACGCACGCTTGTCGCTGCTGCTTTAAGGATGCAGGTGCGGCTACAGCCCACACATTTCACAAAGACCAAAAAAAAAAGAACAATATTTTAATTGTTTGTGTAGCACACTTTGAGGGTGTCACCACCCTTTAACAGACAGACGCACGCTTGTCGCTGCTGCTTTAAGGATGCAGGTGTGGCTACAGCTCACACAATTCACAAAGACAGAAAAAAAAAGAACAATATTTTAATTGTTTGTGTAGCACACTTTGAGGGTGTCACCACCCTTTAACAGACAGACGCACGCTTGTCGCTGCTGCTTTAAGGATGCAGGTGCGGCTACAGCCCACACATTTCACAAAGACCAAAAAAAAAGAACAATATTTTAATTGTTTGTGTAGCACACTTTGAGGGTGTCACCACCCTTTAACAGACAGACGCACGCTTGTCGCTGCTGCTTTAAGGATGCAGGTGCGGCTACAGCTCACACAATTCACAAAGACAGAAAAAAAAAGAACAATATTTTAATTGTTTGTGTAGCACACTTTGAGGGTGTCACCACCCTTTAACAGACAGACGCACGCTTGTCGCTGCTGCTTTAAGGATGCAGGTGCGGCTACAGCCCACACATTTCACAAAGACCAAAAAAAAAAGAACAATATTTTAATTGTTTGTGTAGCACACTTTGAGGGTGTCACCACCCTTTAACAGACAGACGCACGCTTGTCGCTGCTGCTTTAAGGATGCAGGTGCGGCTACAGCCCACACAATTCACAAAGACAGAAAAAAAAAGAACAATATTTTAATTGTTTGTGTAGCACACTTTGAGGGTGTCACCACCCTTTAACAGACAGACGCACGCTTGTCGCTGCTGCTTTGAGGATGCAGGTGGAATCTAGACGGGATTTGGAACCGAGGACACACTACCTCCATCAATTGTCTAAATCCCACTGCACTAATGTCGGATACCGGACGCACGTCTAACACCAACATAGCAGTCAAGGCCTCAGTTATACGTTTTGCTTCAGGATGACTGCTGTCGTACTTCATCCTCATCGCTAGGGACTGTTGGAGGGTCAATTGTTTAGTAAAAGTAGTGATGTTCCTACTTCCTCTCTGGGATGATGAACAACTCCCAGCAGCAGCAACAGCACTAGGAGGAAGTGGTTCTTGATCTTTCCCTATTTTATTTTTATCGGAGAAAGTTTGGTCCTCCATTTATGTTATATTGATATATATACGTGCGGCTAAAGCGCACACAAACACAGAAAATATTATTTTATTTTTGCTGGAGAGTAGTGCACTTTGTGGGTTACACCACCCTTTAAGAAATGAGCCAGCCGGCTCTTTACTTATGGGACACAGGCGCACGCTTGGCGCTGCTCCTTTGTTGATGCACGTGCAGCCACAGTGCACACAATTCACAAACACAGAAAATTATTTTTTTTTTGGTTTGGACTGGAGTGTACTTTCGGGGGTTACAGCACCCTTAACGGTCAAGCCAGCCGGCCCTTTACTTATGACACAGGCGCACGCTTGGCACTACTTTGTTGATGCACGTGCGGCTACTGCGCACACAATTCACAAACACAGAAAATTATTTTTTTTTTGGTTTGGACTGGAGTGTACTTTCGGGGGTTACAGCACCCTTAACGGTCAAGCCAGCCGGCCCTTTACTTATGACACAGTCGCACGCTTGGCACTACTTTGTTGATGCACGTGCGGCTACTGCGCACACAATTCACAAACACAGAAAATAATTTTTTTTTTGGTTTGGACTGGAGTGTACTTTCGGGGGTTACAGCACCCTTAACGGTCAAGCCAGCCGGCCCTTTACTTATGACACAGGTGCACGCTTGGCACTACTTTGTTGATGCACGTGCGGCTACTGCGCACACAATTCACAAACACAGAAAATAATTTTTTTTTTGGTTTGGACTGGAGTGTACTTTCGGGGGTTACAGCACCCTTAACGGTCAAGCCAGCCGGCCCTTTACTTATGACACAGGCGCACGCTTGGCACTACTTTGTTGATGCACGTGCGGCTACTGCGCACACAATTCACAAACACAGAAAATTATTTTTTTTTTGGTTTGGACTGGAGTGTACTTTTGGGGGTTACAGCACCCTTAACGGTCAAGCAAGCCGGCCCTTTACTTATGACACAGGCGCACGCTTGGCACTACTTTGTTGATGCACGTGCGGCTACTGCGCACACAATTCACAAACACAGAAAATAATTTTTTTTTTGGTTTGGACTGGAGTGTACTTTCGGGGGTTACAGCACCCTTAACGGTCAAGCCAGCCGGCCCTTTACTTATGACACAGGCGCACGCTTGGCACTACTTTGTTGATGCACGTGCGGCTACTGCGCACACAATTCACAAACACAGAAAATTATTTTTTTTTTGGTTTGGACTGGAGTGTACTTTCGGGGGTTACAGCACCCTTAACGGTCAAGCCAGCCGGCCCTTTACTTGTGACACAGGCGCACGCTTGGCACTACTTTGTTGATGCACGTGCGGCTACTGCGCACACAATTCACAAACACAGAAAATAATTTTTTTTTTGGTTTGGACTGGAGTGTACTTTCGGGGGTTACAGCACCCTTAACGGTCAAGCCAGCCGGCCCTTTACTTATGACACAGGCGCACGCTTGGCACTACTTTGTTGATGCACGTGCGGCTACTGCGCACACAATTCACAAACACAGAAAATATATTATTTTTTTAGCACTTGGGGGGAGCACCCCTGATGGACAGAGCACCCCCTGGACAACACTGCAGCACTCCTTTAGGACTGGGACACTGCACAGGACTTTGGAGTGGACACAGCCCCTATGGAGAACTGACTGCACAACACAGTCCAGCCAGCCCCTATGGACTTTGAAGTAGTGGACACAGCCCCTATTAACAACAGCAGCACAGCACAACACAGCCAGCCCCTATGGACTTTGAAGTAGTGGACAACAGCAGCACTACACTACACTACACTACACAGCCCTAACTCCCACCCTCCCTCTTCACTGTCCACAGCCGAGTGAGAAAATGGCGCCGACGTGGGTACCTTATATAGGATCCAAAACCCGCGAGACTCGGAAGGCGGGAAGATGACGTTTTGCCTCGATTTCAGATCCGAGTCAGGCGGGAAAAGTCGAGCCTGATTCGGATCGGACTCGGATCGGGGGGGCTCGGGGGGGTTCGGATTTCAGAAATCCGAACCCGCTCACCCCTAATATAAACACATACATTAAGTCTTATGGCGGCATCGTTAAGCTGCATGATTGTTGCCAGGTATTTACTAAAGTCCTGCTAGCATTCAAAAGTTTTGCTCGAGGACCTGGGAGTGACTATAGTGGAGGCTTAGGGAGACAGCCCTGCACCCTGGTCACATCTGCATCAGTGCCAAACAGTGCCAGAGCTTGGCCACAGTGTCTGTGTCGAAGCAGGATGATTGGCAGAGACCAGATCTTAAGTAAATATCAGGCGACGCCATCTTGTGTTGCCCCTGACGACGCCATCTTGCGTCCTCAGCACGAAACCACAGAGTACGATGCTTTATTAGATTATTAGCGTTGTGCGTCTGCGTTGCTACCGCATACTGTTGAAAGTCCTACCATACCCCATACGCACATTAAATAAAACATAAAATATATAAGATGCACAGCGCACAGTTGCGCTGTTTATCAAAGCACTCTACACATAAACGCACCACGCATATTAGCGACTTTATGCAATATTCTCACACTTACATATACCGAAACTTAGAAAAAGGTTCCTCCACATTAAAGGCTTAATATTAGAGGTTTTATTAGCGAATACTTATGTTGTGAAATGTAATGTATACGATATTTAAGGTACATAAGCTAGTAAACATATCATGTTTGGTACCATTCTAAATCACTGTGTATTTGCATATTTCCGGTTCGACCCGCAAGGAAATCGCATCATGCGTTCGCAAGATATGAACTATATGAAAATAGTGGTTAGAATGTGAAACTGTATGAAGTGTTTTTATTACTAGTTTAAACCAGTTCTTCGGCGGGAAAACCACACAAAGCAACATCATGGGAACTGGGACATACCCCTAGTGATGCTATATGAACTGTCCAATGACCTGCATCGTATCAGAATGTCCAGGAGCGAGACCCAATGGAAACCCGTTATCTAGTTTCTTTGTTCTGGGAGGGTATATAGCTCGCATACTGGTTCTAATATACAGCCATTCTCTTTGGATGACCACAGGCTTCTGGACTGATGACTGTATGCTGGGACCAGTGCGCACGCGTATGTATTGGGCTGTATCGTATATTCTGTATTTAATTGTCTTTGCGCTAATTGTGCTAGATGAAAGCATCTAACTTTCTTTTATTGCAATAAGAACTTTTTGTGCGTTGGAACCACAATTATTGTCTGGACAGCGACTATTTCTCTCTAGCAATTTAAGGGTATTCATAGTGCGTTCCACATATGTGCCGTGTGCACAATTCCCCACACCCTTATATACTGTATCTAGTCCTCACAAGTCCATTTTGATATTATATTTAATCAAATTACCCATACTAAACTTTACTTTTGATTAAGATAGGCTCTTCTTCCATTGCAGATCCCATCAGTTCACCAATTAGTATTACCGTATATACTCGAGTATAAGCCGACCCGAATATAAGCCGAGGTACCTACTTTTACCCCAAAAAACTGGGAAAACTTATTGACTCGAGTATAAGCCTAGTGTGGGAAATGGCAGCATCTCGTAGTGCCCCCTGTAGTAATCCCCCCCTGGTGGTGCCCCCTGTAGTAATCCTCCCCTGGTAGTTCCCCCAGTGGTAATCCCCCCTTTTAGTGCCCCTGGTAGTGCCCCCTCTAGTAATCGCCCCCTGGTAGTGCCCCCTATAGTAATCGCCCCCTGGTAGTGCCCCCTGTAGTAATCGCCCCCTGTAGTCCCCCCCCCCCCAGTAGAGAGAGATGTGATAAGAATAAAAAAAAAAAATCACTTACCTGAAACTCCCGCTCCTGGTCCCGCCGCTATCCGCTCCTCTGGCCGCTTTGCATGGGAGAGACGTCGTCATGACGAAGTGTCTCCCATTACCCACTGCGGGAGCCGGAAGATGGCTCCCACAGTGGGAGCAGCAGCAGCCGCTGAGAGTCTGACAGACTCTCAGCGGCTGCTGATTACAGCAAACACACAGCTGCCGGCTCCGGCTGCTATGTGTTTGTGCTGTGTAGCGCTGACCGAACTCAGTCCGGTCAGCGCTACATTTCACTCGAGTATAAGCCGAGGGGGTACTTTTTCAGCACAAAAAATGTGCTGAAAAAGTCGGCTTATACTCGAGTATATACGGTATTATCCTTTACTTGTATGGTGCCACAAAGGTTCTGCAGCGCCTTACACAGTACATAAACAAATGAGCACACAAGAAATAGTTATTAACAGTACAAGCAATACAGGACGAATACATGATTTATAAATATTGCAGCTTAACACTTAAATAAGCAGCATGGTGTCAGCAACCAAGTGTTAGGTGCTGTTGTAAATGAAAGCATAAGTAAGGGAAGGAAAGGCACATGAGGTAAGAGGGCCCTGCTCGTGAGAGCTTACATTCTAAAGGGGAGAGGCCAGACAAACAGGGTGACACAGAGGGGCTAGACTGTAAGGAAGGAACATGGAGTAGTGGGTTAGGTTGAGCGCTAGAAAGGTTTGAGGAGGAAAGGGGTCTTGAGAGTCCATTTGAAGATTAGAAGCCAAGAAGCAAAGTTATCAGGGATTTTTGACCCAATTCCAGGGGGATGAAAAAAGGCAGCTACTCAAGGAAGTTGGAAGAGGCGACTGATATGAGCATTGAATGCAAATAATGCAGTGGAGAGTTTAGAAGGTAAGAGTAGGTGGAAGTGACCAGATGATAGAAGTACCCCAACACTGTGGCAACCTCCAGTCCAGGGAGCATGAAAAAATGTGTGCCCCCCAAAGGAGATAGCTGCAGGAGAGGTGGTATCAGATGGGTAAGTCCAGGATTTGGTGATGGCTAGGAGATTCAAAGAGTTGGAGATGAAACCGTCATGGACAGGGACCAGTTGATTATAGACAGTACTGGCATTCCAGAGGAGACAGGAGAGAGGGACAGAGTTGTGAGGAGAGAGAAGGAGACTGTTTGGGTTGCTGTAGTGCGGGGTTGAGATTGATTTAGTGCACAGGGATAAGGAGAGTGTGGGTATGTGGTGGGCTTCTGAATGAGGAAGGGTGACAGCAGGTGGTGGACAAGGTGGAGGTTTAGTGTGGCGTGGGTTAAGAAGAGGTGTAACTTGAAGAAAAGGGAGGATGCACTGCTTAGGAGTTACGGGAGATGCAGTGGAGAGTACTAGATGGGATGGAGAGACAGAGGAGAGGAAGGAGGGAGAGGAAAAAGGTGGAGGAGACTATGGAGGGAGGAAAGAGATGGAAACTGGTGTTAGAGGAGAGAGTTATGTAGCTTCTGAGTGATGAGGGGAGCAGAAGAAAAGAAAGATATAGGCCCATATTCAATTTGAGTCAATGGACTTTTCGCCTCCTTCATCTGTTTTCCAGGCGGAAAAGTATCGCGCACGTGCCCGCTATTCCCTGTATTCAATTCCAAAGTAGGCAAAATCGGGAACCGGCAAAACTTTTATTGGCGAAAAAATACGGGAATTTTCAGGAAATAATTGTGGACCCCCCTAAAGATGTCCAGACCTGGGAGATCACTATGGGTACCCCCATTTTTGCCTGCAGAAGAAAGTCAGGTTTTTAAATAGCCGCAGCAGGTGCATAAATGCAGCTTTCAAGAAGGTGATGCAGAAGAGCATTTAGACATTTTTTTTGGTGAAAAATAACTATGCCCATCAGATTTGGGGTACATGAAAATGGGTGCAAGCATATTTTTAAGTCCCATAAATGATTTTTCAAAATTCTGCAAAAATGCACCTGCCACTACTCCCACAATGAAAAAAACACTTGTCGCGTATAAGGGAACCCCTCTGGACTCCATTCCGCTGATTTAAAAGTGTGTTCCCTATTTTTTTTTTTTAAACCCAAAATTTTCAATATATTTTTTGGGTGTCCCTATTTTTTTTAAAACTTTTTTTTAACACAGATCATTTTAGGGGCCATTCCCATGGGTGCAGGCTAATTTCTTTAAGCCTGCATCCCTAAACCCCAATTCTGTGCTTTTTTTCGCCTGCTAAAGGCAAACGAAAAATTATCTCCATTTTTTTACATTGACTTTTCGCACTGGCGAAAAGTCAATGAGATTGAATACGGGGATATTGGAAATAGGCGAAAATTATGTCATTGGCAAAAAATTATTGCCGATTTCGACATTTCGCCTGAAATTGAATACAGCCCATAGTGGAGATGAGGGTATTGGGAGAGAAACAGCAGTAGTAGTGATGAGAGTTAGATACAGGAACAGTACAGTTAAGATGTTATAACATCATATAAAAGGAAGAACAGTGCTGGTAGATGTAAAGGCACAAATACAATAGTATATAATAAACAAAATGAGTTTGGAGCTGTTAAAGTTGAAGGACTTTAAATTAAGGATAACATTATTATTATTATAGATGTACAGGTGGTAAACAATGGTATCTAGGAGTTAATATATAGTTATATTGCCAGATCTTAAGTTACTCTGGTTTTGCAGATAATAATTAATGACAAAATACCTGTAAAATCAGTATATTCAAACAGCAATGGTATTTCTATGTCAGTTATGCCAATGTGGCATAACGTGAACTGGGGGCACTACATTGTGGCAAAATGCAAACTGGGGGCACTACAATGTGGCAAAATGCAAACGGGGGGCAAAATCTGGCATAGTGTGAACTAAGGGCAATGCAATGTGACATAATGCAAACTAGGGGCACTACAATGTGGCATAGTAGGTGTAGGTACATCCGATTCAAAAGAAGGGCTATAAACTGTTCATGGGATCAGTGAAAAACTCTCCAACCAATCTACGTCTACCCTACAGGACTGGTGGAAAGATATGCTAACCCTTCAGTTTCTTCCAAGGTAAGCTGACCCTTACATCACAACTCCCTTTCCCAAACCACTCCAAGCCCAACCATGTTTCTCCTAATCCTCCCTTAACTCCACTTCCACCATATGCCTTAATGCTGCCACACCCTCGGCCCTGGGTTTATACTAGAGTAGTGCATAGCTGTTGGTCCAGAATCGGTATGATTGGAATCCCGACAGCGGCATCCCGGCAGAGGAGGAAATCCCAATCGTCCTAAGGTAAGTACTAACTAACCTATTTCTATCCCCTAACCCTCCTTAGGGGTGCCTAACCCTAACCTTCCCCCCAGTGCCTAACCCTAATCCCCCCTCTAAGTGCCTAAACCTAACCTCCCCTTCCCCACCGCCTAAACCTGAGTCCCCCGGTGGGGGTGTCTATCTCTAACTTCCCCTCGGGGGTGCCTAACACTAACCCTCCTTCACCTAGCCTAAACCTAACCTCCCACAGGGGTGCCTATCCCTGTCCCCCCGGGAACCCTAAACCTAACCTTCCCCCCCCTCTGGGCTATCAGCACTCGGCGCCCTGCGTCCCTTCGATCTGGATGCCAGGCATCGGGCTCCCGGCGTATGTCTAATGACAGGCATCGACATATCAACGCCTGTCTGTAGACCCTTGCTGGGATATGACAGTCAGGAAGCCGGCTATCGGGATTAGGTCCGCCAGCTTCCCGACTGCATACCGTTGGTCCCAACTAATATTTTCTACTTGTGCATCAGACCACTCAGCTATCCCACATTTCTCCAGCAGAGGTCACCACACAAAATAATTGTTGTGTACATTGTCATTTATATGCATGTGTATAATATGTACAGTATATGCTATTTGTACATGAAATGGAATACATGCAAATTAAGCATGCCATTTGACCAAAGTGTAATGGCGGCATCCACCCCATCGGGCTTGTTTTATTCCATTAATGGCTAAGTAGCAAAGCTCGTGCCTCCCCAAATGGCGCTCTTTGGAGTGATTAGGGCAAAGGTGTATGAGGATACATCTGTAAGCAAAATGCGTAAATTCACTTCTGCGCACGTGCTGCCTACAAAAACCTACAAATTGCGTCCATGCTAAGAGATGTGTCTGACTAAGATTTAGGCCCTTTCTGTGCTAGCGTCCATGCAATGTTTGTGTACATTTTAACATTTGGAATCTCACCTATGAATTTTGTATATTTCACTTTTAGCTGAGCAATACTAAATAACAGAGTTTAAGGAACAATCATATGAGAGTAATACCAGCTCATCCAATCGTGCGTTTAGGTAGCGGTCGGTCAGAATTTTCTTACGTGGATGCAAGCAAACTTATCTGAATAGTGCGCAGGCTGGATGTTGTCAGGATCCAGACCACCAGAATGCCGACGGTCACAGTACTGAAAGAAGCTTCCTGATGGTCACAATCCAGACAGATTCTGACAGGAAGTATTGAGGTTAGGTACTAGGGGGAGGGTTAGGGTTAGGCTGCAGGAGGAGAGGTTAGGGTTAAACTGTGTGAAGGGAGGGGAGGTTTAGGCTGCGGGAGGGGAGGTTTGGATTAGGCACTAGGGGGAGGGTCAGATTGCGGGAGGGGAGGGTTAGGGTAAAGCTGTGGGACGGGATGGTTAGGGTTCAGCTGTGGGGCGGGATGGTTAGGGTTAGGCTGTGGGAAGGGAGTGTTAGGGTAAAGCTGTGGGATGGGATGGTTAGGGTTCAGCTGTGGGGCGGGATGGTTAGGGTTAGGCTGTGGGAAGGGAGGGTTAGGGTTAGGCTGTGGGAAGGGATGGTTAGGGTTAGGCTGCAGGAGGGGATGGTTAGTGTTAGGCTGCAGGAGTAGATGGTTAGTGTTAGGCTGCAGGAGGGGATGGTTAGGGTTAGGCTGCAGGAGAGGATGGTTAGGGTTAGGCTGCAGGAGGGGATGGTTAGGGTTTGGTTGCGAGAGATGGTTAGGGTTATGGTAAGAGTTATGATTTGGGTTAAAATACTTACCAAAATTTGTTGGGATTTTGACTGTCTGTATTGTGACTATCGGGATCCCGTACCCAACCCATGCAGGTATATGTATCATTGATTCCAATCCCCAGCTCCTTCTGATGGGACAGCCCTAAACTCTGCGGGTAAGCCCCAAATACCAGAAATATCAGCACACCTGACTTAAAGCTGACACAGGGCCATAACTAGGGTAGTGCGACCAGGGCTGAAACTAGGATCGGTGTCACCCGGGGCAAGACAGTAATATGGCACCTAGAGTAATGCCCCCTAAGGTAATGCCCCTGTAGTAGTGCCCATAGGGTAATGTCCCCTAGTAATGCCCCTGTATTAGTGCCCATATGGTAATGCCCCCTAGTAATGTCCCTGTAGTAGTGGCCATATGGTAATGCCCCCACTGTAATGAACCTGTAGTAGTGCCCATATGGTAATGCCGCCATAGTAATGAACCTGTAGTAGTGCTAATATGGTAATGCCCCCTAGTAATGCCCCTGTAGTAGTACCCATATGGTAATGCCCCCATAGTAATGAACCTGTAGTAGTGCCCATGTGGTAATGCCCCCTAGTAATGCCCCTGTAGTAGTGCCCATATGGTAATGCCCCCTAGTAATGCCCCTGTAGTAGTGCCCATATGGTAATGCCCCCATAGTAATGAACCTGTAATAGTGCCCATATGGTAATGCCCCCCATTTTAATGAACCTGTAGTAGTGCACATACGGTATTGCCCCCATAGTAATGAACCTGTAGTGCCGCTTACAGGAAAAAAAAAAACACTACTTACCTTAAACCCCGCTCCAACGTCCGCCGATGTCCGAATCGCCCCGCTGCTCCTCGGAACTGTGGGAGAGACGTCATGACGTCTCTCCCATAGTGCCCGTGGGGAGAGCCAGAAGCTGGAGTTCAGAAGAGAACTCCAGCCTCTGGCAACTGCGGCGCTGCAAGGAAGGAGCCGGGTGCCCGCTGGTAATAACATCTTAGCGGCGTCTGGCTTGGAGCCTACCTGCAACGCCGTGCTGGAGGACACTGGAGGAGGGTGCAGCAGCACACCCAGTGCACGTGCACCTCCAGCCCCCTCCTAGTTGCGGCCCTGGTACGACCTGTGCCATGGCACAGGGCACCGCAGGGCAGGGGACGCTGTTTGTGCCTGTCAATTTTCCTGATCATTATTAGCCTCACTTGTAGATTCCTCTTCTTTTATCCCCAGCATCTCCTGGCCTCCCCTATCTCTCCCCTGGCCCTTCCCCATGAGGCCATGGCCCTTTTTCAGGTACATTATCTTATGTCTCTATTAAAAAACTGTGTGTGGGGGGAGGGGGGTGCCAATGCTCTCTCTGGCACAGGGCACCAAAAAGTCTAGTTACTGCTCAAAGATGACCTAACACTTGTCTGAGCAATCTGTTACCGGCTTCAGTTTTTAGTACTTACTGTAGTACTACAGTTCCATATCTCAGCTTTTGGCTGTCAAAAGTATAAGTTGGGTGTGCAGTTTAGGATAATTGCCTTTGGTGATAAAATGCCTTGCACTGTTAGTTGTTCCCATATAACCTCAATTTCTGCAGTTAAAAATTAGATCCAGAAGCACAGAAAGACGACTAACAGATTGTCATGCTTTTTTCTCAAGGCCATTGGAATGCAAAATTACAGGTCCAACTGACTTCTTTTCTAGCCTAAAGGTATATGTGTGACTGAACTGACAGCAAGTGTCAAACTTGGCTTCATAGCTATTTCCAAGAAAACCAAGGCTCTGACACATCTCACATTTCAGAATATCTCAATGCTAATTGCAAAGCAAAGACACTACTGGACATTAAGCAAAACCTTTGTGTTACTGACGTGTTTATACTTTACAGTGTGTTTATCAGGCTTTCATCCCAAAATGTTTGTAGAATCAGAAAACTACTTTGCAGGGTGGTGTCTCTCTGTCTTCAATTTCCCTTATGGAAGGGAGGGATTGGGGGAAATCGGTATGTAATGCTGGCTGCTGGGATGCCTCCTGTCACAATACCGACAGCGGCATCCTGATTGGTATCCCAACAGGTAAGTTTGCTTACCCTCCCCTTGACGCTCCGTTTTTGTAGCCTGACTTCAACCCACCCCACCCGCCCCTTAACCCTCCCCCCTTAGTGCCTAACTGTTACCCCCCCCAGCAGTGCCTAATCCTAACCTTGCCCCCTAGTGGTGCCTAACCCTAACCTCCCCCCCAAAACCTAACACTAACCACGCTACACTGCCCAAACCTAACCCTCCCCCCCACCCGTGGCTAACAATAAGGGCGCCCCGGACTTACCTAGTTCGGCCTGGCGTCCTTCTGTATTCCGGCATCGGGATTAAGATAGGGGTCGGTATTTCAACGTCTTACTTATGTCCCTTGTCGGACTTCCCCCACCAGGATTTAGACATCGTGACTGCCGGTCTCATAACTACATCCCGGGCAGCGCCGACACTCTAAGCTTTGAAGGTTGTAGTCTCCTTCTTAAGAGAAAAATTCTGCACTGATTGGTGGGCTCATAAATAGCCCGAATCAGTGACAACCAAGCAAGTTAACTGACCTGCTGTGCTTTGTAATTTGGGCTTTTTTTTTTGTCCTGTATCTGCATTCCTTCAGTCACAAATAGTATATGGACTGTAGCTTTACCTGCTTCTGAAGGAGGAGTAAGAACATCTTCATAGTTTGTATTGTTACAGGAACGGCATGGGAGACAAGCTGAGAATGAAGACTTTTACTTTCATTCTTTATATAAGACAACCAAGGTTTGAATGTTTCTGTCCCTGTATCAGTGCTTTAAAATGTCTCTTATTGTTGAATATAATTGTTGTATATAAGTACTAAGGGCTCTATTTATTATCATTATTTTTACTATTATTATTATTATTATTATTATTTTAGTATCACCTATAGTTATTACAGGGCAATTGGAGTAGAATTCGTAAATTTCTACTCTAACCCCTAAGTATCACTTATTATTAATAATCAGATCGCATTTCCCATAATTGTAATGGGAAATGTGATCTGCCTGGTAGTTACTAAAAATAAATAGTGAAAAAAATACCTAGGGAGGCCCTGTGATAATAATGCCACCCGGAGGTGGCGTTATCCAGCGTCTCCCCCGGTTACCGGGCACCTATTCTGCTGTAATGGGCAGAGCAGAGCCCAGAGCCGGTCCCAGTGATCAGCTGTGTGGTCTAAACAGACCGCAAGCTGATCTCTGCTAAAACAAAAACAAAAAAAGTAAAAAAATAAAATTTACTTACCTGACTCCAGGGACCGGTGATCGGGGCTCCGGTGATGACTCCCCTCCGGTCAGCTGATCTCCCCTGGTGCACTGTGGCCCGGTCATCAGGTGACCATGTCCCAGTACAGTATGGGATGTCAGCTGACCGGAGGCATGGAAGACATCACCGGAGCACCGATGACTGCAGGTAAGTGCTATTGAGGGAGGGGGGTTCATGGGGGGGTCGCGTGGGGGTCCGCGATCGCTGGGGTGGGCCTTAGCGCCGGGGGGTAGCAACGGTGGCCGGTTGGCGCATGCGTCGGCACTTTGTCACGGTATTTTTTGGGAAAATTATTAGTATTTTTTTTATCGCAAGCTCTGTCCCTGCAAGGGATTTGTAGTAAATCCATGTGATATTGCCTGAATTCGCAATGCGAATTCAGTCGATAATATCACACTTAACTGAGTTACTGCACTCCAAACCTTGCTGCAATATATTACAATACAGTGCAGGATGTATCTAGGATGGGACATTCATGGCAGTTGCTCTAGGCCACCAGTACCAAGGGTTCGCCCTGGATTGTTAACTGTATTTGGTTTCAGCATAAAGCCCATTATGTTGTTAATATGGTCAACATACCTGTCAGCAAATTATGAATAAAAAAAACAAAATCAGGGATCACTTGACCATGTTCCACGTGTTTGACCAGACAGACACCTGAAAACCCATCCCACTAATGTCACATCAATCCCACAGTAAAAACTGGACAGTTTATGTGATTAGTATTAATATTTATTTATTTAATATAATATCTAGAATGGATACATGCTTATTAACTCCAATCGTGAATGCAGTATCAGTGTCGGACTGGAGCATGAAGGACCCACCAGAGAATGCAGTGGTATGGGCCCAAACTTGAGGGGTGTGGACATCCACCAGAGGGTGTGTGGCCAGTCACCACAGAGGGACTTGACCAACCATTAGAGAGTACACGCAAAGTGCAGGGGCACTGTCACGACCAGGGTTTCGTGGCGTGAAAGTTTGCGGTCCTTACCGGTGAGGGCGCTGTGGAGCGGTCCTTCTGACGGGGGAGCTGGCATGTGGAGACTGGCATTGCATGTATGCAGAGGTCTGCCAGCGTTGGGCCATCCTGGCAAGGGTAAGTCTAGTGGCTTCTCCGCATCACGGCTGTCTGGGCGCCACCATGTTGTTTTTGGCCATGTGACATAGCAGGCCAATCGTCTGTGGGTCACCTGCTCTCTCTGGCCTATCACATTCCGTTACTGGGTACGTAAGGGTGTTTGGAGCGCCCTGTAGTTGCAAGTGCAATGTGTTCACAGTGTCAGCTGTGAGAGAGTTCTCTGTGCTCCTCTACCTTAGACTTGTGCTCTGGTGCTTGCCCTAAGCTCCTTGTCAGCCTCCGGTTCCCTGCATAGCCTGCTCTTTTCTGCCTTGCCTCGCACTCCGCTGAGATCAGCCCTGCACTTTCCACCAGACCCACTCCTGTCTAAACCTGGCTCCTCAGTTAACCCATTCCTGCGCAGCCATCTTCACAGCATTACCGGATTCTCCTTTCAGTCATCATCACAGGATTAACGTATTTCCCTTTCAGCCATCATTCCAGCATACCAGGATATCCCTCTCAGCCACTATTCAACATACCAGGATATCCACTTCACTCTTACAGTCTATCTGGATTCACCTCATTCATCTCTGTCACTTATCTGGACATTTGTTTATTCCCACTCACTACAGTTCCCTCCTGCCACATATATTACTTTGTTTATTACTGGACTTTAGTTTATCTTATTGTTCATGTCTACCAACTTTCAAATGAAACAACCCACCTTTCAGTTTAAACCTGTTCCGGTGTCTACTCCTGTTACCACCCCGGGTCCACAACAAACACAGTCTCTAACAGGCACTTTATAAAGATGGGGACAGGGTTTGCCAGGACCACACACTTTGATTGGCAGGAGGGCAAACCAAGCACCCAAGTTCATCCATGATCATGCTCCACCAAGTTACTGACCCCTAGAGGAGGGGGTGGGACACTCAGGCAAAGAGACCCACCAGGGATTTCCCCTGTACACCTTTGGGCCAGTCCGACCATGTGCAGTATTATCGGAAGTCTGGCAGTTCGTGATTGAAAATACTTTCTACCAAAGGCTGCCTGGTCTAATTGTGTTGTATCACAAATACTCAGGTTCTGGCCAACAAATGTCTTAAGTTTCCTTGAAAGTATAGCTTTTGTCAATTTTCTTATTGTTTTCAAACCCCAGTCACTGCATATAAAGTGCTCATGACCCTTATTTCTCTATAACGGCGCCGAGAGCCTCCGGTGTCTCCGTTCTGTAAATACAGTGCCCTTTTAACCAGCTCTTTAAATGGATGGAGCTTTAAGCATTCTTTTCAGGAATAAAATGTATAATTAGCTGCTAATCAATGTCCTATTGTAGTTCCTCCCCATAATAAGATGTGTTACTGGTCCCTATTTCTTGAAGTATTTTTTTTCGCACACCACTGATTTATATAAAAAAATAATAAAAAGAAAAATGAATGAGAGAGCGAATAATTGAATGATTTATTTAATTATATCAGCTGATGTTTAGCATTATCCACTCTTCAGGTAGAATTGCCAGAATACTTCTCATAATGAATCACCTTTAAGGTCTTCTAAATTGAAGCTATGTCACATACACAGATTATAGAGGATAACTGAGTCTAATGATTGCGTCTTAATTGGGGATAAAATGCACCACATTATCCAAAGGCTTTAGAATTTGCAATGTGAGCTGAATTGTTTCTAGTAGATAAAAAGAAAAGCTCTTGTGTGTTATAATAGGTGCTGCAAGAACTGAGCGCTAACAGAAATCAATATATTACAACCAATTCATCAAAACACTTTCATTAATAAGTCATCAATCATATATAAAAACAGGATAGGGACTGCCAGAGGTTTATTTACTAAGCAGTGGCTTGCAAACCACTGCATCTCGGCGTGTTTAAGCCCAAAATTGAAAACGTCAATGATAATAGCAAAACATGCATGTTGATCATATACAATATAACAATAAACAATAACATATCTGAATCTAAATTTCTCATTTGTATGTTTAATAACTATATTAGCTATTAAGGCACCCATAGCAATATCTATAATATGTGCTTATTAGATACTGTATGTTATGGATATCAGCACGTCTGTCCTAACTGCACCAGTTAGGGGGTAACTTTATAACAGTACAATCTGGTCCCACATTATACCGGTTATGAACAAATTAGCACCCATGGCAGTCCCATAGAAAATGTATACACTAAAATCTGGCATGGATGATTTCAGTTTAGGTTTAATTGCATCACAGAGTCACTGCAAGGCAATATGTTAGCAGTAAAAGCATATACATTTTACCATAGATCAGCAAATTAGTAATTAATCAAAAGTACCACTTAAATAGTTTAACTACTCATTAAGGTTGTACCTGGCTTCCATTATTTTTATAAACAATAGAGATAAGAAAAAGTCTAAAGACTGTTACGTTGTATTTCATGATTCACTAGTTTGGATTCACTAGTTTGCTCTGAGGAAAACTGGAAAAAAATAAAAGTGAGCAGCAGAAACGGATGCATGAAGCTCTACAAAAAAAGTAATATCCACACAAACGTGCACTCTCCATTCTGAAAAGAGTGCCACCTCCATGGATTTTTTCCTGTTTTCTTGGGATTTCTTCCTATGGCCCAACAAAGTCCTTGTTGTAGGTTACAATCTATTGGCTATGGTGTGTGTGCAAAAGGGAAAATAGATTGTAAGCTCCATTGCTGCAGGTCTATAATCATACAGTGCTATGGAATACATTTGGTGTTATGTGAATAAAGGATGATAATAATACTAAAAATACAAATAACAATTGTAATAAAAATAATAATAATAATAATAATAATAATAATAAATGTCTACTGTTATTATATGTGTGATACACAAATGTTAAAATGATCAATTTTTTTGGTATGTCTTGTCACTTTTTTCACATACATTTCAAAGAGTAACAATAGAGGTAGTGAAGGTGCCAAATTATGTTTCAGTCTTTTTTTTTAACTACTGTAATATCTGGTTTTGTGCTTATTACCAGAAAGAGGACAGAAATTCAGGGTCATTATACAATAGAAAGTGTCACAATTACACTTAGCTTTCATTTGTTATGGAAGTGAACAAGTTGTATACATACTACAGCCAGAGAGGGTTTTCAAGCTAGCAACAAGGTGCTAATTCTCAAACACGGAGCATTAAAAGCACATAGATAGGACCTTCAGAGATACAATAGGAGGCATTTTTTAACAACAACAGCTAAAAAAAAAGTTTAATAACATAATAAAAAAAATAAAGTCCTCCCTGTCAGATTTTTAGCTCTTCAACTGCACTTTTTAAAATGCTACTTGTTAGCACAATCTTCATGATATGAAAAATCAAGCAGCAAGGTTAATTTAAAACCATGTTCACATTTTACATCACATATTTTTGGAATTTGCAGAATTCATTCACTATCCAACTTTTTATTTATTTATTCACAAATTAACTTTAATTATTTAAGAAAAGCCACTCAAATGGTTTATCAGAATGTCAGTGGGACTGTGCAGAATTTTTTTTAGTCGCTGAAATTCAATTAGTATTTTTTTTATGAAATACCGTTTTTTTGTTTGATAAATGTACAGTCTTGTCCATTTTGACACAAAATTATTATGCCAGACCTGGGGTAAAATATGATATGTTCTATTTTAGTCACAGACAATATAGTCACAAAAATAAGCTAGGTGTATTGAAATATATGAGCTTTGTTTTAATGAAGTTAATTAATTTGTGAGCAAGGAGATCATATTTGATTTAATTTGTTTGATATTTTCAAAACTTCATTCCTAACTTTTTATTACAGATGGGCAAAATTTTTCTGAACCGTTTCCCAAAATTTTCGCCTCCATCCACCATTAGCAGAAATATTGAATCTAATCCTGCCGAATATTAATTGAGGAAAAAAAAAGTGATTATGTTATAAAAAGACAGGAAGCTACTGTACGGTCAGGAGCACTCTGCCAAGCTTCTGAGTATGCCAAATGATCTATACACTATTTTTATGTACAGAGTTGGTTCGGTAGTGTGCATGCAGGTGGGATTATTAATTGGGAATCAATTTGCGTCCTATTTTTTCAAACATTGGTCCTGATTCTGAGCTGGAGTTGAGCAATCTTTTGCTACTGCAAGTGCATGAAAATCCCTAAAAACTCTTTCGCGCGAATGTATTACACAGAGTGCGCTCACAAAGGCGCTGTTGCAATTGAGACGCACAGCATCAGAGATGTCTTGGAAAAATGCCGGTCTTTTCCGGGCAGTGATAAGGAGGTCGCTAAAGAGATGCACAGACATGGTCCGTGTTATGAGCGTGTTATGGGAGTGTCGTGGGCGTGACGCAGATGCTTAATCACTCACTTTGGAGGCCGTTCTCAGACAGTAAATCTGCACCTTGCATGGGCTGTTGCAAGTTTCAAAGGTGGCATCTATGGACGTACCAGGCGGTATTACATTGTCTACAGACGTTCATAGTGGGCGTCTCAGTATCCGCACTTTCATACGCACGGATGTACACCATGGTGGGACTTTGTAGCGACATTTTCATAAAGTCTCAGACAGGCGGCCCTGTCCACCTCAGAATCAGCCCCATTACTCCATGTATCGCCTAACACAGCCCAGGCATTGTACACAATACAGTACATGTAATAGAGGGGTTTGGTACGGGATGCCAGCGGTCAGAATCTCGATGCCGGCATCCCAACAGGGTTGAAATACCAACAATGGGCGGTAAGTACTCAATCTCTACCGCTAAACCTAACCTTCCCTCCCTGCACCCTAAACCTAACCTTCCACACTAGTGCCTAAACTTAACCATCCCCCCTATTGCCTAACCCTAACCCCTCCTCCAGTGCCGGACCCTAACCCTCCACCTGGATTCGGTATGATTTACCGCCGGACGCATGTCCGGCAGTTGGAATCCTGACAGCGGCTGCCCGACATGGGTGAAAATCCTGATCGTCCCTAAGGTAAGTATTCACTAACCTAATTCCCTCCCCTAACCCTCCCTTAGGGGTGCCTAACCCTAACCTTCCCCCCAGTGCCTAACCCTAATCCCCCCTCTAAGTGCCTAAACCTAACCCCTCCTTCCCCACCGCCTAACCCTAAGTCCACCCCAGGGGGGGTGCCTAACCCTAACTCCCCTTCCCCTAGCCTAAACTTAACCTCCTGGGGGGTGCCTACCCCTAAATCCCCCCCGGGAACCCTCAACCTAACCCTCACCCCAGCGGCTATCCATGCTCGGCACCTGGCGTCCCTTCAATCGGGATGCAGGGCGCCAGTCTCCCAGCATCGGTAAAATGACAGGCATCTAGATGTAGACTGTCATTTAACCCTCGCCGGGATTAAGCAGTCGGGAAGCCGGCTGTCAGGATTAGGTCCGCCGGCTTCCCGGCTGCATACCCTCCCCATAGCCCTACTATTTACCGTGGGGATGCCGGCATCGGGATTCTGACCAGTGTCGGGATTCTGGCTCCGGCATTCTGGACACCGGTATCCCAACAGCCGGCATTTCAGCTACCTCCCGTACCAGAAATTCGATCGGATTTCACCCGCGCAACAACCTTGAACATATTAGCGCTACAGTCATACTTGCAGTTCAGAATCTGCTACTTGTGTTCGCTGTTTGCATTCACTGATCTTGGTTCACCAGTGACGTTTGAGGATCACATTAAAGGTTTGCTTGTTCAAGGTTCGTATTAATTTTTTACTTCTTTTATTAAATATTAAATACAATTAAAATACTTTTTTTATTATTAATATAAAAGTATGTTTTACTTTTTTAAACAAGGTTTATAATCTGACATTTGCAATAAAAAAAAGCAACAAAATTATTAAAATTACTCAAATGTAGCAATTTTACGGCCTGTGGATGGTAGAGAAATGTTATGGGGCCACAGAGGACCGTATTCGGGGCCCGTTTCTAAGTGAAGTCAGCGAATGACTTGCATTTTTGTTTCAAACTGTTGAATTTAATTATCATCTCTATGCAGTGGCTGTAAAACCCCGTCTTCACTTTACTATTTACAGCGCTCGACTCCTCAATGGAAGCAGGTCCGAGAGATCAATGAATTTTGCCAGAGAGGTCAGCAAAATATTGGATTTTCCTCCTTTTATTATGCACTGAGGAGCTTTAATTTTTTTTTCATTAACAGGAGTATTCGGTTTTATGAAGAGTCTGTGCTAGTGTTGAATGGTGAATCATAATCAAATAAAAACATCAGTGATATAATCTTCACGTTCTGAAATGAGCTGGTCCCCGGCCAGCAAACACGTCTCTCTCTTCTGGCAGTAGTCTAAGAGATGGCTGGGGAAGTAAAATTCTCTTTAGTGGATGGATCCAGCTTGGTTGCTGAGGGAGAGAGCTCGTGTCCATAAAAAATTAAAATCAGTTTCACAGGAAACTTTAGATTTCTATAACTGGACAAATGCTTTAGGAGATGTTTGTCAAATATGCAGTTGTTGCAGTAGGCAAGAAGGGTGCTGTACATATTTGTACTGGTGGAGTAGCCTTTATTGCATCATTTGACTCATAGTTATGACCGCAGCTCACCGATTAGGCAGATGGATATCGCACCTTTCCCACCGAAGGACAATAGCTGTGGCGGGTGGAGCTGTTTGGGGGGGGGGGGTTAGGCACTAAAGGGGCAATTTTTAGCCCTGTTTGGGGGCAGGGAATGGGACATGATGGCCAGCGTTCCCGAAATTGGGGACGTGCCGCCACCATTTTAGAGAAGTGCCAAGGATAGTGCCTGTGAGTGGCTTCGGCCACAGAGCTGCAACAGCCATTCCGAGTAGCCTTAGGACCCGTCAAATGGCTGATGCCATGACTGATGGTGACCAGATCCTGCATTTTTGGACACAGAAATCGGGTCTGCAATGCCATCGGGGTGAAGACAGACACCTCCTACAGCAGTAGCATAGTTCAGTGTATAACTCTTAATCAGGCCCTAAGGCAGTATAGCACATGTCACATGCCTCCGCTATAAGTACATGACAGAGTTGCTCTAACAAGAAATCACACTTTAAATAACTTATAGGTAAGGATGAGATGTTCCTCTTTTGCTACATTGCTACAGTACATCCGGAAAGTATTCACAGCGCTTCACTTTTTCCACATTTTGTGATGTTACAGCCTTATTCCAAAATGGAATAAATACATTTTTGTCCTTAAAATTCTACACACAAACTTGATTTCTTATTTTCTTGTTAGTTCCAAATTGCCCAAGTTATCTTCTAGTGCTATAGAACTCCTTCACTCTGAGATATCAGTTCAGGAGATTGAACAAACTTTAAAATCTGAAAAAAAAAAGGAAAATCCCCAGGTCCAGATGGATTTACGGTGGCGTATTACAAAAAATGTTCAGATTTACTCGTTCCTCATCTTCATACTCTCTTTAATAAGGTTCTTCATGGCGACCCTTTCCGTTCTGAAATGCTGGACGCCAGAATTGTGGTGATTCCCAAAGAAGGCAAAGACCCACTTAACTGTGCTAGCTACAGACCTATTTCCCTCCTTAATTTAGATTTGAAAATATTTGCTAAAATTCTCGCGAACCGCCTGAATCCATTTCTCTCCTCCCTGATTCACTACGACCAAGTGGGATTTATACCAGGTCGCCAGGCGAGAGATATCATCATATTTTGAACTCCAGGAGATCCCCTACTATTTTACTCTCTTTTAATAGCCCATACCGCCATAATATGTCCAGAAAACCGCTGCACCTATCTGGCCAATCAGAGGCTGAGGAATCACAGTACAAATATAATGAGGGTAATTAAGGATGCAGATAACATCAATGATTTTTTTATTAGGGTAAATATTATTTTATTACTATATTAGTGGGGAAATTATTGTTTAACTTTATTGAGAGCAATGGTATTTATTCATTATATTAAAGGGGCAATATTAAAAATGTTTTTTACAATGGAGGCAACATTTATTATTTTATGGCTATATAACCCCCTTCCATAAATACATTTTTTGGCCAAATTTACTAAAGGTCTATTTTCATCGATCTACGTAAATCGATTAATATCGATGTTGTGTTTCAGGGGCTAAATCACACATTTACTATCAGACAATTTTTTATATTGATCTTTAAGGGTTAGCAAATGTGTGATTTAGCCCCTGAAACACAACATCAATATTGATCAGTTTAGATAAATTTTTAATCGATTCAAATTAGAGACGTGCAGATTTGGTTTTATTCGCAAAATTAACGCAAGTTTGGATTAGTTCAGATTTATCTTATTGGCTATCCAAAGCACATGTGAGAGCCGGGTAGCCAATATGATGCCGTTTATGAGAACCGAACATATCCGAGAAAAAATGAACCGCACATCTCTAAATAAAATCGACCTTTAGTCAATTTAACTCGAAGTGTACTGTGGGCCTGATTTATTACCGATGCATTGAAGCACACATGCGCAAAGGTCTCATTGCGATTGGACTGCGATCGCAGTGACTACAAAGACCCATCGCAGAGTGACTGACAGAAAGTGAGCATTTTGGGATGGTGACAGGGGGGTGGTTGGCGAAACACAGGTGTACCAGTGCGTTTGAACACCGCTGCAGGGGCGTACATAAATTATCCACTGCGATGCCATACGCAGCCTGTGTACTCACTGCGTGCGATGAGGTTAGCGATTCCTGAGTAAGGTCAGACCTTGTGCAAGTGTGTGTGAGACTCTGATGGTACTCAATGTACCCGATGGGTCCGCAGACTTGCTAAGTATTACGTATGTAAGGTGAAGTGGGTGTCCTTATGTTTGGCTGCGACGACATTGCGGTAGCAATCATTAGCATATTTTCGCAGTGGGAGTGCGTGCGTAATCGAAGCTGCGATTGCAATGGCGATCCGTAATTAATCAGGCCCTGTGATTCCATAACTTCTAATTGAACAGGAAAGCGGAAACATTATGCTTTTTGAGCTACCTCGCCTGTCACAGCCATCTCATTTTTAAATTGACGGGTTCGTCTGCGAGTTGTGGCGGTTTCTAAATTTGCCGCTTAGTAAATCTGGAGTTTCTATACTTCTAATTATAAAAACATTGATGGTGCTCCAATATTCAATTGTAATCTAAAGCGCTGATTCTCAGCGGGTTTCCAGCAGTTTGGGCTTTAGTAAATCAGCAGGATGCAATCCCATCGCCAAACTGCCATAAAACCACCGAAAATGCAATACTGGTAAAACGTAGGAAATTCCACAACCAAAAGCAGAATTAGGCGAATACTGTACATTTTCTCACCTCTCCATGGGCGGGATGCATGGCACATCACATTTTGGATGCGATGCATCCCGCCTCTCATCGCAAGAATAATGGCGTTTTCTAAAGCCGAATGCTTTAAGAAAATCACAAAGGACAGGTCTCCCGTAAAGAGCTGTCATTTGTGATAGGAGGATTTCCGTGTTTAGGACCCGGGAGTCCTTCTGTGCATAAGTCTGGTGACGTACGCTCCTCGGGGGGTTCTGGGAGGGATTTGATTGGACCCCTCTCAGGGGGAAATTCGAATAGAGGTCCATAGGCTTCTATTGGGTAAAGCCATCTAAAAGTGGTGTTGCTCATGCATCAGCTAGGTGCATATGTTATGTTAGTTTTTATTTTACACAATTCTGACAATAAGAAAAAAAAAAGATTTAAATAAGCATGAAAAAAAGGGGGGGGGGAACGTTATAATAACTGTACATTAATATGCCTTCATATTTCAGTATACTGTAGATTAGTCATACAATCTAACACATTACAGCACATTATACAGTATAAAAGGAATGTAGGCAGGATGCCAGCGGTCGAAATGCCAACTGCCAGAATCCGGACACTGAAAGCCCGGCATGGGAGTAAAGATAGGCATTTAAATACCGATGTCTATCAATAGCCCCATGCCGAAATCCCAACGCCCGACATACCGAACATAGGTTAGCCGGGTGGTGCGACCTGTTAGCCGTGGAGGGGGGGAGGGTTAGGATTAGGTACCCCCAGGGGACTTAGGGTCAGGCACCCCCCCTGGAAGGTTTAGGGTGCGGGGAGGGGGGATAAGGGATCTAGGCACCACGGGGGGGGAAGTTAGGGTTTGGCACCACCCTTGGAGTCTTAGGGTTAGGCACTCCCAAGGAAGGGTTAGGGGGGGGGGGAGAGGGGAGGGTTAAATATACTTACCAGCCGGTGTCGGGATTATGATCTGTCGGGCTTCCAGGGTCGGAAGCTGTTAAGCCATCGGTATTTCATACCCAACCCGTATAAAAGTGTCTTAACATTTGTGTTTGCAAATAGCTGCTGCAGTAACCGTACACTTTCTAACTGTTGTATGTCAGAAACTCAAACTACTCATATCTGTAATACAGTATAATACAGTATAATACAGTATAATACAGTATATGAATCTAATTAACAATAGTATAATACACACATAAAAATAAAAAAATTAGGACGAACTTTACAGCTCAGCTAAGGAAAAAAAGTTTGGTGCATGAAAGGTTAACAGCTTCGATACAATTTAAGACATTTGAAATTGTATTTGCTGTTTTCTGCCAATGGGTGGTAGCAATATGCTTAGCATTATGGTTTTAGAACAATTTCTGGGCAATAGTGCTTGGCTCACAGAAAGAAAAAAAAAACACTTCTTTGGAAAATTGCAAAAATGTAACTTGTAGCAACGAAATATGTGATTTGACTGAATGGCCACGGTACATATATGTTCATACGGACTTCAATACAGCCGGACACCATGTGGCTGATTCGGACGGATCTCTGTGTGAATTGTAGCAATCAGCGCAGATGCAGAAGCAAAGTGACTCTTTTTGGCGTTTCTTTGTCCGATCGTGGCTGGATCTCACTTTGCATGAAATGGACGTTTCGTGGCGATCGCACGGAAATGGTTCTGTCTTATGTGAGTGTCATGGGAGTGTCGTGGACATGCAGCCGTGGGATTCTGAGTCAAGCGTACGGAGAAGGGGCGCCTGCTTCTGACGGTTCTCTTGCATCTGGTATGGGGCTGGCACAAGTGCCATTACCAATGATGGCGGTTGCGCCTGTGGATTGAAAATCAGGGAGCGGAATGACTTTCGTCTTCAAGCAGATCCTCGCAGTAACCCTACGGAAACTCGCATTAGCATACGGTAGTAAATCTGGCTTCATGCAAAGACAGCCACTGTATGCCCAAGTCATAATCAGCCCCAATGTATATTAATGTGCCTAATATTTACATATTCTAAGGTCTACATGGAGGCTGCAAGGAGAATCTCTCAATGACAGGATGATTAATGTTTTTAAAAGCATTACCGGGCCAATGTATCAAACTACTGTAGTTCTGTGGTTGATTCTCTGAAAACAGCGCAAACAAGCCAAATGGCCACGTTGCACAGTAGCTCTGTCGGGTCTGCTCATCTTAGGTACTGTAGAGCGGCCCCAAAATGAGTACAGGGGATAGCTAAGCCAGGTAGCATTCATCGGTGGAACAACTGTACTGTGGATGTAGAAGCTCTGGCCGCTACAGGGCAGGGATGTGGTGAGACAGTACTGGGTCCCAACTCTCCAAGGAACCCCATACACCCGTAGTTCTCACCAATGCCACCCCAACTCTCCGTGGTGGATTTCCCACTAGGCATGTGAGGAACGTGCCTATGGGCGCCACTTGCTGGGGGAGTGGCACAGCAGCTTCCCCTGCTTGAGAGCCTTGCCAAGGCCATTGGCCTAAAGAGTCCAGGTAATTATTTTTATTTTTTTTGGTCATTACGACTTATTTTTTTTTATTTGCAATGACAGTGTGCGTGGGTGTGTGTGTGGGGATTTTGGCAATGGGCAGCAAATTGTAGTGTGGTAGGTTGTGGTGGTATAGGGGGATTAGGTTGGGGCTGTTGTTGGCAGTCTGGAGGCATCTGGACCATCCCCGACATGAAGGGGGGCGACCAATAATGTTGTGCCTAGGGTCGGCCTGATTACCAAATCCTCCCCTACCCGTTCTGCTCTGGTAATAGCAGAGGGGAGTGCAATTCTGTGTGGTGCAAGCCATGACGTGTAACCGCTGTGCAAACACCACATAGAAGAGCTAATGTACCTTATATACCCCTTGTTAGGGGTTACTAGGATAAGTTAACCATGTTATGTATAGGGTAAATTGTTCATAAATATATTTAAAGTTAGGTAAGCTATAACTGTAATTATATATGTACACTTGAGTGATCAGAAGATGTTAACGTGATGTAGAGTAACTCATTTATATACACTATGATAATAATACATATATATTTATATTTAATTATAATAATAATAAATAAGACTACACCTTAAAATATGTTTTTATGCAACTGATATGTTGATGTATTACAGTATCTTTGGGCAAGAGTACTGGGTGCCTATTGTATTACTGTGTCAGGTGTAGGTAATAGTGCTGCAAGCAATTGCAGCTTGCAGCACTATTACTGTACCTACACCTGACACAGACACCTAACACTAGACATTAGTGACAGTTGCAGAAGGGGGCGGAGTGATACAGCTGGGAGTGATTTGGTCCTGACAGAGAAAGAGGTTCCGGGTTCGGAGAGGTATATAAGAGCTGTCAGCAGTACTCACAGGCAGACTGCAGTTCCTGGCAGTGCTTTGTGAAATCTGCCTAATGGTAGAGAAGAAATAAAACTTACCATCAGATGAACCGTACCCGGGATATGGTGTAAGCGGTGACTAATATATACACAAGGACAGGGGTCATAGAGCTGTCAAAGAGTAATTACCATCACTCATGTAAAAGGGTTTTCCCAAGTAGGCCCATTACCACACACCAATACTTGGTTGGAGACACTGGTATAAAAAGGAAGACCACTTAACAGGGAGTTTAAGGGAGGGTACATATTAGACACCAAGGTAATTGGTAACTTAGGGTCCCTTTAGAGGTTAAAGGGGGGTTACACTTACACACTGGAGCTATTGTTATCATTATTAGACAGCTTATAGCTCTACAGCTGTGTTTATGAGACCAGGAATCCCTGCATGCCAGTCGGTCATGCTGAAACTTGTAGTACAGTGGAGGAGAGATATTACAAAGACAGCGGCTCTTTCACTTACTTGTCTCATCCCAGCTCTACTCTGCCTTACATTACTCTTTGGTAAACACATCACACACCCGTTCTGCCCACCAACTACGTCACTGCATCAGTAATGCGACTCAGACTCACCAAGCCGTTGCACAGCGGGTAGCATCCTGCAATGCGTCCTACTGCCGCTGTGGGTGGATCCCATCACTGTATCTGGGCTCTTGCTGCATAGAAGTATCCAGCAAGGTTCCTGTTCGGGCGCCAAATGGGACAAGAATCACATAGACCGGGTAAAATCCAACAGGTGTTTTATTTCTCACCACAGGCAGATATACATAACAGTGCAGTGTTCACAGGCGAGATGTTACAGGCTGGTACACAGAATCTTCCAAACAGCAATACAGTTCTTTTAGTGGACTCGCAGGTCCAGGATCCCTAACACTAGTCAATCCTGGGCCTACAGCCTGGGCGACTACTTCACCGTCAGGATCACTGTGGAACTACACTGACACAGCTTTAAAGACAGATAATAGGTGCAGTATAATTAAGTAGATGACAACTGATTGAGGCAACGCCTGAACTGGACCCTTCAGTCCTACTGCTTTTGCTCTGCCAAACCTGAGATATCTGAACATTCCACATTCACTTCATGTGGAATTATGCTGACCCTGTCACAATATATATATATATAGCAGCAATGTCCAGAATACCAGACGACCAGCACACTGATAAATGTAGTAGAACCATTGGCCAGGTCACATGCACTGTTGCCGCAACGATGGTTCATTGATTTCATACGATGAGTACCACTATTTTGTTTTGTTGGCACTAAATGCACTTTAAACTGTGAATGGACGTTGTCTTTTGTGGCACTTGATGGATTGACAAAAAACGATAAAAAACTTTTTCTACTACATTTGTCAGAGTCCTGGTTCGTCTGGTATTCTGGACATTGCTGCTAATTATTTGTTTATGACCTAACACCTAAAGAAGAGCATTACATCAGTAAGCGTATGCGGGATTTGTGATGTTTTTATATATATATATATATTTATAAATGTATATAGATGTGTATATATATATATATATATATATATATATACACAGGTGCATAAATATTGGGACATTGACATATTTTGGCCTCTATTCACCACCACAATGGCTTTGAAATGAAACAAATAAGATGTGCTTTAACTGCAGACTTTCAGATTTAATTTGAGGGTAATTACATCCAAATCAGGTGAATGGTGTAGGAATTACAACGGTTTCTATATGTGCCTACCACTTTTTAAGGGGCCAAAAGTAATGGGACAAACTAAACAATCCTAAATCTAACTTTCACTTTTTAATACTTTGTTGCAAATCCTTTGCAGGCAATTACAGCCTGAAGTCTGGAACGCATAGACATCACCAGACGCTGGGTTTCATCCCTGGTGATCCTCTGCCAGGCCTCTACTGCAAATGTCTTCAGTTCCTGCTTGTTCTTGGGGCATTTCCCTTCAGTTTTGTCTTCATCAAGTGAAATGCATGCTCAATCGGATTCAGGTCAGGGGATTGACTTGGCCATTGCATAACATTCCACTTAAAAAACTCTTTGGTTGCTTTAGCAGTATGCTTCGGGTCATTGTCCATCTGCACTGTGAAGCGTCGTCCAATGAGTTCTGAAGCATTTGACTGAATATGAGCATATAATATTGCCCAAAACACTTCAGAATTCATTCTGCTGCTTTTGTCAGCAGTCACATCATCATTAAATACTAGGGAACCAGTTCCATTGGCAGCCATACATGCCCACACCATGATACTACCACCACCATGCTTCACTGATGAGGTGGCATGTTTTGGATCATTAGCAGTTCCTTTCCTTCTCCATACTCTTCTCTTCCCATCACTCTGGTACAAGTTGATCTTTGTCTCATCTGTCCATAGGATGTTGTTCCAGAACTGTAATGGCTTTTTTAGATGTTGTTTGGCAAACCCTAATCTGGTCTTCCTGTTTTTGTGGCTCACCAATGGTTTACATCTTGTGGTGAACCCTCTATATTCACTCTTGTGAAGTCTTCTCTTGATTGTTGACTTTGACACATATACACCTACCTCCTGGAGAGTGCTCTTGATTTGGCCAACTGTTGTGAAGGGGTTTTTCTTCACCAGGGAAATAATTCTTCTGTCATCCACCACAGTTGTTTTCCATGGTCTTCCAGGTCTTTTGGTGTTGCTGAGCTCTACGGTGCGTTCTTTCTTTTTAAGAATGTTCCAAAAAGTTGATTTGGCCACACCTAATGTTTTGGGTTTGTTTTGATTTTTCAGCCTAATGATGGCGTGCTTCACTGATAGTGACAGCTCTTTTGATCTCATATTGAGAGTCGACAGCAACTGATTCCAAATGCAAATGTCATACCTAGAATCAACTCCAGACCTTTTACCTGCTTAATTGATAATGAAATAACGAGGGAATAGCCCACACCTGTCCATGAAATAGCTTTTGAGTTGATAGTACCATTAGTTTTGGCCCCTTAAAAAGTGGGAGGCACATATAGAAAGTTGTAATTCCTACACCGTTCACCTGATTTGGATGTAATTACCTTCAAATTAAATCTGAAAGTCTGCAGGTAAAGCACATCTTGTTTGTTTCATTTCAAAGCCATTGTGGTGGTGAATAGAGGCCAAAATATGAAAATTCTGTCAATGTCCCAATATTTATGCACCTGACTGTATATACACTACCGTTCAAAAGTTTGGGCTCACCCAGACAATTTCGTGGTTTACATGAAAACTGACTTTTATTTATCAAATGAGTTGCAAAATGAATAGAACATAAATAGAATAGAACATATAGTCTAGACATAGGTAAGGTTAGAAATAATGATTTTTATTTGAAATAATAATTTTGTCTTTCAAACTTTGCTTTCGTCAAAGAATGCTCCTTTTGCAGCAATTACAGCATTGCAGACCTTTGGCATTCAGGCTGTTAATTTGTTGAGGTAATATGAAGATATTTCACCCCACGCTTCCTGAAGCACCTCCCACAAGTTGGATTGGCTTGATGAGCACTTTTTGAGTATCATACGGTCAAGCTGCTCCAACAACAGCTCAATGGGGTTGAGATCTGGTGACTGCGCTGGCCACTCCATTTCAGACAGAATACCAGCTGCCTGCTTCTTCCCTAAATAGCTCTTGCATAATTTGGAGGTGTGCTTTGGGTCATTGTCCTGTTGGAGGAGGAAATTGGCTCCAATTAAGCGCTGTCCACATGGTATGACATGGCTTTGCAAAATGGAGTGATAGCCTTCCTTATTCAAAATTCCTTTTACCTTGTACAAATCTCCCACTTTACCAGCACCAAAGCAGCCCCAGACCATAACATTACCTCCACCATGCTTGACAGATGGCGTCAGGCACTCTTCCAGCATCTTTTCACTTGTTCTGCATCTCACAAATGTTCTTCTGTGTGCAGTGGCGTAAGTTAATCCCAGATGACCGGAGGCAGGTTATCATTTAGTGCCACCCTATACCCCATATATTGTGGGTGATGGAGAAGGTGCCCCTTCAGTGCTGGCGCCCAGCTGCAGGCGCCTCCATTGTCTCCCATACTTCTGCCACTGTCTGTGTGATCCAAACACCTCAAACTTCGATTTGTCTGTCCAGAACGCCAGCATCCCGGAATCACCTCTTCACTGTAGACGTTGACACTGGCATTTTGCGGGTACCATTTAATGAAGCTGCCAGTTGAGGACTTGTTAAACGTCTATTTCTCAAACTAGAGACTCTAATGTACTTGTCTTCTTGCACAGTTGTGCACCAGGGCCTCACACTTCTATTTCTACTTTGGTTAGATCCTGTTTGTGCTGTTCTCTGAAGGGAGTAGTACACACCGTTGTAGGAAATGTTCAGTTTCTTGACAATTTCTCGCACTGAATAGCCTTCATTTCTAAGAACAAGAATAGACTGTCGAGTTTCACATGAAAGTTCTCCTTTTCTGGCCATTTGGAGAGTATAATCGAACCCACAAATGTGATACTCCAGATACTCAACTAGCTCAAAGGAAGGCCATTACTGAGTAGGTGTGGCCAACAAGGGGTGCAGATTTCTGAGCGCTGTTAAAAAATTTATTTGTGTCCAAAAAAGCAATTGGGCAATATCTGGGCGTTAAACATGTATTTGTGTCCAAAGAAAAAAACATTGGGCAATATCTGGGGCACTCTTAAGAAAATGTAGTGTGTGCAAAAAGCAAGTGGGTAGTATCTGGTCAGCTCTAAGAGACTTTTCTACTCTAAAAATAAATTAAAACCTGTTTTAAGGAATGGCATGAAGCAGAGCATACTATATAATCTGGGTAGTTTCTAGATCCCCTTCCGTAGATGTACCTGGAAGTGACGTGGAGTGCGGTTCCATGCCCATAAAGGCCACCAAAAGAAGAAATTTGTTTGCTCGCACGGTGCCTCGCTTCAATCACCACAGGTTTATATTCCCCTTCTATGTCCACATGGACAGTAACTAATGATGTTGGACAGTAACTGATGATGTCAGGGTACATCTACTAAAGGGGATCTATCCACTACAATGTAATCTGATGCTGCTGTCACTAGAGGGACCAGATCCTACAGACTTTGATTTTGAATAAGCTGCAGACAACTGGGCCTCCAAGAAGAAGAGAATAAATAATGTATAAAATGTTAATCTTGAGTTTATACCAATATATGGTCAGGATTTCCACATTTCATTATTGAAAAGTCCCCCATCCTGCTAAAAATGCAGCTTTTATGGGGCGGTCCCGCTATCCTAATAATGAATACATTTCTCCTAGTTGCAGGTAGGTATGTAATGTCCCTAGTAGCGGTTGCTTCTCATTCCGAGACACACCCCCAAAGAGGTGCAGCCATGCCCCCAACATGCTGTGGCCACACCCCCTCCAGGGGGGCCCGGGAAGTTGCTGTACCGGGTCCCATGATTTCTTTTGGCAGCCCTGACTGCAGGCCCGCACCGTCGGAAGTTCCGCCCCTGGTGCCGGGTTTGAAATGAGGCGAGTGCATTCACTTGCACAGAACTCAGCATGTCATTGGTCGAGAGCAGCTCACATACAACCATATGCTGCCCGCTACACTCCCCTCCAAATCTGGCACAGCTGTAGCTGCCCAAAGCATACTCAATATGGTTCTATCTGCCCTTGAAAATGCCATCAAAAATTAAGTGGCCTATGGCTGGGTGAAATGCCCTTTTGACAGATGGGCTTGTGTTTGCTTTGTCCCATATAGTAAAAGGGTTTAAGCAATTACAGCATCATGGTTCAAGTTCAGAACATGGGGTACACCGACTTTATTGGCTTACCAAGTGACGGCGGTCACCTACACATGTCTTACAGGCCCCATCCACTCTGGCAGCCTCTCTCCAGGCTCCTCTTTGGCGGGGACTGTCAGCGCTGTAGCTGGCCCTGGTAGTAAGGGGTAGATGATCCCCTTCCCCCAGATCTGCCACTTCATGGGACGTTAGCTACATGCCCATGACACTCCCATGAAACTGATGTCATGCCTGCATCCACAAGATAACAACCCAGTTGACACCAAGAACCCTCTATATCATGGGCAGAGAAAAGCAGATGCGCACTGAACCCCCATTAGTTCTCAGTGCCTGCACATATGCAGACCCATAGAAAACCAGTCTGGGGGTGTGGCCTAATTGAGGGAAGTGTGGCCATGCCCCCTTCGAGAAAAATGATTTGCTGCTCTGCGCTGAGGAGAGGGGCCCTGTGAGCCCTTATCCAGGGGCAAAACCAGGGGGAGTGGCGCGATCAGTGTGATCGCTTCCCCCACACAGGTAGAGGAGACTGCTGCTGCTTCTCAGTGGCAGCAGCCTCCCTAGCCCCACTGCAGCCCAGCACACAGCAGCATGTGCTAGGCTTTAGAAACACAGTTTGTTGAGAGGTAAGAGGGAAAGAGGTGGGGGGGGGGGGCGGTAGACCCAGGTCACTACTGGGCCCCAACATCAAGCCCAGGCCTGGGTAATTAGTACCCGCTCCTCCCCCTCTCTGCACCTCTGTACATTTACCACAGTTCAAAGTGAAAAAAGTATTAACTATTATCTTCCCAGGTTAAGTCATCCACTATATATTCAGTGACATGCAAATTTAGGGTGGCAATATATGTAATGGTGACCCAATGACCAAACTTTGGGCTTGATTCAGACCCACTCGCTAAGATGCGTTCGCTGCTGATGGTTTGCATTGTGCGCATGCGTAAGCATCGGAGTGCGTGAACCACTGTGAGAGATCAGGAAGCGTTCACTCACTGCGCATAGACAGCCCAGCAGAGTGAGTGACAGGAGAGGCTGTTTGTGGGTGGTGACAGGGGCTGGCCATTAAAAACGGGGGAGTGGAGGTGTGAACGCAGGCGTGCCTGAGCGTCTCAAAGCCGTTTCAGAGGCGTGCATAATTAAGAGGCAGCGTCATAGTACACGTCACCTGGTTGTATTTCACACTGAAGTGCTCGCACTGCTTGAAGCAGGGTATGGTCCACCTCAAGTGATGCGATCGCATCCGATAGTGCTCGATGGTACCGATGGTTGCATACACATCCTGGAGATGACATGCGCAAGTGGCTGGTGGGCATCTGCATACACAGAGCGATCGCACGCCAAGACATAGTGGGCGTGCTAATACCTTGCCGTGCGATCGCCTGCCTTTGCTGAATTTGCATGCTCTGGGTGCAAGCGAACACATCTTAGCGAGCAGGTCTGAATTAGGTCCTCTGTCCCTCTGAAACAGCCGGTTCCACATCAAAATCTGGGATTGGAATTATTTACCCCTAACTCTCTGTATTTTAAAAATTGCCATTTCCAATCCAAGCTTGCTGTTCACTGTTAACTTTCCATTAAATGTGAATATGTTGATTTTACATTTAAATACTGCCTTTTACAAAATATTCCCCTTTGTGCATAAAGCTAATGACAGTAGCAGTCAGTTTGCTGTTATTCTGCAGTATTTTGCATTTCTGCTAGAAAGTTATTATGCAATACTATAGTTCAGGAGACATTCATGATACCAATCGCTGTTCCTGACAAGTGACTTGTTCTGTGTATTAGATGAAAACATTCCTTATCATAGTGTTTTATCTCCTCATTATCTCAGCATGTAACACTCACAGAGTTTGGCACTTACACTCCAAGTGAATTTTTCATTAATGGAGTTGATGTGCGGTTTCCCTTCCTGTCTTGTTTCAACACTTTGTGTGTGTAATAAAAATAATCTGGCAGAATGAACAGGCTGCAAACAGAGAATATTATATTTAAATATCCAGGAGAGTTGCTGAGGCTTGGTTATCGCATACGTATGTAGCTAAACCTTGAGAGGTCTGATATATAAGATGTGTCTGTGTTATGTTGTTTATTGTGCAAGTGGGTGGGGCTGGGAGAAGAAATATTTGCATATTAATATTTCATATCTGATCCACCTATAACCTGATGTGTGTGTGGTTACCATCTTTTATAACTGCATGTCATTTGCTATATATACAGTATACAGGGCTATTTTTCAGCAGGAACAACAGGAACTCAGTTCCTGCACCTCTCATTCACTTTGATGTAATGTCTTGGACCGAAATGTATTTTGCATAAGATAAAGTTTATTGGAAAGTCCCTTTTGAGTGCTTGCTTTTTTTTTTTTTGCTTTTCTAAATACTAAATATATGTATATATAATAATATATACATATATGTAATTGTTTTTCTATAGCTCTACTCCCAGCAGATCCACCCACAGTTCCTGAACACACATATATATATATTAGAAATATATATATATATTAGGGGTGAGCGGGTTCGGATTTCTGAAATCCGAACCCCCCCGAGCCCCCCCGATCCGAGTCCGATCCGAGTCAGGCTCGACTTTTCCCGCCTGACTCGGATCTGAAATCGAGGCAAAACGTCATCTTCCCGCCTTCCGAGTCTCGCGGGTTTTGGATCCTATATAAGGTACACACGTCGGCGCCATTTTCTCACTCGGCTGTGGACAGTGAAGAGGGAGGGTGGGAGTTAGGGCTGTGTAGTGTAGTGTAGTGTAGTGCTGCTGTTGTCCACTACTTCAAAGTCCATAGGGGCTGGCTGTGTTGTGCTGTGCTGCTGTTGTTAATAGGGGCTGTGTCCACTACTTCAAAGTCCATAGGGGCTGGCTGGACTGTGTTGTGCAGTCAGTTCTCCATAGGGGCTGTGTCCACTCCAAAGTCCTGTGCAGTGTCCCAGTCCTAAAGGAGTGCTGTAGTGTTGTCCAGGGGGTGCTCTGTCCATCAGGGGTGCTCCCCCCAAGTGCTAAAAAAATAATATATTTTCTGTGTTTGTGAATTGTGTGCGCAGTAGCCGCACGTGCATCAACAAAGTAGTGCCAAGCGTGCGCCTGTGTCATAAGTAAAGGGCCGGCTGGCTTGACCGTTAAGGGTGCTGTAACCCCCGAAAGTACACTCCAGTCCAAACCAAAAAAAAATTATTTTCTGTGTTTGTGAATTGTGTGCGCAGTAGCCGCACGTGCATCAACAAAGTAGTGCCAAGCGTGCGCCTGTGTCATAAGTAAAGGGCCGGCTGGCTTGACCGTTAAGGGTGCTGTAACCCCCGAAAGTACACTCCAGTCCAAACCAAAAAAAAAATTATTTTCTGTGTTTGTGAATTGTGTGCGCAGTAGCCGCACGTGCATCAACAAAGTAGTGCCAAGCGTGCGCCTGTGTCATAAGTAAAGGGCCGGCTGGCTTGACCGTTAAGGGTGCTGTAACCCCCGAAAGTACACTCCAGTCCAAACCAAAAAAAATATTATTTTCTGTGTTTGTGAATTGTGTGCGCAGTAGTCGCACGTGCATCAACAAAGTAGTGCCAAGCGTGCGCCTGTGTCATAAGTAAAGGGCCGGCTGGCTTGACCGTTAAAGGGTGCTGTAACCCCCAAAGTACACTCCAGTCCAAACCAAAAAAAAAATTATTTTCTGTGTTTGTGAATTGTGTGCGCAGTAGCCGCACGTGCATCAACAAAGTAGTGCCAAGCGTGCGCCTGTGTCATAAGTAAAGGGCCGGCTGGCTTGACCGTTAAGGGTGCTGTAACCCCCGAAAGTACACTCCAGTCCAAACCAAAAAAAAAATTATTTTCTGTGTTTGTGAATTGTGTGCGCAGTAGCCGCACGTGCATCAACAAAGTAGTGCCAAGCGTGCGCCTGTGTCATAAGTAAAGGGCCGGCTGGCTTGACCGTTAAGGGTGCTGTAACCCCCGAAAGTACACTCCAGTCCAAACCAAAAAAAATATTATTTTCTGTGTTTGTGAATTGTGTGCGCAGTAGTCGCACGTGCATCAACAAAGTAGTGCCAAGCGTGCGCCTGTGTCATAAGTAAAGGGCCGGCTGGCTTGACCGTTAAAGGGTGCTGTAACCCCCAAAGTACACTCCAGTCCAAACCAAAAAAAAAATTATTTTCTGTGTTTGTGAATTGTGTGCGCAGTAGCCGCACGTGCATCAACAAAGTAGTGCCAAGCGTGCGCCTGTGTCATAAGTAAAGGGCCGGCTGGCTTGACCGTTAAGGGTGCTGTAACCCCCGAAAGTACACTCCAGTCCAAACCAAAAAAAAAATTATTTTCTGTGTTTGTGAATTGTGTGCGCAGTAGCCGCACGTGCATCAACAAAGTAGTGCCAAGCGTGCGCCTGTGTCATAAGTAAAGGGCCGGCTGGCTTGACCGTTAAAGGGTGCTGTAACCCCCGAAAGTACACTCCAGTCCTAACCAAAAAAAAATTATTTTCTGTGTTTGTGAATTGTGTGCGCAGTAGCCGCACGTGCATCAACAAAGTAGTGCCAAGAGTGCGCCTGTGTCATAAGTAAAGGGCCGGCTGGCTTGACCGTTAAGGGTGCTGTAACCCCCGAAAGTACACTCCAGTCCAAACCAAAAAAAAAATTATTTTCTGTGTTTGTGAATTGTGTGCGCAGTAGCCGCACGTGCATCAACAAAGTAGTGCCAAGCGTGCGCCTGTGTCATAAGTAAAGGGCCGGCTGGCTTGACCGTTAAGGGTGCTGTAACCCCCGAAAGTACACTCCAGTCCAAACCAAAAAAAAAATTATTTTCTGTGTTTGTGAATTGTGTGCGCAGTAGCCGCACGTGCATCAACAAAGTAGTGCCAAGCGTGCGCCTGTGTCATAAGTAAAGGGCCGGCTGGCTTGACCGTTAAAGGGTGCTGTAACCCCTGAAAGTACACTCCAGTCCAAACCAAAAAAAAATTATTTTCTGTGTTTGTGAATTGTGTGCGCAGTAGCCGCACGTGCATCAACAAAGTAGTGTCAAGCGTTCGCCTGTGTCATAAGTAAAGGGCCGGCTGGCTTGACCGTTAAAGGGTGCTGTAACCCCCGAAAGTACACTCCAGTCCAAACCAAAAAAAAATTATTTTCTGTGTTTGTGAATTGTGTGCGCAGTAGCCGCACGTGCATCAACAAAGTAGTGCCAAGCGTGCGCCTGTGTCATAAGTAAAGGGCCGGCTGGCTTGACCGTTAAGGGTGCTGTAACCCCCGAAAGTACACTCCAGTCCAAACCTAAAAAAAAATTATTTTCTGTGTTTGTGAATTGTGTGCGCAGTAGCCGCACGTGCATCAACAAAGTAGTGCCAAGAGTGCGCCTGTGTCATAAGTAAAGGGCCGGCTGGCTTGACCGTTAAAGGGTGCTGTAACCCCCGAAAGTACACTCCAGTCCAAAGCCAAACCAAAAAAAAATTATTTTCTGTGTTTGTGAATTGTGTGCGCAGTAGCCGCACGTGCATCAACAAAGTAGTGCCAAGAGTGCGCCTGTGTCATAAGTAAAGGGCCGGCTGGCTTGACCGTTAAAGGGTGCTGTAACCCACAAAGTACACTCCAGTCCGAACCAAAAAAAAATTTATTTTCTGTGTTTAGCCGCACGTATATATCAAATCGATATAACATAAATGGAGGACCAAACTTTCTCCGATAAAAATAAAATAGAGAAAGATCAAGAACCACTTCCTCCTAGTGCTGAAGCTGCTGCCACTAGTCATGACATAGACGATAACATGCCATCAACGTCGTCTGCCAAGGCCGATGCCCAATGTCATAGTAGAGGGCACATACAATCCCAAATGGCAAAGTTCAGGAAAATGACCTTGAAAAAGACATTTAAATCAGCTGAAGAGAAACGTAAACTTGCCAATATGCCATTTACGACACGGAGTGGCAAGGAACGGCTAAGGTCGATCCCTAGTATGTTCATGACTAGTGGTTCAGCTTCACATGACGATGGAAGCCCTCCTCCCACTAAAAAAATCAAAAGAGTTAAGCTGGCAAAAGCACAGCGAAGAACTGTGCTTTCTAAGAAGATATCACAAATCCCCAAAGAGAGTCCAAGTGTGGTGGTGGTTGCGATGCCTGACCTTCCCAGCACTGGACGGGAAGAGGTGGCTCTTTCCACCATTTGCACGCCCCCTGCAAGTGCTGAAAGGAGCACCCACAGTCCACTTGCTGATATGCAAATTGAAGATGTCACTGTTGAAGTACAACAGGATGAGGATACTGGTGTAGCTGGCGCTGAGGAGGAAGTTGGCGAGGAGGATTCTGATGGTGATGTGGTTTGTTTAAATCAGGCTCCGGGGGAGACAGTTGTTGTCCGTGGGATGAAAAAGCCCATCACGGTCATGCCTGGGCAGAAGACCAAACATTCCACCTCTTTGGTCTGGCAATATTTCTATCCAAATCCGGACAACAACTGTCTTGCCATATGTACCATATGTAAAGGTGAAATAAGTAGGGGTAGGGACGTCAACCACCTAGGAACATCCTCCCTTATACGGCACCTGCAGCGCGTTCATAAAAAGTTACTGTCAAGTTCAGAAACTTTGGCTCAGACCGTAAGCAGTCCAGGGACACCTAAATCCCGTTGTCCTGTTGTATCCAAGCGCCTGCAAACCACACCGTCAACTCCCTCCTCGTCAATTTCCTCCTTAGTCAGGATCGGAAGTAGTCCTGCAGGCCATATCACTGGCATGACTGACTCTCCTATCCGGGATTCCTCCGGAGGATCCTGCATTGCTACGCCTACTGCTGCCGCTGCTGCTGTTGCTGCTGCTGCTGGGAGTCGTTCATCATCCCAGAGAGGAAGTAGGAACACCACTACTTTTACTAAACAATTGACCCTCCAACAGTCCTTAGCGAGGAGGATGAAGTACGACAGCAGTCATCCTGAAGCAAAACGTATAACTGAGGCCTTGACTGCTATGTTGGTGTTAGACGTGCGTCCGGTATCCGCCATTAGTGCAGTGGGATTTAGACAATTGATGGAGGTAGTGTGTCCCCGGTTCCAAATCCCGTCTAGATTCCACTTCACTAGGCAGGCGATACCGAGACTGTACAGAAACGTCAGAAAAAGTGTCCTCAGTGTCCTGAAAAATGCCGTTGTACACAATGTCCACTTAACCACGGACATGTGGACAAGTGGAACAGGGCAGACTAAGGACTATATGACTGTGACAGCCCACTGGGTAGATGTATCACCTTACGCAGCAACAGCAGCAGCGTCACCAGTAGCAGCATCTCAGAAACGCCAGCTCGTTACAAGGCAGGCTACGCTGTGTATCACCGGTTTCAGTAAGAGGCACACCGCCGACAACCTCTTAGAGAAACTGAGGGAAATCATCGCCCAGTGGCTTACCCCACTTAGACTCTCCTGGGGATTTGTGATATCTGACAACGCCACCAATATTGTGCGGGCATTACATCTGGGCAAATTCCAGCACGTCCCATGTTTTGCTCACACAATAAACTTGGTGGTGCAGAATTTTCTGAAAAGCGACAGGGGCGTGCAGGAGACGCTTTGGGTGGCCCGAAAAATTTCTGGCCACTTTCGCCATTCAGCGACTGCGTGCCGAAGACTGGAGCGCCAGCAAACACTCTTGAACCTGCCCCGCCATCACCTGAAGCAAGAGGTTGTGACGCGGTGGAACTCAACCCTCTATATGCTTCAGAGGATGGAGGAGCAGCAAAAGGCCATACAAGCCTATACATCCACCTATGACATAGGCAAAGGAGGGGGTATGCACCTGACTCAAGCGCAGTGGAGAATGATTTCCGTGTTGTGCAAGGTTCTTCAGCCCTTCGAACTTGCCACACGTGAAGTCAGTTCAGACACTGCCAGCTTGAGTCAGGTCATTCCCCTCATCAGGCTTTTGCAGAAGCAGCTGGAGAAAGTGAAGGAGGAGCTAAGACGGAGCGATTCCGCTCGGCATGTGGGACTTGTGGATGAAGCCCTTCATTCGCTTTGCCAGGATTCCAGGGTGGTCAATCTGTTGAAATCAGACCACTACATTTTGGCCACCGTGCTCGATCCTAGGTTTAAAGCCTATGTGGTGTCTCTCTTTCCGGCCGACACAAGCCTGCAGAGGTGCAAAGACCTGCTGGTGAACACACTGTCAGCTGAAGCGGAACGTGACACGTCAACGGCTCCTTCTTCATTTTCTCCCGCAACTGGGGCTGCCAGGAAAAAACTTAGGTATCCTAAGCAACCCGCTGGCGGTGATGCAGGGCAGGCAGGACCAAGTTTGGACATCTGGTCCGGACTGAAGGACCTGGCAACAATTTCTGACATGTCTACTGTCACTGCATATGATACTGTCACCATTGACAGAATGGTGGAGGATTACATCGGTGACAGCATCCAAGTAGGCATGTCAGACAGTCCATACCTGTACTGGCAGGAAAAAGAGGCAATTTGGAGGCCCCTGTACAAACTGGCTCTATTTTACCTGAGTTGCCCCCCCTCCAGTGTGTACTCCGAAAGAGTGTTTAGTGCAGCCGGGAACCTTGTCAGCGAAAGGCGTAGGAGGTTGCTTCCACAGAATGTGGAGAAGATGATGTTCATCAAAATGAATTATCAGCTCTTCCAGGGAGACCAGCCTCCAGAAGGTACAGAGGGACCTGTGGTGGTGGATTCAAGTGGGGACGAGTTAATACTTTGTGAGGATGAGGATGTACACACTGAAGAGGGTGAGGAATCGGTGGATGAGGAGGATGAGGATGACATCTTGCCTCCGTAGAGCCAGTTTGTGCAGGGACACATTAATTGCCAGCTTGTTTTGTGGGGGCCCAAACGAACCAATCATTTCAGCCACAGTTGTGTGGCAGACCCTGGCGCTGAAATGATTGATTTGTTAAAGTGTGCATGTCCTGTTTATACAACATAAGGGTGGGTGGGAGGGCCCAAGGACAATTCCATCTTGCACCTCTTTTTTTCTTTGCATTATGTACAGTTTGGGGCCTAGTTTTTCTAACTGCCATCCTGCCTGCCACTGCAGTGTCACTCCTAGATGGGTCACGTGTTTGTGCCGCCCACTCGTGTCGCTTAGCATAGTCATCCAGCTACCTCGGTGCAACCTTTTGGACATAAAAACACTATTGTGAGGTGTGAGGTGTTCAGAATAGACTGGAAATGAGTGGAAATTAAGGTTATTGAGGTTAATAATAGCATAGGAGCAGAAAAACCTACAAATTCTGTGATTTTAGCTGTTTTTATGCTTTTTTTCAAAAAAATACAGATCCAAAACACAAAACCCAGAACCCAAAACACGGAAGGGTGGTTTTGGCAAAACCAATCCAGATCCAAAACACGAAGAAAGATCCAGATCCAAAACCAAAACACAAAACACGAAAAGTGGCCGGTGCACACCCCTAATATATATATATATATATATATATATATATATATATATAGTATATATACTACTGACACAGGTGTACTCATTACTCACTGACACATTTTAGAAGATCCACGGGAGATTATAATTATTTCACTTTTGATTTTGTGAAGAGACCTGGAAAACATGCACTGTGTGGGGTCCTGAGGACCGAGTTTGAGAACCTGTGATCTAAACAATTTGTTCAAACAACAGTTTTTGTCCATTTTCCGGCGTTTGGGAGCAAATTGCTGATTGTCATTTGCTTTTATACCTTACCAGATTTTCATTCCAACCAATCCACTAGTTGGCTGGTTGGAGAGATAGGCCCTGATTCAGAGCCGGACGCTCTGACCAGAGCATTCGCTCTGAATCAGGGCCCACCTCCATTAATATGGAGCGTCCTCCTGGACGCTCGTATAGCTGTGGGTCACCACCCACAGCATATACGAGCGTGCAGGATGATGGTCGCGATAGTCTTGACCATCGCGACCATCAAAACTGCGAGCAAAAGCCTGCGGTTGAGATTTTCAACCGCAAGGCCAGGAGTGATTTTGGCTCTATCAGAGCCAAAATCACTCCCACTGACATCACTAGTGATGTCAGTGGGGCCGGCTTCAGACGGTAGGCGTTCCCTTGGGAACGCCTCCCTGGCAGGCACGCCCCCGGCACGCCCACCAAAGGGGGCGTGCTGTCAGTCAACATCGACAGCACGCCCCCTTTGATGAGACACTCCGAGCGAAGGAAAGTCCTTCGCTCGTCGCGTCTCGCGCATGCGCACGACGGAGCTCCCTCCGTCGTGCGCATGCACAGTGCGGACCATCGACCCACTTGCGAGCGGACAGCCGCTCGCGTGTGCGTCTGAATGAGGGCCATAATCTTTAGATGTGTGGCCAGCTTAAGGCATGAAGCATCAGCAGGAGGGGTTTAATAAAGGCTGGCCTTTATCAAGAGCTCCCTTTACGTGTGTACCCAGCTTATGACTTCTACACCTGGAGCTATTTAATCACAAACCTTTTTCCTTGCACAGTAAATCTGCGACTACCGCATGTTAGCACTTAGATTCCGGGATAACATGCTCGCGGCAGCCACGATAAGGGCAGTAAACCCAACTTAACGCAGATTTCTGTTTGAGCCTCTGGAGAAGGTGAAAAGAAATATGCGATAAGTGCAGCCTGCGGGTTGCCTCGGACTGCTGCGGGCTGCACAGCATTGCGGCTAATCCTCACTTTGAGGATAATTGAATTTGTTTTTATGTTTGCAGGTGCTTGCGGCAGGTGGACTGTTTTACGGTTTTTAAAACTTCACTTTAGCAACTTTAAAATATGCTAGCACCCATTTTCATGTACCCCAAATTTGCTGGAACAACTTATTTTCACCAAAAAAATGCTGCTAAATGATATTCTTCTACAGAAAAAAAGGGGGAGGAGCAGGTGCACACCATAAGCCCTATTAGTGCTTATAGGGCGGAATTCAATTGTTTTCGCGGCCCGCATCTCCCATCTAAAGTGACAGGAGATCGCGGGCCGCTATGCAATTGTTCAAGATTTTCGTGCTGATCGCGCCCATAGAGGTCAGGTTTAGCCGCGTATAGCAGCTAAACCCGACCAAAGTTCTGGGCGCGATCGCGAAAAGTGATGTTTGGGCGCCCAAACATGTCACTTTTCGCACATTTCAGCTCTCATCCCCCAGGGGCTGCGAGCTGAAACGTAGCGCTGGCAGCTCATCGTGCCCGACAGGAGCAAGAATTGAATAGCTCCATCGGGCGCGATAGGGGCTGGAAAGAATTGAATTCCGCCCATAGTGTGCACCTGCTCCCCCCCCCCCTTTCTTATTTGCTGTAGAACTACTGGTCTCAGCATGGTAACACAAATTATCATGTTTTATATTAGGGTGTGCAGCCCAGACCCTCCTTTTTCCTGTGTATGTGTTTAAGGTACATTCTGAAGGTGAGACCCCTTCTTTTGGGCTAGCACTCCACCTACCTGCCCCAGGTGATTTTAATTGGTATGGGTCCTTGCATTGCAGTACACACATCTATTGGGCTCTATGATACGTAAGTCCTAGATAAATTAACTAGTGTGTCAGTATTAGAGATGTTAGGGACCCACCTATATAAGGTTTGCTGTGACGTGGCAGCTGGGCAAACATCTTTGGCCAAACATGTACTAAGAAACCTTACATTCAAAACCATGTTAATTATTGCAGTCTATTATAGATATTTTGATAATTCGTATTCTTAAGCTGCATACATCCACAACGATTTTGTTACCAACGATTTTCTGACAGATTTTTTAAAGTGTAATGAACGATTTTCTTTTTAACTACAAACGATTTTTGCATATTCCCTTAATGAAAATCATTCATTTGGTCAGTCTGACTGAACTACAAATGTGAACATGCATGAACGATAATCGTTCATCGTTTTAACTCAGAAAGTGAACGATTTTTACAACGATTAATGATATTGTTAACGATAATCATTCAAAAAATCGTTATGTGTGTATGCACCTTTAGTGCTTATAGTGTGCACTTGCTCCTCCCCCCTTTCTTAAATGCTATTCTTCACCACTTATGCAAAGACGCTAAATAGCAGCTATTGAGATCATTAAAGTACCCCAAATACCTTCAGCAGGGCTATTCGGGGGTAGCTATAGTGATACCCAATGTCAGTGCATCTTTTGGGGGGTGTCAGGCTGATTTCCCCAAATCTGACAATACTTTTTGCATGTTACAGTTTTGCCAGGTCCCGTTCTCAGCTGATTTCTAATTGAATACGGATAAGCGGGGACGAGCGCGATACTTTTTCACACTGAAAACCAGCGATGTCGGCGAAAAGTACAGGACTTTTTGCACCTAATTGAATATGCCCCTAAGTGGTGTAACTCCTTTTTTGAATCAATGCCTCCACCCAAGTATAAGTAAGTAGTATGGGCCTACTTGGGAAAACCCTCATTTAAGTGTTGAATTATAGGTGTGTCATGTAACATTGGTTCACACAATAAAAATATACATTTTACCAGAATAATTATCTACTTCTTTCCTCCACTGCTCCTCCAGGAAAGTGACCCACATGATAAAGTTTGAAAAGTACTTATACTTTAGTAAGGTGGTTGTAAATGAATATGTTATCACAAATTCAACTTTATCATTCCAAGCATTGTACATATGATGTTTATATGTTAACTGAACAAATTAGGCTTATCATATAAAAACATAAATACGGTCCGTTAACTTAAATAAAAGTAAACTCACATATCATGCAATAGTACACTAGCAAAGTCCCCTGTTTAATTAGAGAGTCCAAACATCAGAAAAAAAAGTTCTGCATTTGCAATTTGTAGAATGTTCCTTATGCTCTCACCAGGGGCTGGCTGGCAACGTTTAGCCTGGGGGGCAAATGCATGCAGGTGGCCCTGGCAGAGGAGTAGCATGTAGCCAGGGTGCCCGGAGCACGTGCGTGCTTAGGCGCCCCCCCCCCCTCAAGTGTTCCAGGGAGGAGGCGGGTCCATATGGAATTAATGTAAAGTAAAAATAAAGATATGGGGCAGCCCCCTGTAGTGGTGCTCATATGCAGTGCCCCCCTGTGCCCCAGGAGAGGACCCCCTTATACTGGCCCCCAGTAGTGATCCTCCTATGCAGTGCCCCCAGTAGTGGTCCCCCCCTTGTAGTTCCCCCAGTAGTAGTCCCCCCCTTGTAGTGCCCCCAGTAGTAGTCCCCCCCTTGTAGTGCCCCCAGTAGTGCTCTCCCCTCTTGAAGTGCCCCCAGTAGTAATCCCCCCATTTGTAATGCCCCCAGTAGTAATCCTCCTCTTGTAATGCCCCAGTAGTAGCCCCCCTTTGTTGTGCGCCCAGTAGTAATCCCCCTTGTAGTGCCCCCAGTAGTAATCCCCCTTGTAGTTCCCCCAGTAGTAGTCTCCTCCCCCTTGTAATGCCCCCAGTAGTAGCCCCCCCTTGTAGTGCCCCCAGTAATAGCCCCCTCCTTGTAGTGCCCCCAGTAGTGCTCTCCGCCTTGTAGTGCCCCCAGTAGTGATCCCCCCTACCCACAGTACACACACACACACGTAATAAAAAAAAAACCACTTACCTGAATCCCCGCTACCGCCGCAGCCATCCGCTCCTCCGTCTGTCCTCCCGGGCCGGGCCGCTCTGCATTATGGAAGAGACGTCATATGACGTCATGACGTCCTTCCCATTACCAACTGCAGGGGCCGGAAGATGGAGCCACTCCTGCAGTGGGCACAGCAGCAGTCAGCGAGGGTCTAACAGACTCCCATTGGCTGCCACTCAAAACAAACACACAGCTGCCGGAGCCGGCGACTGTGTATTTGTCAGCCACTGTGTAGCGCTGACCGTCCGGTCAGCGCTACACGCGCGGTGCAGTCCATGTCACAGAGACACAGACTGCCCACGGCCCGCATGGCGCTGCGGCCTGGGGGGCACATGGCATCCTGCTCCCCGGCCCAGCCCGCCACTGGCTCTCACAATATTTTGGGAACATCCTTCAATTTAGAGAGGATGTTAAAAGTTCTCTGTAACGGTTACTGGATACAGTTACTTTCTTACCAACTATGGTTACTGTAAGTGTCTATGTTAACAAGTTACTTTTGTTTCAGTAAATAAATATCTCTTGCTTCACAGTGAGGGTCTAACACCCCACTCCCCCAAACTCCCTCGCTTTGCTGTTATTAGTAACCAGCCCTAGGTTTTCCAGGTACCGATCCCTTTTAAAAGTCACTTCTTCCTGTTTGCTTCTGTGAAATTGGTATAGGAATACAGTCTGCCCTATTACAGGATGACACTGCGCGTATGTACAGTGTAATATAGGCGGGATGTACTACAGGAAAAATGTGGTAAAAACCCCATTTTCAGGGTTTTTTATTGCATTTTCATATGCAGTAAGCCCCGGCCACCCTATTATCGGTGCGGTGGGTAACGCCATAGAAGCCTATGGGCTTCTTACCGCACTCCGCACCCGACGCTTTGCCGCTGCCTCGCCGCTCTGCCATCGCCCAGCAATGGCCCCCACTCACCTGACTCTCCATGGTCGCTGGCCGTGCTCCTCCTGGGTCCTCCTTTCCTCCTCCTCCAAAACTTCTGGGTGCAGGGAGGAGGAGGAAGAGCCCGGAACTTCCAGCACAGGTCACCAGCAGGAAGTTCCCAGGGCTCGGAGGTGGCGGGGTCCCACGGAGACCCCCTCACCCAGCTTAGGCTGCAAAGAGCTGTCCTTTGTGATACTAATTGCATATGTTAGTACATATGTGATTAGTAAGGTTGCGGTGACTGGCGGAATGGTCACCATCCCCTTAGTACATCCCGCCCTAAGTCACTCACATCTGCTGACAGACGGTGCTGTTGCTGAATATAAGATTCTGCCGACCGCTGCTGCTCTGAGCCCCTTCAGCTACCCGCCTGTTTCCTCACCCCCAGCTGGCTTCTCCGAGGTAGCTCTGCTCAAACTGCATGTCGCAGGGGGCTTACTTCTCTGAGCAGCCTTTAGTGCTCACCACCTCCTGGTTACACTGAGCCTGCACTTATCCATCTCCTCTACCTTCACTGAATCTAACGGACACTGGGGCAGATGTATGAAGCTCTGGGAAGTGATAAAGTACAGAGTGATAAACGACCAGCCAATCAGTTCCCAACTGTCATGCTACAGGCTGTGTTTGAAAAATGACAGTTGGGAGCTGATTGGCTGGTCATTTATCACTCTCCACTTTATCACTTTCCAGAGCTTCATACATCTGCCCCAGTGTCCGCTGTAATACTCTCCCTGCTGACAGGTGTCTCTGTAACTGTCAGTGTAAGCTGTAATACTCTCCTTACTGACAGGTGTCTGTGTAACTGTCAGTGTAAGCTGTAATACTCTCCTTACTGACAGGTGTCTGTGTAACTGTCAGTGTGAGCTGTAATACTCTCCCTGCTGACAGGTGTCTGTGTAACTGTCATTGTAAGCTGTAATACTCTCCTTACTGACAGGTGTCTGTGTAACTGTCAGTGTAAGCTGTAATACTCTCCCTGCTGACAGGTGTCTGTGTAACTGTCAGTGTAAGCTGTAATACTCTCCCTGCTGACAGGTGTCTGTGTAACTGTCAGTGTAAGCTGTAATACTCTCCCTGCTGACAGGTGTCTGTGTAACTGTCAGTGTAAGCTGTAATACTCTCCCTGCTGACAGGTGTCTGTGTAACTGTCAGTGTAAGCTGTAATACTCTCCTTACTGACAGGTGTCTGTGTAACTGTCAGTGTAAGCTGTAATACTCTCCTTGCTGACAGGTGTCTGTGTAACTGTCAGTGTAAGCTGTAATACTCTCCTTGCTGACAGGTGTCTGTGTAACTGTCAGTGTAAGCTGTAATACTCTCCTTACTGACAGGTGTCTGTGTAACTGTCAGTGTAAGCTGTAATACTCTCCTTACTGACAGGTGTCTGTGTAACTGTCAGTGTAAGCTGTAATACTCTCCTCGCTGACAGGTGTCTGTGTAACTGTCAGTGTCCGCTGTAATACTCTCCCTGCTGACAGGTGTCTATGTAACTGTCAGTGTAAGCTGTAATACTCTCCCTGCTGACAGGTGTCTGTGTAACTGTCAGTGTAAGCTGTAATACTCTCCTTGCTGACAGGTGTCTGTGTAACTGTCAGTGTAAGCTGTAATACTCTCCTTGCTGACAGGTGTCTGTGTAACTGTCAGTGTAAGCTGTAATATTGTCCCTGCTGACAGGTGTCTGTGTAACGGTCAGAGTAAGCTGTAATACTCTCCTTGCTGACAGGTGTCTGTGTAACTGTCAGTGTAAGCTGTAATACTCTCCTTACTGACAGGTGTCTGTGTAACTGTCAGTGTAAGCTGTAATACTCTCCTTACTGACAGGTGTCTGTGTAACTGTCAGTGTAAGCTGTAATACTCTCCTTACTGACAGGTGTCTGTGTAACTGTCAGTCTGAGCTGTAATACTCTCCTCACTGACAGGTGTCTGTGTAACTGTCAGTCTGAGCTGTAATACTCTCCTCACTGACAGGTGTCTGTGTAACTGTCAGTGTGAGCTGTAATACTCTCCTCAGTGACAGGTGTCTGTGTAACTGTCAGTGTAAGCTGTAAGACTCTCCCTGCTGACAGGTGTCTGTGTAACTGTCAGTGTGAGCTGTAATACTCTCCCTGCTGACAGGTGTCTGTGTAACTGTCAGTGTAAGCTGTAATACTCTCCCTGCTGACAGGTGTCTGTGTAACTGTCAGTGTAAGCTGTAATACTCTCCCTGCTGACAGGTGTCTGTGTAACTGTCAGTGTAAGCTGTAATACTCTCCTTGCTGACAGGTGTCTGTGTAACTGTCAGTGTAAGCTGTAATACTCTCCCTGCTGACAGGTGTCTGTGTAACTGTCAGTGTGAGCTGTAATACTCTCCCTGCTGACAGGTGTCTGTGTAACTGTCAGTGTAAGCTGTAATACTCTCCTCGCTGACAGGTGTCTGTGTAACTGTCAGTGTAAGCTGTAATACTCTCCCTGCTGACAGGTGTCTGTGTAACTGTCAGTGTAAGCTGTAATACTCTCCCTGCTGACAGGTGTCTGTGTAACTGTCAGTGTAAGCTGTAATACTCTCCTTACTGACAGGTGTCTGTGTAACTGTCAGTGTAAGCTGTAATACTCTCCTTACTGACAGGTGTCTGTGTAACTGTCAGTCTGAACTGTAATACTCTCCTCACTGACAGGTGTCTGTGTAACTGTCAGTGTGAGCTGTAATACTCTCCTCACTGACAGGTGTCTGTGTAACTGTCAGTGTAAGCTGTAATACTCTCCCTGCTGACAGGTGTCTGTGTAACTGTCAGTGTGAGCTGTAATACTCTCCCTGCTGACAGGTGTCTGTGTAACTGTCAGTGTAAGCTGTAATACTCTCCCTGCTGACAGGTGTCTGTGTAACTGTCAGTGTAAGCTGTAATACTCTCCTTGCTGACAGGTGTCTGTGTAACTGTCAGTGTAAGCTGTAATACTCTCCTTGCTGACTGGTGTCTGTGTAACTGTCAGTGTAAGCTGTAATACTCTCCCTGCTGACAGGTGTCTGTGTAACTGTCAGTGTGAGCTGTAATACTCTCCCTGCTGACAGGTGTCTGTGTAACAGTCAGAGTAAGCTGTAATACTCTCCTTGCTGACAGGTGTCTGTGTAACTGTCAGTGTAAGCTGTAATACTCTCCTTACTGACAGGTGTCTGTGTAACTGTCAGTGTAAGCTGTAATACTCTCCTTGCTGACAGGTGTCTGTGTAACTGTCAGTGTCCGCTGTAATACTCTCCTTACTGACAGGTGTCTGTGTAACTGTCAGTGTGAGCTGTAATACTCTCCCTGCTGACAGGTGTCTGTGTAACTGTCAGTGTCCGCTGTAATACTCTCCTTGCTGACAGGTGTCTGTGTAACTGTCAGTGTAAGCTGTAATACTCTCCTTGCTGACAGTTGTCTGTGTAACTGTCAGTGTCCGCTGTAATACTCTCCCTGCTGACAGGTGTCTATGTAACTGTCAGTGTAAGCTGTAATACTCTCCCTGCTGACAGGTGTCTGTGTATCTGTCAGTGTAAGCTGTAATACTCTCCTTGCTGACAGGTGTCTGTGTAACTGTCAGTGTAAGCTGTAATACTCTCCTTGCTGACAGGTGTCTGTGTAACTGTCAGTGTAAGCTGTAATACTCTCCTTGCTGACAGGTGTCTGTGTAACTGTCAGTGTAAGCTGTAATACTCTCCCTGCAGACAGGTGTCTGTGTAACTGTCATTGTAAGCTATAATACTCTCCTTACTGACAGGTGTCTGTGTAACTGTCAGTGTGAGCTGTAATACTCTCCCTGCTGACAGGTGTCTGTGTAACAGTCAGAGTAAGCTGTAATACTCTCCTTGCTGACAGGTGTCTGTAACTGTCAGTGTAAGCTGTAATACTCTCCTTACTGACAGGTGTCTGTGTAACTGTCAGTGTAAGCTGTAATACTCTCCTTACTGACAGGTGTCTGTGTAACTGTCAGTGTAAGCTGTAATACTCTCCTTACTGACAGGTGTCTGTGTAACTGTCAGTCTGAGCTGTAATACTCTCCTCACTGACAGGTGTCTGTGTAACTGTCAGTGTAAGCTGTAATACTCTGCCTGCTGACAGGTGTCTGTGTAACTGTCAGTGTAAGCTGTAATACTCTCCCTGCTGACAGGTGTCTGTGTAACTGTCAGTGTAAGCTGTAATACTCTCCTTGCTGACAGGTGTCTGTGTAACTGTCAGTGTAAGCTGTAATACTCTCCTTGCTGACAGTTGTCTGTGTAACTGTCAGTGTCCGCTGTAATACTCTCCCTGCTGACAGGTGTCTATGTAACTGTCAGTGTAAGCTGTAATACTCTCCCTGCTGACAGGTGTCTGTGTATCTGTCAGTGTAAGCTGTAATACTCTCCTTGCTGACAGGTGTCTGTGTAACTGTCAGTGTAAGCTGTAATACTCTCCTTGCTGACAGGTGTCTGTGTAACTGTCAGTGTAAGCTGTAATACTCTCCTTGCTGACAGGTGTCTGTGTAACTGTCAGTGTAAGCTGTAATACTCTCCCTGCAGACAGGTGTCTGTGTAACTGTCATTGTAAGCTATAATACTCTCCTTACTGACAGGTGTCTGTGTAACTGTCAGTGTGAGCTGTAATACTCTCCCTGCTGACAGGTGTCTGTGTAACAGTCAGAGTAAGCTGTAATACTCTCCTTGCTGACAGGTGTCTGTGTAACTGTCAGTGTAAGCTGTAATACTCTCCTTACTGACAGGTGTCTGTGTAACTGTCAGTGTAAGCTGTAATACTCTCCTTACTGACAGGTGTCTGTGTAACTGTCAGTGTAAGCTGTAATACTCTCCTTACTGACAGGTGTCTGTGTAACTGTCAGTCTGAGCTGTAATACTCTCCTCACTGACAGGTGTCTGTGTAACTGTCAGTGTGAGCTGTAATACTCTCCTCGCTGACAGGTGTCTGTGTAACTGTCAGTGTAAGCTGTAATACTCTGCCTGCTGACAGGTGTCTGTGTAACTGTCAGTGTAAGCTGTAATACTCTCCCTGCTGACAGGTGTCTGTGTAACTGTCAGTGTAAGCTGTAATACTCTCCTTGCTGACAGGTGTCTGTGTAACTGTCAGTGTAAGCTGTAATACTCTCCCTGCTGACAGTCGTCTGTGGAGAAGTGCAGCTGTACTACTCACTGCAGCTCTTGTGCTCACCACCTCCTTGGATGGCTTGGGATCTCCGCTGTCTGTGCGCTGATCTGTTCCCCGACTGTACACTACTGACCACCTGCCTGAGTCATTAGGAGTGACTGTGTGCGCTGGCCTGTCTGACTGTCTGGCTCCCACCACCGCTGCTGGCCACTGCTGCAGACACTTACAGCTCCCTGGCTGCTCACTGAGCGCCACACTCTCCAGTCCCTTGCTCCAGGGGAGCCACAGGTGACTCCTCCGTCCCATCGCCAATGAGAGCCAGACCCGGCCGCCAAGTCCACAAGCTCCCTCTTCAGGTCCACCCCCCTGCGCCCAGATATGTAAATACATTAAATTTATACATGTCATGATCTACAATACTATAAATACAAGACACACACATACATTTTACCTCATGAACTGTGACTACAGTACATTTATATTTACCTTATATATGCAGGGCCGGCTGGCCCACTGCGCCAGGTACGTGGCTGCGTACGGCGCCAGGCTATAATGGCGTCATCTCCGAGTCCTGAGTCCCGCCGCTGTGCAGTCCCCCACAGCCGCCGTCAGTGTGTGATTGTCACACTGACTCGTCGTATGCCGCAGCTAGCGCCGCAGGTGCTGTCTGATCACCTCTCACATGACAGTCTGGGGCTGGGCACTCCCATCTACTCAGCTCCTCCCCCTAGTGTGACAGCTTACAAGAGTGGGCCTGCCCGTCTGGTGGGGGAGGAGGGGCCTCGCACTCCCTTCTCAGCTCCTCCCCTTTCCACATTCCAACCCCCAGCTGCCTCTCTCTGACTGTGCTTGGATGACCATCCCCGGCGTTATGTATGTCCTAGGAGGAGCCATCCACGCGCTGCAGCGCTGCAGTTCTGGGCACAGGTAAGACATTTTAAAAACCCTGCTTTTGTCATGCAGTGGCTGTCACCCTCTCCTCGTCGTCACCCTGTCCCTGTCACCCTCCCCCTGTCACCTTGTCCCTGTCACCCTCTCCCTGTCACCCAGTGCTGTCACCCTCTCCCTGTCACCCAGTGCTGTCACCCTCTCCGTCACCCAGTGCTGTCACTCTCTCCCTGTCACCCAGTGCTGTCAGCCTCTCCCTGTCGTCACCCTCTCCGTCACCCAGTGCTGTCACTCTCTCCCTGTCATCACCCTCTCCCTGTAGTCACCCAGTGCTGTCACCCTCTCCCTGTCGTCACCCTCTCCGTCACTTAGTGCTGTCACACTCTCCCTGTCGTCACCCTCTCCCTGTAGTCACCCAGTGCTGTTACTCTCTCCCTGTCGTCACCCTCTCCCTGTAGTCACCCAGTGCTGTTACTCTCTCCCTGTCGTCACCCTCTCCCTGTAGTCACCCAGTGCTGTTACTCTCTCCCTGTCGTCACCCTCTCCCTGTAGTCACCCAGTGCTGTTACTCTCTCCCTGTCGTCACCCTCTCCGTCACTTAGTGCTGTCACACTCTCCCTGTCGTCACCCTCTCCCTGTAGTCACCCAGTGCTGTTACTCTCTCCCTGTCGTCACCCTCTCCCTGTAGTCACCCAGTGCTGTCACCCTCTCCCTGTAGTCACCCAGTGCTGTCACCCTCTCCCTGTAGTCACCCAGTGCTGTTACTCTCTCCCTGTCGTCACCCTCTCCCTGTAGTCACCCAGTGCTGTCACCCTCTCCCTGTAGTCACCCAGTGCTGTCACACTCTCCCTGTGTGTGTTTTTTTTTTCATGCAAATCCGATGTGTTTTATTACTTTTATGTGGGTGCTCCATGTGTGTGTGTGTTTTTTTTTCTCATGTGGGGGGTCTGTCTGTTTTCTTTTCTGCAAAGCGATATGTGTTTTATTTTCACATGGGGCTAATGTGTTTTTTTTTTTTTTTTTCATGCAAAGCCTATGTGCTTTATTATTTCCATGTGGGGGCCTACAGTATGTGTTTGTATTTTTCATGTTGTGGCCTGTGTATGTGATTATATTTATCATGTGGAGCCCCACACAGTGGGGGTTAATGTGTGTGGTTTTTTTCCCCTGTTGGGTCCATTGTATATTACTACTAAGGATTTTGCATTGATGCAGGAGAAGGTCCATGTGGGGTAACACCATTAGTTACTGCACTCGGTTACACCAACACTAGTGCCGCCACTGAGTATAGTATTACATTATAACCCTGTCTATATAAAGCTGGTCTTTTGATCTATAGATTATCTTTTGTCATTGTTAAATTATTACATGTACTCCCGATATTTCACACACCAAAATATGAGGCTTTTTCTCAACAGGGGGGGCGCCAAAATCTATATACTCTTACCAAAAAAATTAGGCTCGGGCCGGCCCTGCATATATGTACTTATTAATATAGTATGTTCTTTAACCCTTAACTATGGTTACGACTCGAGTATATGGTATGGGACTGTAGTGGGACTATGGTATTTAAGATGGCAGTATCTTCCCATCCAATTTTTAATCACCCGATGACCTCAGACGTGGTCATTGACTGACGAATAAAATGCTCATAAATGTCAAACCAATTTGAAATTTGATCGGCTTTCACCAGTGAGAGGTCATGGACTTGTTCTCCGTAGAATCGCCAACAGACCCTAATGTGTACTTGGCAATTTGCAGCTCACATTCACAGTTCACGTTTACTTTCAAAACTCGCTGTCGTGGTTCTCGTTAGAGCTATATTAAATACTGTAATATGTTTAAATAGTAAAAAAAAAATTTTTTTTTTTTTTAATAACATACTTTTAATGGTGAATCGTAAAAGTTTTTTGCATTTTTCAGAATAGTGAGAATAGTGAATTATCAACTATATATTTTAATTTGCAGCGTGGCCATTGCTTTTATATAGATATATTCAGATTTAAATTTTTTTTTTGTGTGTTGAACAAAAATTAAATAGTCAACATTTTATTCCCTTCCAGGAACACAGTGTAGAGAATTATCAATGTCTTGCTCCGGGTTAAGGATTTTTTATTTCCTTAAAACCACACAGGAATAGATGAGATTCTGAATTTCAGCTCTTGCTTGACACAAAATGCTAATTCTTCTCATCCCACAAGAATTACGTTTTTATTGTCATCATTTAAATGTCTAGCACTGGTTGAGAATAATGTCTAGATTCCAATCAGCCCAAATTCCGGATACAATGCACTGTTGCAAAACTGGTAAGATGTATATTTTAAAATAACATAAATATTTTATAAATGGGAATATGTATATACAAGCCGGATCTATAGTTAGACTTAATGCCCCCAAACACGGCGAGAAATAGCGGCCGATCCGACGGATTGGAATGATATTGCTGCTATATCGTTCCGTGAGCGGGCTTGATATCGGGCAGTGGGCCTGATTCAGACACGCTCGCGAGCGCTATGCGCTCACGAGCGGGTCGATGTTAGGCCACTGCACATGCGCACGCCGGAGCCGGCTCCGGCGTGAACATGCGCGAGACCCGGCTAGCGACGGGCGCTCCGTCGTTCCGGATCTCGCACCAAAAGGGGGCGGCTGTCGACAGCTCGCACCGTTTTGGAGGCGTGGCATGGGGGTGGCTTCACAAACGGAGGCGTTCCTATGCGAACGCCTGCCGTTTGTGGGCGACCTCACTGACATCACCAGTGACGTCAGTGGGAGAGCTTCCTGCTCTATTAGAGCCAGAAGTTCTCTGGGGCTTGCGGCCTCGAGACCCTACCACAAGGGTCTTGTCGCAAGCCCGATGGTCGCGATGGTCTTGACCAGGAGCATCCGTCTCTGAATCTGGCCCCGTGTGTCTTGAACACAGGCGAGTTAACCACTAGCTTCCTGCAGCTTACATTACGATGCATTCGCAAGCAGATCAAGTGAATGTAAAAGATCGTTATAGTAACCTTGCAATTAAATTTAAGTTTGGGCAGATTTCACAAAAATGTTATAAAATTCAGAGTCCTATTTACTTTGTGATCCATACATCAAAGAGCACCCATGAGAGGTCCAATGTTATGGCACTGTACACTTGTCTTCAGCTATAGTTGAGAGCAGTTTGAAGTTCATCATCACATGTGAGGGTCTTCAAACTGTTACAAATGAAAGTGTTAAAATTTAATTCAAAAAGTGACCATTCCTGTATCGGGGGATGATGTCCAATTTTAGCCGTTCGTGTTCAAAGTAGGGGTGTGCACCGGCCACTTTTCGTGTTTTGTGTTTTGGTTTTGGATCTGGATCTTTCTTCGTGTTTTGGATCTGGATTGGTTTTGCCAAAACCACCCTTCCGTGTTTTGGGTTCTGGGTTTTGTGTTTTGGATCTGTATTTTTTTTTAAAAAAGCATAAAAACAGCTAAAATCACAGAATTTGTAGGTTTTTCTGCTCCTATGCTATTATTAACCTCAATAACCTTAATTTCCACTCATTTCCAGTCTATTCTGAACACCTCACACCTCACAATAGTGTTTTTATGTCCAAAACGTTGCACCGAGGTAGCTGGATGACTATGCTAAGCGACACGAGTGGGCGGCACAAACACGTGACCCATCTAGGCGTGAAACTGCAGTGGCAGACAGGATGGCAGTTTGAAAAACTAGGCCCCAAACTGTACATAATGCAAAGAAAAAAAAGAGGTGCAAGATGGAATTGTCCTTGGGCCCTCCCACCCACCCTTATGTTGTATAAACAGGACATGCACACTTTAACAAACCAATCATTTCAGCGCCAGGGTCTGCCACACAACTGTGGCTGAAATGATTGGTTCGTTTGGGCCCCCACAAAACAAGCTGGCAATTAATGTGTCCCTGCACAAACTGGCTCTATGGAGGCAAGATGTCATCCTCATCCTCCTCATCCACCGATTCCTCACCCTCTTCAGTGTGTACATCCTCATCCTCACAAAGTATTAACTCGTCCCCACTTGAATCCACCACCACAGGTCCCTCTGTACCTTCTGGAGGCTGGTCTCCCTGGAAGAGCTGATAATTCATTTTGATGAACATCATCTTCTCCACATTCTGTGGAAGCAACCTCCTACGCCTTTCGCTGACAAGGTTCCCGGCTGCACTAAACACTCTTTCGGAGTACACACTGGAGGGGGGGCAACTCAGGTAAAATAGAGCCAGTTTGTACAGGGGCCTCCAAATTGCCTCTTTTTCCTGCCAGTACAGGTATGGACTGTCTGCCATGCCTACTTGGATGCTGTCACCGATGTAATCCTCCACCATTCTGTCAATGGTGACAGTATCATATGCAGTGACAGTAGACATGTCAGAAATTGTTGCCAGGTCCTTCAGTCCGGACCAGATGTCCAAACTTGGTCCTGCCTGTCCTGCATCACCGCCAGCGGGTTGCTTAGGATACCTAAGTTTTTTCCTGGCAGCCCCAGTTGCAGGAGAAAATGAAGAAGGAGCTGTTGACGTGTCACGTTCCGCTTCAGCTGACAGTGTGTTCACCAGCAGGTCTTTGCACCTCTGCAGGCTTGTGTCGGCCGGAAAGAGAGACACCACATAGGCTTTAAACCTAGGATCGAGCACGGTGGCCAAAATGTAGTGGTCTGATTTCAACAGATTGACCACCCTGGAATCCTGGCAAAGCGAATGAAGGGCTTCATCCACAAGTCCCACATGCCGAGCGGAATCGCTCCGTCTTAGCTCCTCCTTCACTTTCTCCAGCTGCTTCTGCAAAAGCCTGATGAGGGGAATGACCTGACTCAAGCTGGCAGTGTCTGAACTGACTTCACGTGTGGCAAGTTCGAAGGGCTGGAGAACCTTGCACAACACGGAAATCATTCTCCACTGCGCTTGAGTCAGGTGCATACCCCCTCCTTTGCCTATGTCATAGGTGGATGTATAGGCTTGTATGGCCTTTTGCTGCTCCACCATCCTCTGAAGCATATAGAGGGTTGAGTTCCACCGTGTCACAACCTCTTGCTTCAGGTGATGGCGGGGCAGGTTCAAGAGTGTTTGCTGGCGCTCCAGTCTTCGGCACGCAGTCGCTGAATGGCGAAAGTGGCCAGAAATTTTTCGGGCCACCCAAAGCGTCTCCTGCACGCCCCTGTCGCTTTTCAGAAAATTCTGCACCACCAAGTTTATTGTGTGAGCAAAACATGGGACGTGCTGGAATTTGCCCAGATGTAATGCCCGCACAATATTGGTGGCGTTGTCAGATATCACAAATCCCCAGGAGAGTCTAAGTGGGGTAAGCCACTGGGCGATGATTTCCCTCAGTTTCTCTAAGAGGTTGTCGGCGGTGTGCCTCTTACTGAAACCGGTGATACACAGCGTAGCCTGCCTTGTAACGAGCTGGCGTTTCTGAGATGCTGCTACTGGTGACGCTGCTGCTGTTGCTGCGTAAGGTGATACATCTACCCAGTGGGCTGTCACAGTCATATAGTCCTTAGTCTGCCCTGTTCCACTTGTCCACATGTCCGTGGTTAAGTGGACATTGTGTACAACGGCATTTTTCAGGACACTGAGGACACTTTTTCTGACGTTTCTGTACAGTCTCGGTATCGCCTGCCTAGTGAAGTGGAATCTAGACGGTATTTGGAACCGGGGACACACTACCTCCATCAATTGTCTAAATCCCACTGCACTAATGGCGGATACCGGACGCACGTCTAACACCAACATAGCAGTCAAGGCCTCAGTTATACGTTTTGCTTCAGGATGACTGCTGTCGTACTTCATCCTCCTCGCTAAGGACTGTTGGAGGGTCAATTGTTTAGTAAAAGTAGTGGTGTTCCTACTTCCTCTCTGGGATGATGAACGACTCCCAGCAGCAGCAACAGCAGCAGCGGCAGCAGTAGGCGTAGCAATGCAGGATCCTCCAGAGGAATCCCGGATAGGAGAGTCAGTCATGCCAGTGACATGGCCTGCAGGACTACTTCCGATCCTGACTAAGGAGGAAATTGACGAGGAGGGAGTTGACGGTGTGGTTTGCAGGCGCTTGGATACAACAGGACAACGGGATTTAGGTGTCCCTGGACTGCTTACGGTCTTAGCCAAAGTTTCTGAACTTGACAGTAACTTTTTATGAACGCGCTGCAGGTGCCGTATAAGGGAGGATGTTCCTAGGTGGTTGACGTCCCTACCCCTACTTATTTCACCTTTACATATGGTACATATGGCAAGACAGTTGTTGTCCGGATTTGGATAGAAATATTGCCAGACCAAAGAGGTGGAATGTTTGGTCTTCTGCCCAGGCATGACCGTGATGGGCTTTTTCATCCCACGGACAACAACTGTCTCCCCCGGAGCCTGATTTAAACAAACCACATCACCATCAGAATCCTCCTCGCCAACTTCCTCCTCAGCGCCAGCTACACCAGTATCCTCATCCTGTTGTACTTCAACAGTGACATCTTCAATTTGCATATCAGCAAGTGGACTGTGGGTGCTCCTTTCAGCACTTGCAGGGGGCATGCAAATGGTGGAAAGAGCCACCTCTTCCCGTCCAGTGCTGGGAAGGTCAGGCATCGCAACCACCACCACACTTGGACTCTCCTTGGGGATTTGTGATATCTTCTTAGAAAGCACAGTTCTTCGCTGTGCTTTTGCCAGCTTAACTCTTTTGATTTTTTTAGTGGGAGGAGGGCTTCCATCGTCATGTGAAGCTGAACCACTAGTCATGAACATACTAGGGATCGACCTTAGCCGTTCCTTGCCACTCCGTGTCGTAAATGGCATATTGGCAAGTTTACGTTTCTCTTCAGCTGATTTAAATGTCTTTTTCAAGGTCATTTTCCTGAACTTTGCCATTTGGGATTGTATGTGCCCTCTACTATGACATTGGGCATCGGCCTTGGCAGACGACGTTGATGGCATGTTATCGTCTATGTCATGACTAGTGGCAGCAGCTTCAGCACTAGGAGGAAGTGGTTCTTGATCTTTCTCTATTTTATTTTTATCGGAGAAAGTTTGGTCCTCCATTTATGTTATATCGATTTGATATATACGTGCGGCTAAACACAGAAAATAATTTTTTTTTTGGTTTGGACTGGAGTGTACTTTGTGGGTTACAGCACCCTTTAACGGTCAAGCCAGCCGGCCCTTTACTTATGACACAGGCGCACTCTTGGCACTACTTTGTTGATGCACGTGCGGCTACTGCGCACACAATTCACAAACACAGAAAATAATTTTTTTTTGGTTTGGCCTGGAGTGTACTTTCGGGGGTTACAGCACCCTTTAACGGTCAAGCCAGCCGGCCCTTTACTTATGACACAGGCGCACGCTTGGCACTACTTTGTTGATGCACGTGCGGCTACTGCGCACACAATTCACAAACACAGAAAATAATTTTTTTTTTGGTTTGGACTGGAGTGTACTTGGGGGTTACAGCACCCTTTAACGGTCAAGCCAGCCGGCCCTTTACTTATGACACAGGCGCACGCTTGGCACTACTTTGTTGATGCACGTGCGACTACTGCGCACACAATTCACAAACACAGAAAATAATATTTTTTTTGGTTTGGACTGGAGTGTACTTTCGGGGGTTACAGCACCCTTAACGGTCAAGCCAGCCGGCCCTTTACTTATGACACAGGCGCACGCTTGGCACTACTTTGTTGATGCACGTGCGGCTACTGCGCACACAATTCACAAACACAGAAAATAATTTTTTTTTGGTTTGGACTGGAGTGTACTTTCGGGGGTTACAGCACCCTTAACGGTCAAGCCAGCCGGCCCTTTACTTATGACACAGGCGCACGCTTGGCACTACTTTGTTGATGCACGTGTGGCTACTGCGCACACAATTCACAAACACAGAAAATAATTTTTTTTTTGGTTTGGACTGGAGTGTACTTTCGGGGGTTACAGCACCCTTAACGGTCAAGCCAGCCGGCCCTTTACTTATGACACAGGCGCACTCTTGGCACTACTTTGTTGATGCACGTGCGGCTACTGCGCACACAATTCACAAACACAGAAAATAATTTTTTTTTGGTTAGGACTGGAGTGTACTTTCGGGGGTTACAGCACCCTTTAACGGTCAAGCCAGCCGGCCCTTTACTTATGACACAGGCGCACGCTTGGCACTACTTTGTTGATGCACGTGCGGCTACTGCGCACACAATTCACAAACACAGAAAATAATTTTTTTTTTGGTTTGGACTGGAGTGTACTTTCGGGGGTTACAGCACCCTTAACGGTCAAGCCAGCCGGCCCTTTACTTATGACACAGGCGCACGCTTGGCACTACTTTGTTGATGCACGTGCGGCTACTGCGCACACAATTCACAAACACAGAAAATATATTATTTTTTTAGCACTTGGGGGGAGCACCCCTGATGGACAGAGCACCCCCTGGACAACACTGCAGCACTCCTTTAGGACTGGGACACTGCACAGGACTTTGGAGTGGACACAGCCCCTATGGAGAACTGACTGCACAACACAGTCCAGCCAGCCCCTATGGACTTTGAAGTAGTGGACACAGCCCCTATTAACAACAGCAGCACAGCACAACACAGCCAGCCCCTATGGACTTTGAAGTAGTGGACAACAGCAGCACTACACTACACTACACTACACAGCCCTAACTCCCACCCTCCCTCTTCACTGTCCACAGCCGAGTGAGAAAATGGCGCCGACGTGTGTACCTTATATAGGATCCAAAACCCGCGAGACTCGGAAGGCGGGAAGATGACGTTTTGCCTCGATTTCAGATCCGAGTCAGGCGGGAAAAGTCGAGCCTGACTCGGATCGGACTCGGATCGGGGGGGCTCGGGGGGGTTCGGATTTCAGAAATCCGAACCCGCTCACCCCTAGTTCAAAGTTCACATTGGAAACGCCACGCAATGTAGTTACTAAACCCAAACATGTTGTAGCTGGTGCCATCATGTTTGAAATGGCTTGACCATGGTTGAACCTATTTGTCTACCCCAAATTTAATTTTAATCCTTTTGCAAAGAGTTTCATATGAATTTTAAAATGTTATAGTCGAGTTGACAAAACCAGTTGATGACCACTTTTAAGTGAGCACTGGCACCTCTGCTTATAATACATCCTATACCGCAAGATGTTGCTTCAAAGCAATAGTGTCAAATGAGCTTGAAGGTGTGACAGCTGGCGATTAATGGGGGCATACTGTGTTTTTTGGGTATCCTCTGAGGTGGTTGAGACCAGCGTAGCCTTTCATGCCCTCTAAGTTAGCTTCATCCTGAAAGACTATTTATAGGCCAAAACATACTTAGGCAATTTTAATATTACAGGTTGAGTCTCCCTTATACGAAATGCTCGGGACCAGGAGCATTTCGGATTTTTTGTGTGTGCTGCGAGGGTCCGGCAGTTGTCGCGGGGTGTCCGGCAGGGTGTCTCAGTGGGGTCCGGCATGTGCTGCGGGGGTCTGGCAGGTGTTGCGTTGGCGTCCGGTGGGTGCCGCAGGTTGGTCCGGCGGGTGTGCTACGGGGTTCCGGCATATGGGTCTGTCCTAATCTGAGTCAGACAGAACTTGGCTGGATCTGTCTTTTTCTGAAATAAGGAGTTTTGGGGCAGGAACTGGGCAGCGATGATACAATCGCACCTAACCGCCCTGACTTGTGGAAAGTGTCATGGAAGAGCTGTGGGTGAGTATCAAAGTTCTGTGCGATTATGAGTCATGCGTATAGAGAAAGGAAGTCTGTGTCTGATGGATCTATTGCAGCTAGCATGAGTCTGGTTCAAGTGCAAATACTAATGATGACGATTGCGGCAGCGGGCATCAAATCAATGGTCGGCAAGGATTTCCGCTTGCACAGGGGTGACAGAAAGTGTTGGTTGGCATGGGATTTAAATGAGGTAACACCACAAACAGTCTCGGAATCGCTTAAGCGGAGACACTTCCCACAATGGTATACCACATGCGACTGTATGATCCAGGGCTAGTAGTACATAACCCTCTGAGACGACCCCGATGAGAATGACACTACTGTATAATGAAGCATGTCACGCAACTCTAATCTCGCTGCACTACAGAGCCCAGCATGACATAGAGACTAAACTTATTTACAATGTCATTATTTTACTTTTGAAGTTATCTGTCTATATGGGAGGTAGTTGAAATCCTGGCTGTCAGGATGCCGGCACTCAGAATGCCGACACCAGTCGGAAGCCCGGTACCAGCATCCCAACCATCGGCATCCCGATGGTAAGTACTGCAGGTAGGGGAGGGTTAGAGACAGTGTCGGACTGGGACATGAAGAGCCCACCGGGGGAATGCAGTGGTAGGGGCCCATTCTTAAAGAGAGTGGTCATCCATCAGAGGGGGTGTGGCCAGCCACCATAGATGCTTGGCTAACCAATGGCAAATCTTGGTGTAGTTTCTATTGAAGGGAACCAAGCCCCCATGCTGATCAGTGTTCCTGTTAACTAACTAAATGAATAACAATCTATAATTTAAGGTCTGGAACCTGACACCTAGAGGAAGGGGTTGGGCAGACAGGCAGTGGGGCCCACCGGGGATTTCCCCTGTACCCCTGTGGGCCAGTCCAACCCTGGTTAGAGGTTAGGGTTAGGCACTAGGGAGAGAGTTAGGGCTACGCACTAGGGGGGAGGGATAGATTTAGGCACTAGAGGGGGAAGTTAGGTTTAGTGTGCTGGGAGGGAGAGTTAAGGGTAGGATTAGAGGTAGGGTTAGGATACTTACCGACAGGTGTCGGTATCCTAACCTTGCCGGGATCCTGGCATTGGGATTCTGACCGCCGGGATCTCATGCGCCTGGATCCCAAGCGCCTGCATCCTGTACCCAACCCATCTAAACAATATATTGATTATCTTTCACAAAACAAAAAATAAACAAAGACAGGTGTAAGTATTGCATCCATCACTTGAAATTAAGAAATTATACAGAGCATTTGGGTAGAAGTGAAATATAGGAACATTTCCCAAGGCAAAAAAATTCCAGGGTCTTTAAAACTAGGGACTGTCTCCGGAAATTAGAGTCAGGTGGAGCTACACTGTTAGATGAAATGCATGCAGTGCATCTGCATAGTCGGAGCTGATAGCATGTACCAAGGGCCTACACTCATTGTAATGCAACCATGCAATTTCCATATGTCTCTGCTTTTAAATGGTTGACCTGGAAACTATATACATGGATTTAAAAAAAAATCCCTTGAAAGCCCAAATGATTTTATTTAATGAGATAGCTGATGTGATATTCTCTCCCCAGCTGGGGCGCACATAACGACCTATTAGTATAATCAATCTGTCATCGTCAGAGATGTCCTTTCAGCCGCTGGGACCAGGGGCTAGGATTTCAGTGGTCAGTGGGGTCTGGTTTCATAAGGTTTTCTCTTTGTTAAGTGACAGTAATTACCAAAGACACGGCCGCAGTGTTCCCAGCCAGATAAACCTGAAGTGTTTAATTGCTCACTTATACACCTTTTTTTTCACTTAACAGGCAATCTACCATCTGCACAGGAATAAATTACTTGGGAAAGTTTTCGCCTTTTTGTTTGTCAGAGTTCCCATTTGAACACGACTTGATGAAACTATTTTTCATGTCACAACTTCGAACTATACAAAAACTGCTGATCTAGAGATCAGAACATTTTATAGTAGACTTTTTCCTACACAAAATTAACTATACATCATAGTTGATAAAAAATTTTCATGAGATTCAGCAGTGCTGCCGTAGGTGGGAGATGTGAATGGGGAGTGTCCCCAATATTCAATGCCATAAATTGCACTGTCAAGCCCCTGGACTGCCCAATTCAGTGGGGAGCGGGATCCGGGAAGCTGGAATACTCTCTCTCATTAGCAGGGTCGGACTGGCCACAAGCGTACCAGGGAAATTCCCGGAGGGCTCCACCCCATCCTCTAGAGGTCAGGAACTTGGGTGCTTGGTTTGTTTCCATGGAAACTGCATCAAGATTAGCCCTTCTGCCAATCAAAGTGGGTGGTCCTGATACACCTCTATCCTCTCCTTTATAAAGGGGCAGACACTGCTCAGGAGCATAGAAGAACTCACCAAACTTCAGGAGTCTACTGAACATTCCAGTAGAGTAAGAAAGTATGCTACACATCAAACATTATTATTATTATTATTATTATTATTATTATTATTATTATTATCCTTTATTTATATGGCATCACAAGGGTTCCGCAGCGCCTCACAAAGTATATAAACAAATGAGCAAACAAGAAGACAGCAACTTACAGTACAAAACAATGCAGGACAAGGACAGTGGGAGGAAGTAATCAGTTGGCAAGAGAGGCTGCGTGCAGTTATTTAGCGAAGTGGGCAGGCAGGAGTATGACGTGAGATGAGATCAGAGATGTAAATGGGAGAGGATAGGGTGAGGGCTTCGTAAGTGAGTGTAAGAATTTTGAATTGGGTTTTGAGGGGGAGGTGAGCCAATGTGGGGCTTGTAGGGTGTAGAACATTTTGGAAAGGAAGATGAGCCGAGCAGCAGCATTGAGAAGAGATTGGAGTGGAGAGAGGTGGGAGTTGGGGAGGCCAGATAGGAGGAGGTTACCGTGGTCCAATCTGGAGATGACCAGTGAGTGGAGGAGGACTTTAGTAGCCTCCAGGGTGAGAAAGAGACTGATTCTGGAAATATTCCCCTAATACCTCCGCTGTTATAACAAAATAGTAGAAATAAGTAAATAAAACACAAGACACATTTTTCAGATTGAAATAAAACCTAACTTGAACCCTCATTGAAAACCTCTCTTCATTCTTTGTCTTAATGTGGCGGGATGTTCTGCTGGTTTTGTTATCCATTTAGAAAACAGAAAACAAAAACCACAAACGATGACTAAACTGCTCCCTTACTGGTGTCTCCTCTTAATGACTGACCTAGATTGACCAAAATAAGTCCCATTAGTCGCTCAGCCACGCACACGAGTTTTCCCATGCTGGTCGTTTGTGGTTGGCTAGAAACGAATGGACAGCCCGGTCAAATTATAGTAGATCACGGTCATTCAGTGCCGATACTCTTACACAATAGTCACCCAATAGTCACCCATTGGATAAAAAAAGAATTTCCGATTGAATTGCGACAATGAACAATTACAGACAAGTAATGAATGAGGGTTTTACGTTTATTATTTATTAAAATATGTTTTAGGTAGGTTTTTTGTTATTGTTTTAGGGAGCCCTAATTTGTCAAATATACTGGAACTACATGTTCCAGCAGTCACTGGTGCCCATTGGCTGGAACGGCTAGAAATAGATTAGGTATAAAACAGCTGGCTAGCCAATGCCTCATACTGTAACCCTCGCAGCTCAAACTTTCATGCAGTTTTACTTTCTTGTTCGCCAAATCCCACACTGTTATTGCCACGTCTGACACTCAGCAGATCATGGAACTTTGGGCCTGATTCAGAGCCGGATGCTCTGACCAGAGCGCTCGCTCTGAATCAGGGTCCTCCTACCTGAAAATGGAGCGGCCTCTTGGACGCTCACATAGCTGTGGGTGACCACCCACAGTTTATGCGAGCGTCCATGATGATGGTCGCGATGGTCAAGACCATCGCGACCATCGGTCTTGCGACGAGACCCTGCGGTAGGGTCTCGCTGCCGCAAGCCCTGGAGTGATTTTGGCTCTATCAGAGCCAAAATCACTCCCACTGACATCACTAGTGATGTCAGTGGGGCCGGACCCAGACGGTAGGCGTTCCCATGGGAACGCCTCCGTCTGGCAACCTCGCCCCGGCACGCCCACTAAAGGGGGCGTGCTGTCAGTCACCATCGACAGCACGCCCCCTTTAGTGCGAGACCCATAACGACGGCTTGGCTATCGTTATTCGGGTCTCGCGCATGCGCACGGCGGAGCTCCCTCCGTCGTGCGCATGTGCATTTGGGTACCATCGACCCACTTGCGAGCGTCCTGCGCTCGCGAACGGGTCTGAATGAGACCCTTTGGGTGCAGAGTTCTACTTACCGCCCTGAATTTAATTAACCCACAAGTGTGTGAAGAACAATATTTGTGGGTAGATTTACTAAGCTTCGGTTTTTGCAAAATGTACTAAATTAAAAATAAGCCTGGTAAATCTAACCCTTAGGGGTCTATTTACTAAGCTTTGGATGGAGATAAAATGAAAAGAGATAAAGTCCAAACCAATCAGCTACTAACTGTAATTTTTCAAACACAGCCTGTGACATGGCAGTTAGGAGCTGATTGGCTGGTACTTTATGCCGTTCAGTTTATCTCCTTCCAAGGCTTAGTAAATAGACCCCTTAGTTTGAAACTTTGAATATCCTATTTGGGGCCATATTCAATTAGAAGCGTAAAGTCCTCAGTCAAACTTTTCGCCATCATCACCGTTTTTCCTGGGGATAAAGTATCGGGCGCGTGCCCGCTTATCCCCGTATTCAATTAGGAATTAGCTGAAAATGGGACCCGGCGGAAAGGTAAGTATGGAAAAGTCCTGTCACTTTTTGGGGAAATCAGCCTGTCACCCCCCAGAAGATGGTCTGACATGGGGGTTCACTATGGGTACCCCAAATTGGCCTGCAAAAGGTATTTGGGCTTTTTAAATGGTGTCGACAGGTGCTTTTATGCGCCTTTGTAAAGGTGGTAAAGAAGAGCACTTTTCCAAAAAAATAAAGCTAGTCCCATCAAATTTGGGGTACATGAAAATGGGGGCAAGCATATTTTAAGTCCCTAAAGTGATTTTTAAAAATTATTCAAAAATCCACCTGCCGCAACCAACTGCATTCTAGAAAACACCTGCCGCATACATGGGGACCCCCCTGAGGCTATTTCGCTAGTTTTTAAGTTTGTTCTCCAACTTTTTTTTTTTCACCCAAAAAATAAAACCACTTTTTTTTGGGGGTGTCCTATGCTTTTTTAAAAAAAATGTTTTTGACACACATAACTTTTAGGTGGCATTCCAAGGGGTGCAGGGTACTTTTTTAAAGTCTGCACCCCAAATCTCCAATTCTGCACTTTTTTTCGCCATCTATTGCATGGTGAAAACTTATCCCCGTTTTTTAACGAAGACAAAGTCACCTGTGAAAAGTATTGGAGATTGAATATAGGCATAAGTGAAAATGGCGATAATGGACTTTTAGCCTCTAATTGAATATGGCCCTTGGAGTTTCTGTAACTGTAACAGAAAACCAGCATCTTCCAGGGTTAAACAAAGGTATTTGGATATATCCTAGCCAAGTCCCAATAATTCCCCCTAGCTTTTGGGGAAAAACTTTCAGAAAGCCTAAGGTATTTCATTTTGACGTTACTTAAGACTGAATGATATCAATAATCCTTAGGTGATCATCTATAACATGCACTAAATTATTGAATATTTTAGATATACATTGTTTCCCCTGCTTATGTACTCTGTTCCAGACGCGTCCGTGCACACTATTCTCGCCTGTACGTCATGTGTAGAGAAATGAGCGTGTATTACCCCAGAGAGTAACGTGTGGGATTTCTATAAGGAGATCGTTGTTCTTTATTATGTTTGAAAATCAGATCTAATCTGACCTATTCACAGCTCTGTGATTAAAATAGCCCGTGCTGAATCTCACAGGATTGGCGTTATTTTAGTAACATGCCAGAACCTGCAGTGAATTCACCCACAGTTCTGCAGCGCACACGGTGTGAGAATGGAGGTCATTGTTAGGAAACAGCCGTAGGAGTAGATTTTACCATTTCTGCTTGAATAGCTGAATACACTGCACTGCTTACAGAGGTTCCAAGACCCTGTTTCTAATGAGCCTCGGAAAAATAAGTTTTAGGCCTCATTCAGCAAAACATGTTTCAAAATGGCACTTTCTAATCCTGATCCAAGTGCTTTGAATGGCGTTAACTAGTGTAAATACTCTTGCATGGAAATAACCGAGTATTCCCCTCTTTGCAGGGTTATATTCATTGTGCGGTTCTATCGCCCCTGGGGCGTTTTAAGAGAGGAGGGGGCCCGTGTGCAGTGGCGTCACAAGGTGGGTGCGGGGGGTGTCTTTTTGATATCTATTGTATTGTATCACTTATATTCTATGCTACAAACAATATATAAAGAGTGCATTGTAATTTGCAGTAGGATACTGTACTTGTCACATTCTCTTAAGATAGATGGTTCAGAAAAGCGATCTCTGGGCCAGATTCACTGCGGACCGCTATTGCGATTACAGCGGTGATTACCCGCGCGGGTCTGATGTGAAAATATGCTAATGACTGCAATCGCAAAGCCAGTACAGAGACGTCCAAAGCCAGCATAGAGACGCCCACAAACGCTTTTGCACATCCGTAATACCTTGCATTCCTGCGCATACATCGGGAACATCGAGTACCATCGGCCCCTCCCGCACAATTACAACACCTCTGACCTTACTCAGAAATTGCTAACCTCATCGCACGCAGTGAGTACACAATCTGCGTATGCTGTCGCAGTGGTGAATTTATGCACGCCCATGTAATGGCGTTCAAACGGACAGGCACGCCTGCGTTTCTCTGACCACTCCCCCGTCACCACCCCCAAACGCTGACGTCCCATCCCTCCATCTGTGATGGTTTTGTATCTGCGTGAGTCGCAGTGCGATTGCAATGCTAACTCACGCACGTGCACCGCAGAACGCACCATCGACCGGTCTGCGTACGCTGTTGCAGTTGCCATCCGTGACAAATCGGGCCCTCTGTATTGTGTACAAAATCAATAATGCCACTTACATGCAGCTGTTTGAGTCATTGTCTGATCCAATAGGTTTTCAGAGAATTAAACAGGTTTGTAAAACAAAAGATCATCCACTTACAGAGAGCAGATTCTTCCTTTTTGGCCTCATCAGTGCAGGACCAATTGATCTGGTCAGTACGTGAAGCACTATATACACAGCCTGCACTGTATTAGAAACAGTGAAAGCCAGCATTAGCCCAAAATCTGTTTCCATTTTGGAGTGGCTTATGGTCGCAGCTTGTAAACCTCCCTCTTCCCACTGTGTTAGTGAGGCACAACTATTATCAGAAACCAGAGCCGTAACTAGACATTTTGGTGCCCTGTGCCAGAGTGAGCATTGGCGCCCCCTCCCCTTTCTTAATTAGGGACATAAGATAGTGCACCTGAAACAGGGCCATGGCCTCATGGGGAAGGGCCAGGGAAGAGATAGGGGAGGCCAGGAGATGCTGGGGATAAATAGGGACATAATATAATGCACCTGAGAGAGGGCCATGGCCTCATGGGGAAGGGCCAGGGAAGAGATAGGGGAGGCCAGGAGATGCTGGGGATAAATAGGGACATAATATAATGCACCTGAGAGAGGGCCATGGCCTCATGGGGAAGGGCCAGGGAAGAGATAGGGGAGGCCTGGAGATGCTGGGGATAAATAGGGACATAATATAATGCACCTGAGAGAGGGCCATGGCCTCATGGGGAAGGGCCAGGGAAGAGATAGGGGAGGCCAGGAGATGCTGGGGATAAATAGGGACATAATATAGTGCACCTGAGAGAGAGCCATGGCCTCATGGGGAAGGGCCAGGGAAGAGATAGGGGAGGCCAGGAGATGCTGGGGATAAATAGGGACATAATATAATGCACCTGAGAGAGGCCCATGGCCTCATGGGGAAGGACCAGGGAAGAGATAGGGGAGGCCAAGAGATGCTGGGGATAAATAGGGACATAATATAATGCACCTGAGAGAGGGCCATGGCCTCATGGGGAAGGGCCAGGGAAAAGATAGGGGAGGTCAGGAGATACTGGGGATAAATAGGGACATAATATAGTGCACCTGAGAGAGGGCCATGGCCTCATGGGGAAGGGTCAGGGAAGAGATTGTGAAGGCCAGGAGATGTTGGGGATAAATAGGGACATAATATAGTGCACCTGAGAGAGGGCCATGGCCTCATGGGGAAGGACCAGGGAACAGATAGGGGAGGCCAGGAGATGCTGTGGATAAATAGGGACATAATATAATGCACCTAAGTGAGGGCCATGGCCTCATGGGGAAGGGCCAGGGAAGAGATAGGGGAGGCCAGGAGATGCTGGGGATAAATAGGGACATAATATAGTCCACCTGAGAGAGGGCCATGGCCTCATGGGGAAGGACCAGGGAACAGATAGGGGAGGCCAGGAGATGCTGTGGATAAATAGGGGCATAATATAATGCACCTAAGAGAGGGCCATGGCCTCATGGGGAAGGGCCAGGGAAGAGATAGGGGAGGCCAGGAGATGCTGGGGATAAATAGGGACATAATATAGTGCACCTGAGAGAGGGCCATGGCCTCATGGGGAAGGGCAAGGGAAAAGATAGGGGAGGTCAGGAGATGCTGGGGATAAATAGGGACATAATATAGTGCACCTGAGAGAGGGCCATGGCCTCATGGGTAAGGACCAGGGAAGAGATAGGGGAGGCCAGGAGATGCTGGGTATAAATAGGGACATAAGATAGTGCACCTGAGAGAGGGCCATGGCCTCATGGGGAAGGGCCAGGGAAGAGATAGGGGAGCCCAGGAGATGCTGGGAATAAATAGGGACATAATATAGTGCACCTGAGAGAGGGCCATGGCCTCATGGGGAAGGGCCAGGGAAGAGATAGGGGAGGCCAGGAGATGCTGGGGATAAATAGGAATATAATATAGTGCACCTGAGAGAGGACCATGGCCTCATGGGGAAGGGCCAGGGAAGAGATAGGGGAGGCCAGGAGATGCTGGGGATACAGAGGGACATAATATAGTGCACCTGAGAGAGGGCCATGGCCTCATGGGGAAGGGTCAGGGAAGAGATAGGGGAGGCCAGGAGAAGCTGGGGATAAAAGAAGAGGAAGCTACAAGTGAGAATGATAATAAACAGGAAAATTGACAGGCCTGAGCAGCGCCCCCTGCCCTGCGGTGCCCTGTGCCGTGGCGCAGGTTGCACTACCCTATTTACGGCCCTGCCAGAAACCGTCTATTATAATGTCAGCAGGAGGTGCACAGCAAATCTTTATAATTAGCCTGTAGTATGGTGAACAGATGATGCTATATATTGTTGTCAGCTAGTGTTGGACTGGGGCACGAAGGGCTCACTAGGAAATGCAGTGGTAGGGGCCGAAGCTGAATGGGTGTGGCCAGCCACCAGAGGGGGTGTGGCAAGCCACCACAGAGGGATTTGGCCAACCATTAGAGAGGTTATGCAAAGAAAAGGGACCCTTTATAAAGAAGTGGACAGGGGTGTGTCAGGACAACCCACTTTGATTAGAAATAGGGCTAATATTGGTGGAGTTTCCATAGAAACCAAGCACCCAAGTTCACCCATGATGCTACTCAATCAACTTACTGAACCCTAGAGGATGGGGCGGGTACCTCAGGTAGTGGGGCCCACCGGGGAATTCCCCTGTACACCTGTGGGCCAGTCCAACCCTGTTGCCAGTAAATATAAAACATGCCGCCAGCCTTATATTAGACCTGTGGGCAATAGGTTTTAGTGGTCACCCACACAACACTGTAAGTTAGGTGCTATTTGTAAAAAAAAATTAAATAATTAAACTCTCAATATATAAATAGTAGTCAGTGTGTCATTGTCATAGTACCCCAGTTATTAGTGTGCCATTGTCGCAGTACCCCAGTTATCAGTGTGCCATTGTTCTAGTACTCTAGTAGTCAGTGTGCCATTGTTCTAGTACCCAGTAATCAGTGTGCCATTGTTCTAGTACCCCTGTTATCAGTGTGCCATTGTCGCAGTACCCCAGTTATCAGTGTGCCATTGTTCTAGTACTCTAGTAGTCAGTGTGCCATTGTTCTAGTACCCCAATTATCAGTGTGCCATTGTTCTAGTAACCCAATTATCAGTGTGCCATTGTCATAGTACACCAGATATCAGTGTGCCATTGTTCTAGTACTCTAGTAGTCAGTGTGCCATTGTCACAGTACCCCAGTTATCAGTATGCCATTGTTCTAGTACTCGAGTAGTCAGTGTGCCATTGTTCTAGTACTCTAGTAGTCAGTGTGCCATTGTTCTAGTACTCGAGTAGTCAGTGTGCCATTGTTCTATTACCCCAGTTATCAGTGTGCCATTGTCGCAGTACCCCAATTATCAGTGTGCCATTGTTCTAGTACCCCAATTACCAATGTGCCATTGTTCTAGCACCCCAGTTATCAGTGTGCCATTGTTCTAGTACCCAGTTATCAGTGTGCCATTGTTCTAGTACCCCTGTTATCCGTGTGCCACTGTTCTAGTACCCCAGTTATCAGTGTGCCATTGTTCTAGTACCTAAAATACCAATGTGCCATTGTTCTAGTACCCCAGTTATCAGTGTGTCATTGTTCTAGTACCCAGTTATCAGTGCGCCATTGTTCTAGTACCCCTTTTATCAGTGTGCCATTGTTCTAGTACCCCAGTTATCAGTGTGCCATTGTTCTAGTACCCCAGTTATCAGTGTGCCATTGTTCTAATACCCCAGTTATCAGGGTGTCATTGTCCCAGTATCCCAGTTATCAGTGTGCCATTGTTCTAGTATTCTAGTGGTCAGTGTGCCATTGTTCTAGTACTCCAATAACCAATGTGCCATTGTTCTAGTACAACAGTTATCAGTTAGTCATTGTTCTAGTACCCCAATAACGAATGTGCCATTGTTCTAGTACAACAGTTATCAGTGTGCCATTGATCTAGTACCCCAGTTATCAGTGTGCCATTGTTCTAGTACCCCAGTTATCAGTGTGTCATTGTTCCAGTATCCCAGTTATCAGTGTGCCATTGTTCTAGTATTCTAGTAGTCAGTGTGCCATTGTTCTAGTATTCTAGAAGTCAGTGTGCCATTGTACTAGTACAACAGTCATCAGTGTGTCATTGTCATAGTACACTATTATCAGTGTGTCATTGTTCTAGTACAACAGTTATCAGTGTGCCATTGTCACAGTACCCCAGATATTAGTGTGCCATTGATCTAGTACTCAAGTAGTCAGTGTGCCATTGTCATAGTACCCCAGTTATCAGTGTGCCATTGTTCTAGTACTCTAGTAGTCAGTGTGCCATTGTTCTAGTACTCTAGTAGTCAGTGTGCCATTGTTCTAGTACTCGAGTAGTCAGTGTGCCATTGTTCTAGTACTCGAGTAGTCAGTGTGCCATTGTTCTATTACCCCAGTTATCAGTGTGCCATTGTCGCAGTTCCCCAGTTATCAGTGTGCCATTGTTCTAGTACCCCAATTACCAATGTGCCATTGTTCTAGTACCCCAGTTATCAGTATTCCATTGTTCTAGTACCTAGTTATCAGTGTGCCATTGTTCTAGTACCCCTGTTATCAGTGTGCCATTGTTCTAGTACCCCAAATACCAATGTGCCATTGTTCTTGTACCCCTGTTATCAGTGTGTCATTGTTCTAGTACCCAGTTATCAGTGCACCATTGTTCTAGTACCCCTGTTATCAGTGTGCCATTGTTCTAGTACCCCAGTTATCAGTGTGCCATTGTTCTAATACCCCAGTTATCAGGGTGTCCTTGTCCCAGTATCCCAGTTATCAGTGTGCCATTGTTCTAGTATTCTAGTAGTCAGTGTGCCATTGTTCTAGTACTCTAACAGTCAGTGTGCCATTGTTCTAGTACCCCAATAACCAATGTGCCATTGTTCTAGTACAACAGTTATCAGTGTGCCATTGATCTAGTACCCCAGTTATCAGTGTGCCATTGTTCTAGTACCCCAGTTATCATGGTGTCATTGTCCAAGTATCCCAGTTATCAGTGTGCCATTGTTCTAGTATTCTAGTAGTTAGTGTGTCATTGTTCTAGTATTCTAGTAGTCAGTGTGCCATTGTACTAGTACAACAGTCATCAGTGTGTCATTGTCATAGTACACCAAATATCAGTGTGTCATTGTTCTAGTACAACAATTATCAGTGTGCCATTGTCACAGTACCCCAAATATTAGTGTGCCATTGATCTAGTACTCAAGTAGTCAGTGTGCCATTGTCATAGTACCCCAGTTATCAGTGTGCCATTGTTCTAGTACTCTAGTAGTCAGTGTGCCATTGTTCTAGTACTCGAGTAGTCAGTGTGCCATTGTTCTAGTTCTCGAGTAGTCAGTGTGCCATTGTTCTAGTACTCGAGTAGTCAGTGTGCCATTGTTCTTTTACCCCAGTTATCAGTGTGCCATTGTCGCAGTACCCCAGTTAGCAGTGTGCCATTGTTCTAGTACCCCAGTTATCAGTATTCCATTGTTCTAGTACCCAGTTATCAGTGTGCCATTGTTCTAGTACCCCTGTTATCAGTGTGCCATTGTTCTAGTACCCCAGTTATCAGTGTGCCATTGTTCTAGTACCCCAAATACCAATGTGCCATTGTTCTAGTACCCCAGTTATCAGTGTGTCATTGTTCTAGTACCCAGTTATCAGTGCGCCATTGTTCTAGTACCCCAGTTATCAGTGTGCCATTGTTCTACTACCCCAGTTATCAGTGTGCCAATGTTCTAGTACCCCAGTTATCAGGGTGTCATTGTCCCAGTATCCCAGTTATCAGTGTGCCATTGTTCTAGTATTCTAGTAGTCAGTGTGCCATTGTTCTAGTACTCTAATAGTCAGTGTGCCATTGTTCTAGTACCCCAATAACCAATGTGCCATTGTTCTAGTACAACAGTTATCAGTGTGTCATTGTTCTAGTACCCCAATAACCAATGTGCCATTGTTCTAGTACAACAGTTATCAGTGTGCCATTGATCTAGTACCCCAGTTATCAGTGTGCCATATTTCTAGTACCCCAGTTATCAGTGTGTCATTGTCCCAGTATCCCAGTTATCAGTGTGCCATTGTTCTAGTATTCTAGTAGTCAGTATGCGATTGTTCTAGTATTCTAGTAGTCAGTGTGCCATTGTTCTAGTATTCTAGTAGTCAGTGTGCCATTGTACTAGTACAACAGTCATCAGTGTGTCATTGTCATAGTACCCCAATTATCAGTGTATATCTTTGTTCTAGTACAACAGTTATCAGAGTGCCATTGTCACAGTACCCCAAATATTAGTGTGCCATTGATCTAGTACTCAAGTAGTCAGTGTGCCATTGTCATAGTACCCCAGTTATCAGTGTGCCATTGTTCTAGTACTCTAGTAGTCAGTGTGCCTTTGTTCTAGTACTCTAGTAGTCAGTGTGCCATTGTCATAGTACCCCAGTTATCAGTGTGCCATTGTTCTAGTACTCTAATCGTCAGTGTGCCATTGTTCTAGTACTCTAGTAGTCAGTGTGCCATTGTCATAGTACCCCAGTTATCAGTGTGCCATTGTTCCAGTACTCTAGTAGTCAGTGTGCCATTGTTCTAGTACTCTAGTAGTCAGTGTGCCATTGTCATAGTACCCCAATTATCAGTGTGCCATTGTTCTAGTAACCCAATTATCAGCGTGCCATTGTCATAGTACACCAGATATCAGTATGCCATTGTTCTACTACTCTAGTAGTCAGTGTGCCATTGTCACAGTACCCCAGTTATCAGTGTGCCATTGTTCTAGTACTCTAGTAGTCAGTGTGCCATTGTTCAAATACTCTAGTAGTCAGTGTGCCACTGTTCTTGTACTCGAGTAGCCAGTGTGCCATTGACCTAGTACTCTAGTAGTCAGTGTGCCATTGTTCTAGTACCCAGTTATCAGTGTGCCATTGTTCTAGTACCCCTGTTATCAGTGTGCCACTGTTCTAGTACCCCAGTTATCAGTGTGCCATTGTTCTAGTACCCCAAATACCAATGTGCCATTGTTCTAGTACCCCCGTTATCAGTGTTTCATTGTTCTAGTACCCAGTTATCAGTGCACCATTGTTCTAGTACCCCTGTTATCAGTGTGCCATTGTTCTAGTACCCCAGTTATCAGTGTGCCATTGTTCTAGTACCCCAGTTATCAGTGTGCCATTGTTCTAAAACCCCAGTTATCAGGGTGTCATTGTCCCAGTATCCCAGTTATCAGTGTGCCTTTGTTCTAGTATTCTAGTAGTCAGTGTGCCATTGTTTTAGTACTCTAATAGTCAGTGTGCCATTGTTCTAGTACCCCAATAACCAATGTGCCATTGTTCTAGTACAACAGTTATCAGTTAGTCATTGTTCTAGTACCCCAATAACGAATGTGCCATTGTTCTAGTCCAACAGTTATCAGTGTGCCATTGACCCAGTATCCCAGTTATCAGTGTGCCTTTGTTCTAGTATTCTAGTAGTCAGTGTGCCATTGTTCTAGTACTCTAATAGTCAGTGTGCCATTGTTCTAGTACCCCAATAACCAATGTGCCATTGTTCTAGTACAACAGTTATCAGTTAGTCATTGTTCTAGTACCCCAATAACGAATGTGCCATTGATCTAGTACCCCAGTTATCAGTGTGTCATTCTCCCAGTATCCCAGTTATCAGGGTGTCATTGTCCAAGTATCCCAGTTATCATTGTGCCATTGTTCTAGTATTCTAGTAGTTAGTGTGTCATTGTTCTAGTATTCTAGTAGTCAGTGTGCCATTGTACTAGTACAACAGTCATCAGTGTGTCATTGTCATAGTACACCAAATATCAGTGTGTCATTGTTCTAGTACAACAATTATCAGTGTTGCATTGTCACAGTACCCCAAATATTAGTGTGCCATTGATCTAGTACTCAAGTAGTCAGTGTGCCATTGTCATAGTACCCCAGTTATCAGTGTGCCATTGTTCTAGTACTCTAGTAGTCAGTGTGCCATTGTTCTAGTACTCTAGTAGTCAGTGTGCCATTGTTCTAGTACTCGAGTAGTCAGTGTGCCATTGTTCTAGTTCTCGAGTAGTCAGTGTGCCATTGTTCTAGTACTCGAGTAGTCAGTGTGCCATTGTTCTTTTACCCCAGTTATCAGTGTGCCATTGTCGCAGTACCCCAGTTAGTAGTGTGCCATTGTTCTAGTACCCCAGTTATCAGTATTCCATTGTTCTAGTACCCAGTTATCAGTGTGCCATTGTTCTAGTACCCCTGTTATCAGTGTGCCATTGTTCTAGTACCCCAGTTATCAGTGTGCCATTGTTCTAGTACCCCAAATACCAATGTGCCATTGTTCTAGTACCCCAGTTATCAGTGTGTCATTGTTCTAGTACCCAGTTATCAGTGCGCCATTGTTCTAGTACCCCAGTTATCAGTGTGCCATTGTTCTACTACCCCAGTTATCAGTGTGCCAATGTTCTAGTACCCCAGTTATCAGGGTGTCATTGTCCCAGTATCCCAGTTATCAGTGTGCCATTGTTCTAGTATTCTAGTAGTCAGTGTGCCATTGTTCTAGTACTCTAATAGTCAGTGTGCCATTGTTCTAGTACCCCAATAACCAATGTTCCATTGTTCTAGTACAACAGTTATCAGTGTGTCATTGTTCTAGTACCCCAATAACCAATGTGCCATTGTTCTAGTACAACAGTTATCAGTGTGCCATTGATCTAGTACCCCAGTTATCAGTGTGCCATTGTTCTAGTACCCCAGTTATCAGTGTGTCATTGTCCCAGTATCCCAGTTATCAGTGTGCCTTTGTTCTAGTATTCTAGTAGTCAGTATGCGATTGTTCTAGTATTCTAGTAGTCAGTGTGCCATTGTTCTAGTATTCTAGTAGTCAGTGTGCCATTGTACTAGTACAACAGTCATCAGTGTGTCATTGTCATAGTACCCCAATTATCAGTGTATATCTTTGTTCTAGTACAACAGTTATCAGAGTGCCATTGTCACAGTACCCCAAATATTAGTGTGCCATTGATCTAGTACTCAAGTAGTCAGTATGCCATTGTCATAGTACCCCAGTTATCAGTGTGCCATTGTTCTAGTACTCTAGTAGTCAGTGTGCCTTTGTTCTAGTACTCTAGTAGTCAGTGTGCCATTGTCATAGTACCCCAGTTATCAGTGTGCCATTGTTCTAGTACTCTAATCGTCAGTGTGCCATTGTTCTAGTACTCTAGTAGTCAGTGTGCCATTGTCATAGTACCCCAGTTATCAGTGTGCCATTGTTCTAGTACTCTAGTAGTCAGTGTGCCATTGTTCTAGTACTCTAGTAGTCAGTGTGCCATTGTCATAGTACCCCAATTATCAGTGTGCCATTGTTCTAGTAACCCAATTATCAGTGTGCCATTGTCATAGTACACCAGATATCAGTATGCCATTGTTCTAGTACTCTAGTAGTCAGTGAGCCATTGTCACAGTACCCCAGTTATCAGTGTGCCATTGTTCTAGTACTCTAGTAGTCAGTGTGCCATTGTTCAAATACTCTAGTAGTCAGTGTGCCACTGTTCTTGTACTCGAGTAGCCAGTGTGCCATTGACCTAGTACTCTAGTAGTCAGTGTGCCATTGTTCTAGTACCCAGTTATCAGTGTGCCATTGTTCTAGTACCCCTGTTATCAGTGTGCCACTGTTCTAGTACCCCAGTTATCAGTGTGCCATTGTTCTAGTACCCCAAATACCAATGTGCCATTGTTCTAGTACCCCCGTTATCAGTGTGTCATTGTTCTAGTACCCAGTTATCAGTGCACCATTGTTCTAGTACCCCTGTTATCAGTGTGCCATTGTTCTAGTACCCCAGTTATCAGTGTGCCATTGTTCTAGTACCCCAGTTATCAGTGTGCCATTGTCCCAGTATCCCAGTTATCAGTGTGCCTTTGTTCTAGTATTCTAGTAGTCAGTGTGCCATTGTTCTAGTACTCTAATAGTCAGTGTGCCATTGTTCTAGTGCCCCAATAACCAATGTGCCATTGTTCTAGTACAACAGTTATCAGTTAGTCATTGTTCTAGTACCCCAATAACGAATGTGCCATTGTTCTAGTACAACAGTTATCAGTATTCCATTGTTCTAGTACCCAGTTATCAGTGTGCCATTGTTCTAGTACCCCTGTTATCAGTGTGCCATTGTTCTAGTACCCCAAATACCTATGTGCCATTGTTCTAGTACCCCAGTTATCAGTATTCCATTGTTCTAGTACCCAGTTATCAGTGTGCCATTGTTCTAGTACCCCTGTTATCAGTGTGCCATTGTTCTAGTACCCCAAATACCAATGTGCCATTGTTCTTGTACCCCAGTTATCGGTGTGTCATTGTTCTAGTACCCAGTTATCAGTGCACCATTGTTCTAGTACCCCTGTTATCAGTGTGCCATTGTTCTAGTACAACAGTTATCAGTGTGCCATTGATCTAGTACCCCAGTTATCAGTGTGCCATTGTTATAGTACCCCAGTTATCAGGGTGTCATTGGCCAAGTATCCCAGTTATCAGTGTGCCATTGTTCTAGTATTCTAGTAGTCAGTGTGCCATTGTTCTAGTATTCTAGTAGTCAGTGTGCCATTGTACTAGTACAACAGTCAACAGTGTGTCATTGTCATAGTACACCAATTATCAGTGTGTCATTGTTCTAGTACAACAGTTATCAGTTTGCCATTGTCACAGTACCCCAAATATTAGCGTGCCATTGATCTAGTACTCAAGTAGTCAGTGTGCCATTGTCATAGTACCCCAGTTATCAATGTGCCATTGTTCTAGTACTCTAGTAGTCAGTGTGCCATTGTTCTAGTACTCTAGTAGTCAGTGTGCCATTGTACTAGTACAACAGTCATCAGTGTGTCATTGTCATAGTACACCAATTATCAGTGTGCCATTGTTCTAGTACCCCAGTTATCAGGGTGTCATTGTCCCAGTATCCCAGTTATCAGTGTGCCATTGTTCTAGTATTCTAGTAGTCAGTGTGCCATTGTTCTAGTATTCTAGTAGTCAGTGTGCCATTGAACTAGTACAACAGTCATCAGTGTGTCATTGTCATAGTACACCAATTATCAGTGTGTCATTGTTCTAGTACAACAGTTATCAGTGTGCCATTGTCACAGTACCCCAAATATTAGTGTGCCATTGATCTAGTACTCAAGTAGTCAGTGTGCCATTGTCATAGTTCCCCAGTTATCAGTGTGCCATTGTTCTAGTACTCTAGTAGTCAGTGTGCCATTGGTCTAGTACTCTAGTAGTCAGTGTGCCATTGTTCTAGTACTCGAGTAGTCAGTGTGCCATTGTTCTAGTTCTCGTGTAGTCAGTGTGCCATTGTTCTAGTACTCTAGTAGTCAGTGTGCCATTGTTCTATTACCCCAGTTATCAGTGTGCCATTGTCGCAGTACCCCATTTAGCAGTGTGGCATTGTTCTAGTACCCCAAATACCAATGTGCCATTGTTCTAGTACCCCAGTTATCAGTATTCCATTGTTCTAGTACCCAGTTATCAGTGTGCCATTGTTCTAGTACCCCTGTTATCAGTGTGCCATTGTTCCAGTACCCCTGTTATCAGTGTGCCTTTGTTCTAGTACCCCAAATACCAATGTGCCATTGTTCTAGTACCCCAGTTATCAGTGTGTCATTGTTCTAGTACCCAGTTATCAGTGCGCCATTGTTCTAGTACCCCAGTTATCAGTGTGCCATTGTTATAGTACCCCAGTTATCAGGGTGTCATTGTCCCAGTATCCCAGTTATCAGTGTGCCATTGTTCTAGTATTCTAGTAGTCAGTGTGCCATTGTTCTAGTACTCTAATAGTCAGTGTGCCATTGTTCTAGTACCCCAATAACCAATGTGCCATTGTTCTAGTACAACAGTTATCAGTGTGTCATTGTTCTAGTACCCCAATAACCAATGTGCCATTGTTCTAGTACAACTGTTATCAATGTGCCATTGATCTAGTACCCCAGTTATCAGTGTGCCATTGTTCTAGTACCCCAGTTATCAGTGTGTCATTGTCCCAGTATCCCAGTTATCAGTGTGCCATTGTTCTAGTATTCTAGTAGTCAGTGTGCCATTGTTCTAGTATTCTAGTAGTCAGTGTGCCATTGAACTAGTACAACAGTCATCAGTGTGTCATTGTCATAGTACACCAATTATCAGTGTGTCATTGTTCTAGTACAACAGTTATCAGTGTGCCATTGTCACAGTACCCCAAATATTAGTGTGCCATTGATCTAGTACTCAAGTAGTCAGTGTGCCATTGTCATAGTACCCCAGTTATCAGTGTGCCATTGTTCTAGTACTCTAGTAGTCAGTGTGCCATTGTTCTAGTACTCTAATAGTCAGTGTGCCATTGTTCTAGTACTCGAGTAGTCAGTGTGCCATTGTTCTAGTTCTCATGTAGTCAGTGTGCCATTGTTCTAGTACTCGAGTAGTCAGTGTGCCATTGTTATATTACCCCAGTTATCAGTGTGCCATTGTCGCAGTACCCCAGTTAGCAGTGTGCCATTGTTCTAGTACCCCAAATACCAATGTGCCATTGTTCTAGTACCCCAGTTATCAGTGTGTCATTGTTCTAGTACCCAGTTATCAGTGCGCCATTGTTCTAGTACCCCAGTTATCAGTGTGCCATTGTTCTACTACCCCTGTTATCAGGGTGTCATTGTCCCAGAATCCCAGTTATCAGTGTGCCATTGTTCTAGTATTCTAGTAGTCAGTGTGCCATTGTTCTAGTATTCTAGTAGTCAGTGTGCCATTGTTCTAGTACTCTAATCGTCAGTGTACCATTGTTCTAGTACCCCAAAAACCAATGTGCCATTATTCTAGTACAACAGTTATCAGTGTGTCATTGTTCTAGTACCCCAATAACCAATGTGCCTTTGTTATAGTACAACAGTTATCAGTGTGCCATAGATCTAGTACCCCAGTTATCAGTGTGCCATTGTTCTAGTACCCCAGTTATCAGTGTGTCATTGTCCCAGTATCCCAGTTATCAGTGTGCCATTGTTCTAGTATTCTAGTAGTCAGTGTGCCATTGTTCTAGTATTCTAGTAGTCAGTGTGCCATTGTACTAGTACAACAGTCATCAGTGTGTCATTGTCATAGTACCCCAATTATCAGTGTGTATCTTTGTTCTAGTACAACAGTTATCAGTGTGCCATTGTTACAGTACCCCAAATATTAGTGTGCCATTGATCTAGTACTCAAGTAGTCAGTGTGCCATTGTAGTAGTACCCCAGTTATCAGTGTGCCATTGTTCTAGTACTCTAGTAGTCAGTGTGCCTTTGTTCTAGTACTCTAGTAGTCAGTGTGCCATTGTCATAGTACCCCAACTATCAGTGTGCCATTGTTCTAGTACACTAGTAGTCAGTGTGCCATTATTATATTACCCCAGTTATCAGGGTGTCATTGTCCCAGTATCACAGTTATCAGTATGCCATTGTTCTAGTATTCTAGTAGTCAGTGTGCCATTGTTCTAGTACTCTAATAGTCAGAGTGCCATTGTTCTAGTACCCCAATAACCAATGTGCCATTGTTCTAGTACAACAGTTATCAGTGTGTCATTGTTCTAGTACAACAATAACCAATGTACCATTGTTCTAGTACAACAGTTATCAGTGTGCCATTGATCTAGTACCCCAGTTATCAGTGTGTCATTCTCCCAGTATCCCAGTTATCAGTGTGCCATTGTTCAAGTATTCTAGTAGTCATTGTGCCATTGTTCTAGTATTCTAGTAGTCAGTGTGCCATTGTTCTAGTATTCTAGAAGTCAGTGTGCCATTGAACTAGTACAACAGTCATCAGTGTGTCATTGTCATAGTACACCAATTATCAGTGTGTCATTGTTCTAGTACAACAGTTATCAGTGTGCCATTGTCACAGTACCCCAAATATTAGTGTGCCATTGATCTAGTACTCAAGTAGTCAGTGTGCCATTGTCATAGTACCCCAGTTATCAGTGTGCCATTGTTCTAGTACTCTAGTAGTCAGTGTGCCATTGTTCTAGTTCTCGAGTAGTCAGTGTGCCATTGTTCTAGTACTCTAATCGTCAGTGTGCCATTGTTCTAGTACTCTAGTAGTCAGTGTGCCATTGTCATAGTACCCCAGTTATCAGTGTGCCATTGTTCTAGTACTCTAGTAGTCAGTGTGCCATTGTTCTAGTACTCTAGTAGTCAGTGTGCCATTGTCATAGTACCCCAATTATCAGTGTGCCATTGTTCTAGTAACCCAATTATCAGTGTGCCATTGTCATAGTACACCAGATATCAGTATGCCATTGTTCTAGTACTCTAGTAGTCAGTGAGCCATTGTCACAGTACCCCAGTTATCAGTGTGCCATTGTTCTAGTACTCTAGTAGTCAGTGTGCCATTGTTCAAATACTCTAGTAGTCAGTGTGCCACTGTTCTTGTACTCGAGTAGCCAGTGTGCCATTGACCTAGTACTCTAGTAGTCAGTGTGCCATTGTTCTAGTACCCAGTTATCAGTGTGCCATTGTTCTAGTACCCCTGTTATCAGTGTGCCACTGTTCTAGTACCCCAGTTATCAGTGTGCCATTGTTCTAGTACCCCAAATACCAATGTGCCATTGTTCTAGTACCCCCGTTATCAGTGTGTCATTGTTCTAGTACCCAGTTATCAGTGCACCATTGTTCTAGTACCCCTGTTATCAGTGTGCCATTGTTCTAGTACCCCAGTTATCAGTGTGCCATTGTTCTAGTACCCCAGTTATCAGTGTGCCATTGTTCTAATACCCCAGTTATCAGGGTGTCATTGTCCCAGTATCCCATTCATCAGTGTGCCTTTGTTCTAGTATTCTAGTAGTCAGTGTGCCATTGTTCTAGTACTCTAATAGTCAGTGTGCCATTGTTCTAATGCCCCAATAACCAATGTGCCATTGTTCTAGTACAACAGTTATCAGTTAGTCATTGTTCTAGTACCCCAATAACGAATGAGCCATTGTTCTAGTACAACAGTTATCAGTGTGCCATTGATCTAGTACCCCAGTTATCAGTGTGCCATTGTTCTAGTACCCCAGTTATCAGTGTTTCATTGTTCCAGTATCCCAGTTATCAGTGTGCCATTGTTCTAGTATTCTAGTAGTCAGTGTGCCATTGTTCTAGTATTCTAGTAGTCAGTGTGCCATTGTACTAGTACAACAGTCATCAGTGTGTCATTGTCATAGTACACCAATTATCAGTGTGTCATTGTTCTAGTACAACAGTTATCAGTGTGCCATTGTCACAGTACCCCAAATATTAGTGTGCCATTGATCTAGTTCTCAAGTAGTCAGTGTGCCATTGTCATAGTACCCCAGTTATCAGTGTGCCATTGTTCTAGTACTCTAGTAGTCAGTGTGCCATTGTAATAGTACTCGAGTAGTCAGTGTGCCATTGTTCTAGTACTAGAGTAGTCAGTGTGCCATTGTTCTATTACCCCAGTTATCAGTGTGCCATTGTCGCAGTTCCCCAGTTATCAGTGTGCCATTGTTCTAGTACCCCAATTACCTATGTGCCATTGTTCTAGTACCCCAGTTATCAGTATTCCATTGTTCTAGTACCCAGTTATCAGTGTGCCATTGTTCTAGTACCCCTGTTATCAGTGTGCCATTGTTCTAGTACCCCAAATACCAATGTGCCATTGTTCTTGTACCCCAGTTATCAGTGTGTCATTGTTCTAGTACCCAGTTATCAGTGCACCATTGTTCTAGTACCCCTGTTATCAGTGTGCCATTGTTCTAGTACAACAGTTATCAGTGTGCCATTGATCTAGTACCCCAGTTATCAGTGTGCCATTGTTCTAGTATTCTAGTAGTCAGTGTGCCATTGTTCTAGTATTCTAGTAGTCAGTGTGCCATTGTACTAGTACAACAGTCATCAGTGTGTCATTGTCATAGTACACCAATTATCAGTGTGTCATTGTTCTAGTACAACAGTTATCAGTTTGCCATTGTCACAGTACCCCAAATATTAGTGTGCCATTGATCTAGTACTCAAGTAGTCAGTGTGCCATTGTCATAGTACCCCAGTTATCAGTGTGCCATTGTTCTAGTACTCTAGTAGTCAGTGTGCCATTGTTCTAGTACTCTAGTAGTCAGTGTGCCATTGTACTAGTACAACAGTCATCAGTGTGTCATTGTCATAGTACACCAATTATCAGTGTGCCATTGTTCTAGTACCCCAGTTATCAGGGTGTCATTGTCCCAGTATCCCAGTTATCAGTGTGCCATTGTTCTAGTATTCTAGTAGTCAGTGTGCCATTGTTCTAGTATTCTAGTAGTCAGTGTGCCATTGTTCTAGTACAACAGTTATCAGTGTGCCATTGTCACAGTACCCCAAATATTAGTGTGCCATTGATCTAGTACTCAAGTAGTCAGTGTGCCATTGTCATAGTTCCCCAGTTATCAGTGTGCCATTGTTCTAGTACTCTAGTAGTCAGTGTGCCATTGGTCTAGTACTCTAGTAGTCAGTGTGCCATTGTTCTAGTACTCGAGTAGTCAGTGTGCCATTGTTCTAGTTCTCGTTTAGTCAGTGTGCCATTGTTCTAGTACTCTAGTAGTCAGTGTGCCATTGTTCTATTACCCCAGTTATCAGTGTGCCATTGTCGCAGTACCCCATTTAGCAGTGTGGCATTGTTCTAGTACCCCAAATACCAATGTGCCATTGTTCTAGTACCCCAGTTATCAGTATTCCATTGTTCTAGTACCCAGTTATCAGTGTGCCATTGTTCTAGTACCCCTGTTATCAGTGTGCCATTGTTCCAGTACCCCTGTTATCAGTGTGCCTTTGTTCTAGTACCCCAAATACCAATGTGCCATTGTTCTAGTACCCCAGTTATCAGTGTGGCATTGTTCTAGTACCCAGTTATCAGTGTGCCATTGTTCTAGTACCCCAGTTATCAGTGTGCCATTGTTATAGTACCCCAGTTATCAGGGTGTCATTGTCCCAGTATCCCAGTTATCAGTGTGCCATTGTTCTAGTATTCTAGTAGTCAGTGTGCCATTGTTCTAGTACTCTAATAGTCAGTGTGCCATTGTTCTAGTACCCCAATAACCAATGTGCCATTGTTCTAGTACAACAGTTATCAGTGTGTCATTGTTCTAGTACCCCAATAACCAATGTGCCATTGTTCTAGTACAACTGTTATCAGTGTGCCATTGATCTAGTACCCCAGTTATCAGTGTGCCATTGTTCTAGTACCCCAGTTATCAGTGTGTCATTGTCCCAGTATCCCAGTTATCAGTGTGCCATTGTTCTAGTATTCTAGTAGTCAGTGTGCCATTGTTCTAGTATTCTAGTAGTCAGTGTGCCATTGAACTAGTACAACAGTCATCAGTGTGTCATTGTCATAGTACACCAATTATCAGTGTGTCATTGTTCTAGTACAACAGTTATCAGTGTGCCATTGTCACAGTACCCCAAATATTAGTGTGCCATTGATCTAGTACTCAAGTAGTCAGTGTGCCATTGTCATAGTACCCCAGTTATCAGTGTGCCATTGTTCTAGTACTCTAGTAGTCAGTGTGCCATTGTTCTAGTACTCTAATAGTCAGTGTGCCATTGTTCTAGTACTCGAGTAGTCAGTGTGCCATTGTTCTAGTTCTCATGTAGTCAGTGTGCCATTGTTCTAGTACTCGAGTAGTCAGTGTGCCATTGTTCTATTACCCCAGTTATCAGTGTGCCATTGTCGCAGTACCCCAGTTAGCAGTGTGCCATTGTTCTAGTACCCCAAATACCAATGTGCCATTGTTCTAGTACCCCAGTTATCAGTGTGTCATTGTTCTAGTACCCAGTTATCAGTGCGCCATTGTTCTACTACCCCTGTTATCAGGGTGTCATTGTCCCAGAATCCCAGTTATCAGTGTGCCATTGTTCTAGTATTCTAGTAGTCAGTGTGCCATTGTTCTAGTACTCTAATCGTCAGTGTGCCATTGTTCTAGTACCCCAAAAACCAATGTGCCATTGTTCTAGTACAACAGTTATCAGTGTGTCATTGTTCTAGTACCCCAATAACCAATGTGCCTTTGTTATAGTACAACAGTTATCAGTGTGCCATAGATCTAGTACCCAAGTTATCAGTGTGCCATTGTTCTAGTACCCCAGTTATCAGTGTGTCATTGTCCCAGTATCCCAGTTATCAGTGTGCCATTGTTCTAGTATTCTAGTAGTCAGTGTGCCATTGTTCTAGTATTCTAGTAGTCAGTGTGCCATTGTACTAGTACAACAGTCATCAGTGTGTCATTGTCATAGTACCCCAATTATCAGTGTGTATCTTTGTTCTAGTACAACAGTTATCAGTGTGCCATTGTTACAGTACCCCAAATATTAGTGTGCCATTGATCTAGTACTCAAGTAGTCAGTGTGCCATTGTAGTAGTACCCCAGTTATCAGTGTGCCATTGTTCTAGTACTCTAGTAGTCAGTGTGCCTTTGTTCTAGTACTCTAGTAGTCAGTGTGCCATTGTCATAGTACCCCAGTTATCAGTGTGCCTTTGTTCTAGTACACTAGTAGTCAGTGTGCCATTATTCTATTACCCCAGTTATCAGGGTGTCATTGTCCCAGTATCACAGTTATCAGTATGCCATTGTTCTAGTATTCTAGTAGTCAGTGTGCCATTGTTCTAGTAATCTAATAGTCAGAGTGCCATTGTTCTAGTACCCCAATAACCAATGTGCCATTGTTCTAGTACAACAGTTATCAGTGTGTCATTGTTCTAGTACAACAATAACCAATGTACCATTGTTCTAGTACAACAGTTATCAGTGTGCCATTGATCTAGTACCCCAGTTATCAGTGTGTCATTCTCCCAGTATCCCAGTTATCAGTGTGCCATTGTTCAAGTATTCTAGTAGTCAGTGTGCCAGTGTTGTAGTATTCTAGTATTCAGTGTGCCATTGTTCTAGTATTCTAGTAGTCAGTGTGCCATTGAACTAGTACAACAGTCATCAGTGTGTCATTGTCATAGTACACCAATTGTCAGTGTGTCATTGTTCTAGTACAACAGTTATCAGTGTGCCATTGTCACAGTACCTCAAATATTAGTGTGCCATTGATCTAGTACTCAAGTAGTCAGTGTGCCATTGTCATAGTACCCCAGTTATCAGTGTGCCATTGTTCTAGTACTCTAGTAGTCAGTGTGCCATTGTTCTAGTACTCGACTAGTCAGTGTGCCATTGTTCTAGTTCTCGAGTAGTCAGTGTGCCATTGTTCTAGTACTCGAGTAGTGAGTGTGCCATTGTTCTATTACCCCAGTTATCAGTGTGCCATTGTCGCAGTACCCCAGTTAGCAGTGTGCCATTGTTCTAGTACCCTAATTACCAATGTACATTTCTTCTAGTACCCCAGTTATCAGTATTCCATTGTTCTAGTACCCAGTTATCAGTGTGCCTTTGTTCTAGTACCCCTGTTATCAGTGTGCCATTGTTCTAGTACTCCAGTTATCAGTGTGCCATTGTTCTAGTACCCAGTTATCAGTGCGCCATTGTTCTAGTACCCCAGTTATCAGTGTGCCATTGTTCTGCTACCCCGGTTATCAGGGTGTCATTGTCCCAGTATCCCAGTTATCAGTGTGCCATTGTTCTAGTACTCTAATAGTCAGTGTGCCATTGTTCTAGTACCCCAATAACCAATGTGCCATTGTTCTAGTACAACAGTTATCAGTGTGTCATTGTTCTAGTACCCCAATAACCAATGTGCCATTGTTCTAGTACAACAGTTATCAGTGTGCCATAGATCTAGTACCCCAGTTTTCAGTATGCCATTGTTCTAGTACCCCAGTTATCAGTGTGTCATTGTCCCAGTATCCCAGTTATCAGTGTGCCATTGTTCTAGTATTCTAGTAGTCAGTGTGCCATTGTACTAGTACAACAGTCATCAGTGTGTCATTGTCATAGTACACCAATTATCAGTGTGTATCTTTGTTCTAGTACAACAGTTATCAGTGTGCCATTGTCACAGTACCCCAAATATTAGTGTGCCTTTGATCTAGTACTCAAGTAGTCAGTGTGCCATTGTCATAGTACCTCAGTTATCAGTGTGCCATTGTTCTAGTACTCTAGTAGTCAGTGTGCCTTTGTTCTAGTACTCTAGTAGTCAGTGTGCCATTGTCAAAGTACCCCAGTTATCAGTGTGCCATTGTTCTAGTACTCTAGTAGTCAGTGTACCATTGTTCTATTACCCCAGTTATCAGTGTGCCACTGTCGCAGTACCTCAGTTAGCAGTGTGCCATTGTTCTAGTACCCCAATTACCAATGTGCCATTGTTCTAGTACCCCAGTTATCAGTATTCCATTGTTCTAGTACCCAGTTATCAGTGTGCCATTGTTCTAGTACCCAGTTATCAGTGTGCCATTGTTCTAGTACCCCAGTTATCAGTGTGCCATTGTTCTAGTACCCCAAATACCAATGTGCCATTGTTCTAGTACCCCAGTTATCAGTGTGTCATTGTTCTAGTACCCAGTTATCAGTGTGCCATTGTTCTAGTACCCCAGTTATCAGTGTGCCATTGTTCTACTACCCCAGTTATCAGGGTGTCATTGTCCCAGTATCCCAGTTATCAGTGTGCCATTGTTCTAGTATTCTAGTAGTCAGTGTGCCATTGTTCTAGTACTCTAATAGTCAGTGTGCCATTGTTCTAGTACCCAAATAACCAATGTGCCATTGTTCTAGTACAACAGTAATCAGTGTGTCATTGTTCTAGTACCCCAATAACCAATGTGCCATTGTTCTAGTACAACAGTTATCAGTGTGCCATAGATCTAGTACCCCAGTTATCAGTGTGCCATTGTTCTAGTACCCCAGTTATCAGTGTGTCATTGTCCCAGTATCCCAGTTATCAGTGTGCCATTGTTCTAGTATTCTAGTAGTCAGTGTGCCATTGTTCTAGTATTCTAGTAGTCAGTGTGCCATTGTACTAGTACAACAGTCATCAGTGTGTCATTGTCATAGTACCCCAATTATCAGTGTGTATCTTTGTTCTAGTACAACAGTTATCAGTGTGCCATTGTCACAGTACCCCAAATATTTGTGTGCCATTGATCTAGTACTCAAGTAGTCAGTGTGCCATTGTCATAGTACCCCAGTTATCAGTGTGCCATTGTTCTAGTACTCTAGTAGTCAGTGTGCCTTTGTTCTAGTACTCTAGTCGTCAGTGTGCCATTGTCATAGTACCCCAGTTATCAGTGTGCCATTGTTCTAGTACTCTAGTAGTTAGTTTGCCATTGTTCTAGTACTCTAGTAGTCAGTGTGCCATTGTCATAGTACCCCAGTTATCAGTGTGCTATTGTTCTAGTACTCTAGTAGTCAGTGTGCCATTGTTCTAGTACTCTAGTAGTCAGTGTGCCATTGTCATAGTACCCCAATTATCAGTGTGCCATTGTTCTAGTAACGCAATTATCAGTGTGCCATTGTCATAGTACACCAGATATCAGTATGCCATTGTTCTAGTACTCTAGTAGTCAGTGTGCCATTGTCACAGTACCCCAGTTATCAGTGTGCCATTGTTCTAGTACTCTAGTAGTCAGTGTGCCATTGTTCAAATACTCTAGTAGTCAGTGTGCCATTGTTCTTGTACTCGAGTAGTCAGTGTTCCATTGACCTAGTACTCTAGTAGTCAGTGTGCCATTGTTCTTGTACTCGAGTAGTCAGTGTTCCAATTTTCTAGTACTCGAGTAGTCAGTGTGCCATTGTCATAGTACCCCAGTTATCAGTGTGCCATTGTTCTAGTACTCTAGTAGTTGGTGTGCCATTGTTCTAGTACTCTAGTAGTCAGTGTGCCATTGTTCTAGTACTCTAGTAGTCAGTGTGCCATTGTTCTTGTACTCGAGTAGTCAGTATGCCATTGATCTAGTACTCTAGTAGTCAGTGTGCCATTGTTCTAGTACTCTAGTAGTCAGTGTGCCATTGTTCTAGTACTCTAGTAGTCAGTGTGCCATTGTTCTTGTACTCGAGTAGTCAGTGTGCCATTGATCTAGTACTCTAGTAGTCAGTGTGCCATTGTTCTAGTACTCTAGTAGTCAGTGTGCCATTGTTCTAGTACTCTAGTAGTCAGTGTGCCATTGTTCTAGTACTCTAGTAGTCAGTGTGCCATTGTTCTTGTACTCGAGTAGTCAGTGTGCCATTGATCTAGTACTCTAGTAATCAGTGTTCCATTGTTCTAGTACTCTAGTAGTCAATGTGCCATTGTCATAGTACCCCAGTTATCAGTGTGCCATTGTTCTAGTACTCTAGTAGTCAGTGTGCCATTGTTCTAGTACTCTTGTAGTCAGTGTGCCATTTTTCTTGTACTCGAGTAGTCAGTGTGCCATTGATCTAGTACTCTAGTAGTCAGTGTGCCATTGTTCTAGTACTCTAGTAGTCAGTGTGCCATTGTTCTAGTACTCGAGTAGTCAGTGTGCCATTGTTCTAGTACCCCAGTTATCAGTGTGCCATTGTCATAGTAACCCAGTTATCAGTGTGCCATTATTCTAGTACTCCAGTAGTCAGTGTGCCATTGTTCTAGTACTCTAGTAGTCAGTGTGCCATTGTTCTTGTACTCGAGTAGTCAGTGTGCCATTGATCTAGTACTCTAGTAGTCAGTGTGCCATTGTTCTTGTACTCGACTAGTCAGTGTGCCATTGTTCTTGTACTCGAGTAGTCAGTGTGCCAATGTTGTAGTACTCGAGTAGTCAGTGTGCCATTGTCACAGTACCCCAGTTATCAGTGTGCCATTGTCACAGTACCCCAGTTATCAGTGTGCCATTGTCGCAGTACCCCAGTTATCAGTGTGCCATGGACAATGCAGCTTGGATATGTAATGCACATGAGGTGTGATTCCACCTGCTGCATTACCATAATAGCAAGGATCGCAATTGCAAAGCTGCCTGTGTGCATACATCATATCTATAGCCTGCGTGCATACATCATATATCTATAGCCTGCGTGCATATATCATACATCTATAGCCTGCGTGCTTACATCATATCTATAGCCTCCGTGTATACATCATATCTATATAGCCTGCATGCATACATCATATCTATAGCCTGCGTGCTTACATCATATCTATAGCCTGCATGTATACATACATCATAACTATGGCCTGCGTGCATACATCATATATCTATAGCCTGCGTGCATATATCATATATCTATAGCCTGCGTGCTTACATCATATCTATAGCCTGCGTGTATACATCATATCTATAGCCTGCGTGCTTACATCATATCTATAGCCTGCATGTATACATACATCATATCTATAGCCTGCGTGCATACATCATATCTATAGCCTGCGTGCATATATATCTATAACCTGCATGTATACATACATCATATCTATAGCACGTGTGCATACAGCATAAATCTATAGCCTGCATGCATACATCATATCTATAGCCTGTGTGCATAATATATCATATATCTATAGCCTGCGTGCCTACATCATATATCTATAGCCTGCGTGCATACATCATATCTATAGCCTGCGTGCATACATCATATATCTATAGCCTGCGTGCATGTATCATAAATCTATAGCCTGCGTGCTTACATCATATCTATAGCCTGCGTGTATACAACATATCTATAGCCTGCGTGCATACATCATATCTATAGCCTGCGTGCATACATCATATATCTATAGCCTGCGTGCAGCTTTCTAGTACTCTAGTAGTCAGTGTGCCATTGTCATAGTACCCCAATTATCAGTGTGCCATTGTTCTAGTAACGCAATTATCAGTGTGCCATTGTCATAGTACACCAGATATCAGTATGCCATTGTTCTAGTACTCTAGTAGTCAGTGTGCCATTGTCACAGTACCCCAGTTATCAGTGTGCCATTGTTCTAGTACTCTAGTAGTCAGTGTGCCATTGTTCAAATACTCTAGTAGTCAGTGTGCCATTGTTCTTGTACTCGAGTAGTCAGTGTTCCATTGACCTAGTACTCTAGTAGTCAGTGTGCCATTGTTCTTGTACTCGAGTAGTCAGTGTTCCAATTTTCTAGTACTCGAGTAGTCAGTGTGCCATTGTCATAGTACCCCAGTTATCAGTGTGCCATTGTTCTAGTACTCTAGTAGTTGGTGTGCCATTGTTCTAGTACTCTAGTAGTCAGTGTGCCATTGTTCTAGTACTCTAGTAGTCAGTGTGCCATTGTTCTTGTACTCGAGTAGTCAGTGTGCCATTGATCTAGTACTCTAGTAGTCAGTGTGCCATTGTTCTAGTACTCTAGTAGTCAGTGTGCCATTGTTCTAGTACTCTAGTAGTCAGTGTGCCATTGTTCTTGTACTCGAGTAGTCAGTGTGCCATTGATCTAGTACTCTAGTAGTCAGTGTGCCATTGTTTTAGTACTCTAGTAGTCAGTGTGCCATTGTTCTAGTACTCTAGTAGTCAATGTGCCATTGTCATAGTACCCCAGTTATCAGTGTGCCATTGTTCTAGTACTCTAGTAGTCAGTGTGCCATTGTTCTAGTACTCTTGTAGTCAGTGTGCCATTTTTCTTGTACTCGAGTAGTCAGTGTGCCATTGATCTAGTACTCTAGTAGTCAGTGTGCCATTGTTCTAGTACTCTAGTAGTCAGTGTGCCATTGTTCTAATACTCAAGTAGTCAGTGTGCCATTGTTCTAGTACCCCAGTTATCAGTGTGCCATTGTCATAGTAACCCAGTTATCAGTGTGCCATTATTCTAGTACTCCAGTAGTCAGTGTGCCATTGTTCTAGTACTCTAGTTGTCAGTGTGCCATTGTTCTTGTACTCGAGTAGTCAGTGTGCCATTGATCTAGTACTCTAGTAGTCAGTGTGCCATTGTTCTTGTACTCGACTAGTCAGTGTGCCATTGTTCTTGTACTCGAGTAGTCAGTGTGCCAATGTTGTAGTACTCGAGTAGTCAGTGTGCCATTGTCACAGTACCCCAGTTATCAGTGTGCCATTGTCACAGTACCCCAGTTATCAGTGTGCCATTGTCGCAGTACCCCAGTTATCAGTGTGCCATGGACAATGCAGCTTGGATATGTAATGCACATGAGGTGTGATTCCACCTGCTGCATTACCATAATAGCAAGGATCGCAATTGCAAAGCTGCCTGTGTGCATACATCATATCTATAGCCTGCGTGCATACATCATATATCTATAGCCTGCGTGCATATATCATACATCTATAGCCTGCGTGCTTACATCATATCTATAGCCTCCGTGTATACATCATATCTATATAGCCTGCATGCATACATCATATCTATAGCCTGCGTGCTTACATCATATCTATAGCCTGCATGTATACATACATCATAACTATGGCCTGCGTGCATACATCATATATCTATAGCCTGCGTGCATATATCATATATCTATAGCCTGCGTGCTTACATCATATCTATAGCCTGCGTGTATACATCATATCTATAGCCTGCGTGCTTACATCATATCTATAGCCTGCATGTATACATACATCATATCTATAGCCTGCGTGCATACATCATATCTATAGCCTGCGTGCATATATATCTATAACCTGCATGTATACATACATCATATCTATAGCACGTGTGCATACAGCATAAATCTATAGCCTGCATGCATACATCATATCTATAGCCTGTGTGCATAATATATCATATATCTATAGCCTGCGTGCCTACATCATATATCTATAGCCTGCGTGCATACATCATATCTATAGCCTGCGTGCATACATCATATATCTATAGCCTGCGTGCATGTATCATAAATCTATAGCCTGCGTGCTTACATCATATCTATAGCCTGCGTGTATACAACATATCTATAGCCTGCGTGCATACATCATATCTATAGCCTGCGTGCATACATCATATATCTATAGCCTGCGTGCAGCTTTGCAAATGCGATCCTTGCTGAATCAGGCCCTCAGTTCCTAGACTGTGCTGTTTTTTTATTGTTGTGCAGCCTGACACAATGTAACTTCACAACTAATTTAAGCAATGGAATGATTACATTCTTCATTAATATTGACTCCCGTGACATGCATTCATTAACCCTTTCAGAACTATTATTGTCAAAAATTGAGCCACTCAGCAGTAATTGACATGAGCATAAAAATGTAACGAGCTGTCACTAGAACCAGCTACATGAAACCTCCACTTTTCCCCGGACGCTGGTGGGAACTGACATTCTTTCAACAAGTGGGGAACTTGTGTTAATGATGTCAACTGCGAACCCGTGGTTGTCTTTTTAACCCCTGCCGTGACTCCTGTAATAAATTTTAATGTCTTGCGCTATCATTTCTGGAATGTTGAATAAAATATCAGTTACAAGATCGTAAAGTAATGTACAGCCTATAGGAATATTTTCACGTTCCCTCATTTCCGATGCTGTAGTAAGATGCTCAGCCTGAGAACTCATCAGGGAACTATCAGCTGTTTCTGGACAACATAAAGGGATATAGGGCTTAATTCAGCATTGCATATATGCGCAGTGCTGAATGCAGATTCACGATTATCAGGAATCTGCGCGTGCGCAGAACCCGTTCTGCACATGTGCAGAAGGGGTCCTGCGTGATCGCACGCAGGCCCCCCGTATGACTTTATAGTTATGCGAAGGTATGTTTAATGTCCTGTACACACGGGACGATCAGACAGCGATCAGATATCGTTGTCTGATCGTCCTGCATGTGCTGGATGTTCTATATCGAACATCCAGCAATATGCACCAACCCCCCAACTATTATAACGACCCACGATCAACGATCGCGGGTCCCTATAGTAAACAGGCTAACCTGGTCGATATCGACCAGGTTAGCTTGCATGCACGGGTGATGATCGATATCGACCATCTGTGCAGGCGTATCGATGGTCGTTTGGTCATTAGAGGGGCTAAAAAAATGGACGCTATAAACGATCGAACGATAAACGATATCGTTATCATTTATATCGTCCTGGTTATCTGACCGTGTGTATGAACCAAGCCGTCTTTATGGGTCTCGCACCAAAGGGGGCGTGCTGTCGATGTTGATTGACAGCACGCCCTTGGTGGGCGTGCCGGGGGCGTGGCTGCCCAGACGGAGGCATTCCCATGGGAACGCCTACCGTCTGGGGCCGACCCCACTGACATCACCAGTGATGTCAGTGGGAGTGTTTTTGGCTCTGGTAGAGCCAAAAAAGCACTCCAGGGCTTGCGGCAACGAGACCCTACCGCAAGGGTCTCGTCGCAAGCCTGATCATTTTGGCCGCTCGCTATAGCTGTGGGTGGTCACCCACAGCTATGCGAGCGGCCAGGAGGCCGCTCCAAAAAGTAGGAGGGACGGCCCTGATTCAGAGCGAGCCCTCTGTCAGAGCGTCCGGCTCTGAATCAGGGCCTCTGTCCACTGCATCATCATAAGTTATCATATAGTGTTACAGTACAAGATGCTTTCCTAATTCTCTAAATGCCCACTCAGCTATTACCTCTTATTACTATTACCATCTCAGGACGGTGATAGCAGGATTGCCCACAGGAAAAAAAATGCTTTATTTAATAATCTTTTTTAGAACAATGACATACGAGGGCTGTTGGAAAAGTAATGAGACTGCCTCTGCCTCTCTTTTTCTGTCCCATAGGTAGACGTGGCAACGCTGTGCTGGTTATTGTTAAGCTCATATGTACATTGATGTGTCTGAGCGGGGCTTAGCGTCAGTGGGGGGTAGCAGCGACAGTAGGTCGGCGCATGCGCGGGCTCTTAGTCACGGTATTTTTACCGAAAATACCGCGACTAGAGTGAGGATGGGATCTGCAGGTACAGAGCTTTATCGCAAGCTCTGTCCCTGCAAGGGATTTATAGTAAATCCCTGTGATATTGCCTGAATTCGCAATGCGAATTCACTCGGTAATATCACACTACAATCCGCATTCAATATGCGGATTGTAGTAAATAGAGCCCATTGTGACAAAGGAAATGAAAATGTATCGCGCATGTGCCAGGTGGGTATCCAGAAAACTCACAGAAGAGCAGATGCGACGACGATTTGAATTGTGCATGAACACCGTTCGAAAGTCGGAGAGGATACCCGATATCCTGACATCGATTGTGACGTGTGACGAATCGTGGATTCATATGCAAATCTGGCAAAGGCAGGTGATCGCACGGCAAGGCATTAGCACGCCCACTATGTCTTGGCGTGCGATCGCTCTGTGTATGCAGATGCCCACCAGCCTGTCTTAAGACCCTACTGCAAGCAATGCGAGGACTTCAGTATAAAATCCAGCCAGGTGACGTGTACTATGATGCTACGTCTTAATTATGCACGCCTCTGAAATGGCGTTGAGACACTCGCACCTCCACTCCCCCGTTTTCTCAGACCAACCCCTGTCACCACCCAGCTGGGCAGTCTTTGCGCAGCGAGCGAATGCTTCCTGATTGCTCGGACTGGTTCGCCCACTGCGATGCATGCGCAGAATGCAAAAATTGGCTGGCTGCATGCGAACGCTTCCTAGAGAGTGGGTATGAATCGGGCCATTAGCCTGGACAGAAGATGCAGTGAAAAATGCCACAAAAGCAACAGCAAAATTGATGTCACAAAACAGTCTACTACACGTATTTGAATCGTTGTTGAAACGCTGCAAAAAACATTGAATGTGAAGGACGCTACTTTGAAAAAGAAAAAAGTTCAGACCCTGTGGAGTCATCTGATTCTGAATAAAAAAAATCAGTCTCCACTAACGTCTAAACTATTTCAATGTTGAGGCAAATATATCCAGATGCTCCCATTGTCTACTAAACTAGCTATCCGGCGATGCTTCCAGCATACCTCCTGGTTCTCTAATCAGCTATTGGCTGATCAAAGCCCCATTACTCTTTAGTCCTTCTTTATTATACAACCTTTCTTTCTTGCACTTTGGGCCTGATTCAGAGCCACTCGCAATTAGCGCTCGCTCGTTCAGTAAAAGGGGGTGGCTATTCAAATGAACCGTTCGCTCTTTGCGGTCTGTTGACGCCTCCATGTCTGAACGAGTGAACAAAACATGCGCTCGTTTATTTGTTAAAAACGCCCCCTGGCCGCTCGCATCATACGTCATGTCCGCTATTTATGTGATTAATCGAGTACATCGAACAGCGTATGAACTGCTCGCTAGTCTTGTGGTTGGTTTTTCCTACCGCAATCTTGCGAGCAGTTTTGGCTAAAAGACACCCAACTGATGTGGTTGATGACGCTGCTGTATTAATTATGCATACCCATAAAACGCCCGCTTTGACCTTTAAGCACGCCTGCGTTCGGATTTCCACTCCCCGTTTTCAAGCACCTTCCCCTGTTACCACCCACATACACCTCATTCTGTCACTCAAAATAGCAGGCATTCGCTATTTAGCGAGCACACGATTTTCCGCTGCACAGACTGGTTCGCGCATGCGTATAACAATCCGTACGCATGCACAGTTGTGCAAACATCGCTCGGAGCGAACGAGCAGCCGCTAACGAGCGGCTCTGAATCAGGCCCTTTGTCTTTTTCTCTACACATATCATGTGACTATCCTCTTCCCTATTTCTCCTTTTACTTTGATTTGTCCCATGGATGGATCGACAACTCATGGGTCTCGGGTAAGCACCTCTTGTGCTGGTTATTTGTAATTTTGTTTTATGTCTTTTTCTTTTTACTATTTATATTCTATCAATTAAGACAATTTGCCAGTTGTTTTATTTTCTTTGGTTGATATGGTGTAAATTCGATGTTCAATTTCTTCTTTAATATATTGAACCAGCACTGTATATCCTATTTATCATTTTCTCGGTTCACAAATATATTGACCTATATTGGCTTTACTATAGGGACTATTCCCCTTAATTTATCCCTGTCACAATCCTTTCTCTTTTCTTGTTTATACAATAATGTCTATTTTATATATATATATATATATATATATATATATATATATATATATATCTATATATACTTATTGTATTATACAAAGCCTTGATAAATATATTTTGGAAAAAAAAATCAGTCTCGCTCATTACTTTTCAAACAGCCCTCGTAGATTAACATTTTTTTATTTATTAAACTTTTTTAATTTTATTGGTACTTTTTTTTTTTTTTTGCTCCTCTTTATTTATTTATTTTACAAAAGTGAAGCAGGGAGTCCATGTCTGCTTCTGGCAGTGGTGCCACAAGGGGGGTGCGGGCCGCAACCGGGTGTCACATTCCGAGGGGTGACACCAAAGTGCCGACTCCCCCTCAGTGACAGGAGCCGGGTGCTGCACTGTAGCTGCTCTGCTATTTTGGTGTCGCCCCCTCTGATGGTAATGTCAGCGAGAGTTCCGTGCAAAATCGCAGCTGCGATGATGACTCTAGCGTAAATCTCTGAATGAGGTCCTATGTGTGCGCTATATAAATGACCATTAATGAAGTTTGTACATGACCCTCATGGGAATAATGCCAAGAGAGGCAAAAATCTGCCTGACTGCTAAAACCCTTAGGGCTCAATCTCATTAGGTGCGAAGGGGGCGTATTGCCATTGCAACGGAATAGAAACACCGGAAATGGTCATGCAATTCGCCTATGGGGCGGCAAACAGAAATGTGTGCGTTCAGAGGTACCATAAGTGCGGCATATAGTCGCACTTACTCGCGGGTGCAAGGTAATTGCACCTCATTGGATCAAGCCCTTTGTGCAAACCTTAAGGAAAAAAAATATGTCATTTAAACTTTTTTCCCCCTCCTCATTTTAATGTGATGGGAATTGCTCTGTGGGAGCTTTTCGGATTTATGTTCCAAAGAACCGCAGACCTTGGAAAGAGAATAACATCGAAAGCTGTTGTGTTTTCCTCTTGCTGCCTACTACATTTATGGAAAAATATTTTCCCTCTGCCCAAGTGTCACTCTGAGTGGTTCTCAGCGGTGAGAGTGGCATGGATCCCAGAGCAGCCAGCCAAGGCTCCCTGCACAGGGTCTGCTCTGAAACTGTATATCATCACCGTTTAAATAAGCCGTTTGCTTTCTGGTGCTTGTACTCTGATCCCTGTCTCACCTTGCATATTCCACTGGGAAATTAACACTTAACCATAGCTCCGAAATATCAAAGGAACAAGTCTCTGAGTCTGTACACAGTTAAAGACAAATCCCACAATTTACAATTGTGTGTTACATTATTCACCCTGAGGGGTGTAGTATGTTATTTTTGACATTCATCATGCTGACATTAATAATGTCGACATGTTTTGTCAACATTAATAACATTGACATTCATCATGTCATCATTACAGTGTCGGGAAAACGTTCCTGGTGGTCTAGTGGTGACTTACCTGGTATATCGGGTACAGTGACTTCTGCAGTATCTTCCTGGACCCAGCAATGACATCTGGATGACTTCCAGCATATCCTGCATAGCTTCTGGTGGTAAGTGTGACTGAACCTAGCCCCTAACCCTCTACCTACTGCCTAAACCTAACCTCCCCTCCCACAACCTGACCCTAACCCTCTACCTAATGCCTAATCCTATCCCTTCCCCTAGTGCCTAACACTGACCTCCTCTCCCACAGTCTAACCCTAACCCTCTACCTAATGCATAACACTAACCTGCCCTCCCACAGCCTGACCTGAACTCTCCCCCTAATGCCTAACCCTATCCCTCCCCTCCTGCAGCCTAACCCTCCCCTAGCGCCTAACACTAACCTACCCTCCTGTAGTCTGACCCTAACTCTCCCTATAGTGCCTTCCATCCCCTCTCCTTCCACAGTCTAACCCTAATCCTCCTCTTGGTACCCTAACCCTCCCACTAGTGCCTAACCCTAACCCTCAGCCTGGTCATGCAGAGTGTTGGCATTGAGCAGGTCGACATACTGCACATGCTGACATGTTCAATATTAACATTTCAACAATGTTGAAATCTCAACTGTCAACATCATGATATCAATTTTATGAATGCTGACATTATGACTATATCCCACCCTTAGCTAATCAGCCATTCTTCTGCTAGATCACATGTGCCAACTATAAAATGTTCCCCTCCAGGAGAGCTCCTGGAGAGGGTAGGTGCAGCTGCTGGAGAGGGTAGGTGCAGCTCCTGGAGAGGGTAGGCGCAGCTCCTAGTGAGGGTAGGTTCAGCTGCTGGAGAGGGTAGGTGCAGCTGCTGGAGAGGGTAGGTGCAGCTGCTGGAGAGGATAGGTGCAGCTCCTAGAGAGAGAGTAGGTACAGCTGCTGGAGAGTGTAGGTGCAGCTGCTGGAGAGGATAGGTGCAGCTCCTGAAGAGAGTAGGTGCAGCTGCTGGAGAGGGAAGTTGCAGCTCCTGAAGAGGATAGGTGCAGCTGCTGGAGAGGGTAGGCGCAGCTGCTGGAGAGGGTAGGTGCAGCTCCTGAAGAGGGTAGGTGCAGCTGCTGAAGAGGGTAGGTGCAGCTCCTGAAGAGGGTAGGTGCAGCTGCTGTTGAGGGTAGGTGCAGCTGCTGGAGAGAGTAGGTGCAGCTCCTGAAGAGGGTAGGTGCAGCTGCTGGAGACGGTAGGCGCAGCTGCTGGAGAGGGTAGGTGCAGCTCCTGAAGAGGGTAGGTGCAGCTGCTGAAGAGGGTAGGTGCAGCTCCTGAAGAGGGTAGTTGCAGCTCCTGGAGAGGGTAGGTGCAGCTGCTGTTGAGGGTAGGTGCAGCTCCTAGAGAGAGTAGGTGCAGCTCCTGGAGAGGGTAGGTGCAGCTGCTGGAGAGGGTAGGTGCAGCTCCTGGAGAGGGTAGGTGCAGCTGCTGGAGAGGGTAGGTGCAGCTGCTGGAGATGGCAGGTGCAGATCCTGGAGAGAGTAGGTACAGCTGCTGGAGAGGGTAGGTGCAGCTGCTGGAGAGGGTAGGTGCAGCTCCTGAAGAGGGTAGGTGTAGCTGCTGGAGAGGGTAGGTACAGCTGCTGAAGAGGGTAGCTGCAGCTCCTGGAGAGGGTAGCTGCAGCTCCTGGAGAGGATAAGTGCAGCTCCTAGAGAGGGTAGGTGCAGCTGCTGGAGAGGGTAGGTGCAGCTGCTATAGAGGGTAGGTGCAGCTGCTGGAGAGAGTAGGTGCAGCTCCTGAAGAGGGTAGGTGCAGCTGCTGGAGAGGGTAGGTGCAGCTGCTGGAGAGAGTAGGTGCAGCTCCTGAAGAGGGTAGGTGCAGCTTCTGAAGAGGGTAGGTGCAGATCCAAACAGGTGCTTACAGATATGCAGCCGCCGATCATTCTCGCGGAAAAGCCGATACATCGGAATCATTATATCTGCTTACAGGATAGCAGGCACAGGTTACGACATGCCCTGAAAATGTCTGGGATATGTCTGCTTTTTTTGCCGCCATGCCCCGTTACCTTCTCCAATTAGTCACTGACTGACAGTCACTTTGCGAAAAAATCCTCACTGACAGCGGCAGCGCAAAGGTACCTTTGGCGCGTGCACAGTGTGGCCGGGATGCATGCGCAGTTTACCGACAGTCGCTCAACAGCATAAATATCGGAATAGCGTACATCAGTGACATCGTAAAGTACTTTGGCGCGTGTGCAGTGTGACCGTGATGTATGCGCAGTTGTGCGTCTATCGGAATACCGCACATCTCTGAATCAGACCCATAGCTCTAAGTTGCCAATTCAGTCTGGCGCAATTAGACTATACCTTCTCCTGCGCCCCTCCCCGCATCAACTGTTTCCAACCAGATTCAATAAAATTGCCTTTATGCCAGCCCTTGCGTGAAAGGTTCATGTTTTGACAAGCAGGAAAGTTGGGAGCAAACTATGGCCCTCATTCAGAGCCGTTCGCTATTTGCGGTCGTTCGTTTAAAAACAAGGGGTGGCTATTCAAATGATCCGTACGCACATTGCAGTCTGTTCACACCTCTAAGTCTGAACGAACGAGCAAAACATACGCTCGTTTATTTGTTAAAAACGCCCCCTGGCCGCACGCACCATACGTCATGTCCGCTATTTATTAGATTAATCGAGTACATCGACCAGCGTATGAACTGCTCGCTATTCTTGTGGTTGGTGTTTGCTACCACAAATTTGCGAGCAGTTCTGGCTATAAAATAACCCAGTGACGTGGTCAATGACGCTGCTGTTTTAAATATACACACCCATAAAACGCCCGTTTTGACCTTTAAGCACGCCTGCGTTCGGATCTCCACTCCCCATTTTCAAGCACCTTCCCCTGTTACCACCCACATACGCCTCATTCTGTCACTCAAAATAGCAGGCCCTCGCTATATTGCGTACCAACGATTTTCGGCCGCACTGACTGGTTCGCGCATGCGTACTAAAAACCGTACGCATGCGCAGATGTGCAAACATCGCTCGGAACGAGCGTACTGCCGCTAACGAGCGGCTCTGAATGAGGGCCTATGTTTTATGAATTTATTGTAATGAAAAGTATATAAAATTGTGGACTTTGTCAAATAAGTCATATTTATGGATAACAATGAGATTCAACCCTACTGTTCCTCCATCTTTTTTCTGCCATCCAAACAAATGATGACCCCACACAAAGGGCTGCTACAAACTTCATTACATTGTGTAACCTAATGTACTCAGGACCTTGTTATTTTTAACTTCATCTGAAAAACAAGGTGTAGGTTTCTGAAATAAGACCGGGGAGGATACAGGTAGATTAACTGGACTGACAAACAAAGGAGAGACCTAGGTGGGACCTCACCTTCGGTGTCATCCCCTTACTAATAAATGTGTACAGTTTCACAATTATCCTCCCAGTGGATACACAACCACACCGGGAAAGAGTCTGTTTGCAGGAAGATACCTGCCGGGTCTTGCCTGCCAAAGTTGGACTAATGAATGAATGCGCAACAATCCGATCAATCAAGCAGTGTTTGCCTTTGCCCCAGGTCTAGGTGAGGTCTGGTATGGGATGACCATACCTGTCAAATATGCAGAACTTATAGCCAAGAAACTGTCTGAGACTCTGAGTATGTGAAAACAGAGACGCTATAATGCTCCTGCATGAATGTCTGTTTCTAGAGGTAGGCTGCAGTTTGACTCCCAGGATGTTATTACAGTTTAAGATACCCAAGAGCTTACAATCTATGGCTGTAAAAAAAACAAAAGAGTTGCGCAGAATATAAATACATACATACATACATACATACATACATACAGTACACTGGATGACTGAAGAAGCAGGGCTGATTGCGGCACTGGATGACTGAAGAATATATTAATAAAACAGGTGACTTCATCTTTCAACAGGGACACAAGTAGTTGATTGTGGGCCTGATTCAGTAGTGCACTCCTGAACGCCGATTCCCGATAGTCAGGAATGTGCGCAGGCACCTGTCCCGTACAGTGCATGTGCAGTCCGGTCCTGCGTGATTGACAGTCTGGTTACGTTTGTGGGCGGGAGGGGGCAGCGTCGGCCTGCGTTTCCCGAAACGGAGGCGTGTCACTGCCGTTGGGGGAAGAGGCCAGGATGTCCATTGGCTGATGAAGGTTTCCTAGCCTCTTTGTCTCATCTGCGGCGGTCGGCTTGCGTGACTTAGCTGGCCGATGGTCACGCAGATTATCTGATGTGGCGTTGTACATCGCAGCTCAGATCGGTATTGCATGCAGGACGCATTACCTTACTTGCAAGGACGGAATTGCAAAACTGCTCGCGTGCAGCTTTGCAAATCCGTCCTAGGCTGAATCAGACTAAGGGCCTGATTCAGAGCCGGACGCAATTAGCGCTCACTCGTCCAGAAAATAGGGGTGGCTATTCAAATGAACCGTTCGCTCTTTGCGGTCTGTTCATGCCTTTAGGTCTGAATGAGCGATCAAAACATGCGAACGTAATTTTGAAAAAAACGCCCCCTGGCCGCTCGCATCCTACGTCATGTCCGCTATTTATTAGATTAATCGAGTACATCGACCAGCGTATGAACTGCTCGCTATTCTTGTGGTTGGTTTTTGCTACCACAATTTTGCGAGCAGTTCTGGCTATAAAATAACCCAGTGACGTGGTCAATGACGCTGCTGTTTTAATTATGCACACCCTTAAAACGCCCGTTTTGACCTTTAAGCACGCCTGCGTTCGGATCTCCACACCCCGTTTTGAAGCACCTTCCCCTGTTACCACCCACATACACCTCCTCCTGTCACTCAAAATAGCAGGCATTCGCTATTTAGCGAACAAACGATTTTCGGTCGCACTGACTGGTTCGCGCATGCGTATTATTACGATCCGTACGCATGCGCAGTTGGGCAAACATCACTCGGAACGTACGAGCGGCCGCTTACGAGCGGCTCTGAATCAGGCCCTAAGTGTCCATACAAAGCCGCAGTTCAGACGCACTGACAGAGAAGTGTAATAAAGGTGTAGTGGGGTCGTTTCTTGGCAGTGACAGGGAGGGGACTTAGCCCACGCACAGAGATGGTCCATCTTATGGTCATGTTATGGGAGTTTTGCGGGCATGTCAGTTGGTTGCCTACAGAGATGCTCAACCGTCCACATAGAATAGTTAAACACGCAGCGATTGGTTTTACTGCGTCTACGGACACTGATTGTGGGCATCTTTGTCTTTGCACATTCGCAGCATGGATTTATACCAGGGAAGGGTTTTATATAGACATCTGCATAAAGTCTCAGATGGGTGACCCCCAATAGGCGCAGCTTCTGCGCCCACCTCGGAATCGTGTCATTGCAAATGCTAATAGAGTCTCAAAGTTGTATTTTTAGTCCATATCAACGTATTTATTAGCGTTGTTTACTATCTGCTCTAAGTATGAAAAGTTGTGGCAGGATCAGTGCTTGCGAGGAAGCAATGGGCCAGTCGCATTTGCAGAGGACCATGCGTAACACTGATGGGTTCTGCCGCAGCAGTGTTTACTGCACATTCGCAAACCTAGGGCCTGATTCAGAGCCGGACGCAATTAGCGCTCGCTCGTCCAGAAAATAGGGGTGGCTATTCAAATCAACCGTTCGCTCTTTGCGGTCTGTTCACGCCTCTACGTCTGAACAAGCGAACAAAACTTGCGGTCGTTTTTTGAAAAACTACGCCCCTTGGCCGCTCGCATCCTACGTCATGTCCGCTATTTATTACATTAATCGAGTACATCGACCAGGGTATGAACTGCTCGCTATTCTTGGGGTTGGTTTTTGCTACCACAATTTTGCGAGCAGTTCTGGCTATAAAATAACCCAGTGACGTGGTCAATGACGCTGCTGTATTAATTATGCACACCCATAAAACGCCCGTTTTGACCTTTAAGCACCCCTGCGTTCTGATCTCCACTTCCCGTTTTCAAGCACCTTCCCCTGTTACCACCCACATACGCCTACTCCTGTCACTCAAATTATCAGGCATTCGCTATTTTGCGAGCACATGAATTTCGACCGCACTGACTGGTTTGCGCATGCGTCTAACGATCCGTACGCATGCGCAGTTGGGCAAACATCGCTCGGAGCGAACGAGCGGCCCCTTACGAGCGGCTCTGAATCAGGCCCATAGTACGTTCATCCTCGCTGTGAGGCCCGGGGGAGGTGGAGAAATCCAAATGCATTCCAGACCCTCTTCCCGTAGGAAAAAGCATGTTGAGATAACGCCATCTGAAGGTGACCTTGGTTTCCACAGTCAAGCGCCGAAAAACTGAAATATTTTGGAGTTTGATACATAGGACATGCCCATAGGCAGAAGAGTAGTGAGATACCAGACGGGCAATAGTGCAGTAGATATTGGGCATGATACAGATGTGAACGCAGCAGCACCTTTTGCCACAGCTGCATCTGCGTCTTTATGCTAATGCTACGACTGATTCTGAGCTTCCTGAGCCGCCCACTTGCAGCGGCGCTAATCCGCCTCGGTGCGTCTTTAGATGTGCCATCTCTGCACCACATCTGCACCATCGAAGCTTACACCAGCCTTATAGCTGGTGCCTGAACCTTGGCATCCTGTGTCAGCACAACTGCACCTTTAGATGCGCCCGTGTCCGTTAAGCCATGCCCCTATTATCTCCCAGTAACGTCCACTGAAATCCACGGCTCTTGCATTCAAATTCTTTCTGCGTCTCCTGGCAGCAACCATCGGAACGCATGCACAGTGCTACTTCCAACATCGGCCAACAGCATGAATATGCGGGAATATCAGAATTGCATACAGTTAGCATGCAATCTGAATCAGGCCCATTGCCTCTTATAGAGGGAAACTCACATTTAAGAAAAACATACAGGAGCACTTGCTTCCACATGTTAAGAGTGAGGTACAGGATACATACCACATGCCATACTGCATTGACTTTCTGTCATGACCAGGGTTTCGCTGCGTGGAGGTTGCGGTCCTTGCCGGTGGGGACGCTGTGGCACGGTCATTCCAGTGAGGTAGCTGGCACGTGGATATTGGGTGTGTGCGGGGGTCTGCCAGCATCTGGCCATCCTGGCAAAGGTAAGTCTAGCGCCGTCTCAGCATCACAGGTACATGGGAGCAGCCATCTTGCCTCAGGTCATGTGACATAGTGGGCCTATCCAGATGCGTCAGGTGATCTGTCCAGCCACTCACGCTCTGCTGCTGGGTACTTAAGGGGGTTTAGAGCTCCCTGTAGTGGCCAGTGCAACGTGTTTTGCAGCGTCTGCTATGAGAGAGTTCCTGCGCTCCTGACCTTAGTCTTGTGCTCCGGTGCTTGCCCTAAATCCTTGTTGGTCCCTGGCTCTCTGCAGACCTGCACCACTCTACCCTGCCTTACTCCCTGCTGTGGATCAAGTCCTGCTCCTTCTACCTACCCACTCCTCCCTGAACCAGAAGTTCCCAAACCTACCCATCCCTTCCTGAACCTGTACCCAATTACCTACTCCAGCCTGCACCTGAGTTTTCAGCCAAAACCCTGATCAGCCATCATCGCAGGATTACCTACTTTCCCTTTCAGCAACTATTACAGCATTTCTGGATAAATCTGTTCAGCCATCGTCTCGGCATTACCTGATTTCCCTTTCAGCTATTATCACAGTGTTCCCGGATTCCTTACCCTGCTATTACCACTAACTTACTGGACTTTTCCTTCAGCTCCACAGTTACCTCAGTTAATCAAGCCTTTATTTTAGTTCTGTCACTGACCTGGACATTTGTTTACTACCATTCACCTCAGTCTCCTTCAGTTATACATATTAACTCTGTCATTACTGGTCTTAGGCCCTCATTCAGAGCCGCTCGTTAGCGGCAGTACGCTCGTTCCGAGCGATGTTTGCACATCTGCGCATGCGTACGCGTTTTAGTACGCATGCGCGAACCAGTCAGTGCGGCCGAAAATCCTTTGTACGCTATATAGCGAGTGCCTGCTATTTTGAGTGACAGAATGAGGCATATGTGGGTGGTAACAGGGGAAGGTGCTTGAAAATGGGGAGTGGAGATCCGAACGCAGGCGTGCTTAAAGGTCAAAACGGGCGTTTTATGGGTGTGTATATTTAAAACAGCAGCGTCATTGACCACGTCACTGGGTTATTTTATAGCCAGAACTGCTCGCAAATTTGTGGTAGCAAACACCAACCACAAGAATAGCGAGCAGTTCATACGCTGGTCGATGTACTCGATTAATCTAATAAATAGCGGACATGACGTAGGATGCGAGCGGCCAGGGGGCGTTTTTAAGAGATAAACGAGCGTATGTTTTGCACGCTCGTTCAGACTTAGAGGTGGGAACAGACAGCAATGTGCGTACGGATCATTTGAATAGCCACCCCTTGTTTTTAAACGAACGACCGCAAATAGCGAACGGCTCTGAATGAGGGCCTTAGTTATATTATTGTTCATGTCTACCAACAGTCACATTAAACAACCCACCTTTCAGTTTCAATGTGTTCCGGTGTCTACTCCTGTTTCCACCCCGGGTCCACAACAAACACTGGACCTCATTCAGAGTCGGTCGAAGCGGCCGCACGGTCGTACGGGAAAAGGGGCCGGATATTCAAATGATTCCCTCTCAAGTTGCGTCCCTAAGTTCGGATCGGTAGCTGGCCGACCAAGGGGAGGAAGCGGTCGGAATTAAAAAAAAGACGCCCCCTTCTCGTACGCATTGCATGTCATCTCCGGGCATATAAGGATTAATCAAGACCACCGGGAACCATCGAAACTGGTCGTAGAGCTTAAGGTTGACCATACCCTCTCTTAAGCTCTACGATCATGTCAGTGTAAAAACCTCCCATATCACATGTGCTACTTTGTTAATTATGCACTCCCATAAACCGTTTTCACTCCCATAAAACGCCGTTCGCATAATTAGGTACGCCTGCGTTCGGATCTCCACTCCCCCATTTTCAAGCACCTTCCCCTGTTACCACCCACAAACGCCTCAATCTGTCACTCAAACTACCGGCCTGGCTGTGTTCAAGGAGAGATACATTTCTGATCGTAGCGGCTAGTTTGCGCATGCGCATTGCGAACTGTATGCATGCGCAGTATAGCGAACATCGGTGGCGTACGACTGTGCGGCCGCTTCGACCGACTCTGAATGAGGTCCACAGATCCTAACACTTTCTATAGTGAACCCACCCAATACCTCCACTCTGATTTTCCTGCTAACCATCTCCCAAAACTACTGTATGGCTAACAAGTAGATAAGACCCTTTCTGGAACACGCCTCCGGTCACTATTACCGAGACATGGTTGGTAATACGTTTGTTTGATACCAACCCCAATCCCTGACTCATTCATCAAGAAGAGGCTTTTTTGGGGGGGGCTACACAAAACATCTCCGATTTCCACATGAAAAGACTGTAGAGACATTTGGGAACCACCGGTGAAAAGAATATAAGAAAGAAAATAAAATTACAAGGAGCTGTAAAAACCTGCGACAATGATGTCTGAAGGACTTGACATATGGCACGTCTGATAAACTATTGGATTTCACTTCCTTAAACTTGGAAATTATATGTTGGTCGTGGAGCGAGGGCCAAGTTTGTTAATGCAGTGAAAGAGAACCTTCGTGTGCGTCCAAACGAGACTCAGTCCTCACCAGATGTTTACGTTACAATCCAGAATGAAGGTGATGATCGCTGTCATTTCAGATCTGCATCCTTATGCTGTGGCAGATAGGTGTTTGTCTGCTCCTGCCTTAAGCACTTTAACACTTTAGCGCTTTAGAGGAAAGCAAAGTTGCTTCAGTGCATTCTTCTTCTTCTTCTCCTCTTATTATTATTATTATTATTATTATTATTATTATTATTATTATTATTATTATTTTCCCAACAGTTCATGTAATGTTCTGAGGTATTTTATTTTTATGTTTCATGCCATAATACAAAGCAGAAAAGGCAAGTATGGAAAACAGAAATGTCACCGACGCTTGGCTCCAAAAAGTTGAGGGTTGCTGAGTTTCTAGCTAGTGATTCACAATTCTGAAATAGTGAAATCCTGAAAACACTTTGCCATTGCAACTTGACTTTCAGCTGTTTTCTCTTGGACAGTATTTTTTTTTTTTAACTTGGAGAATGCTTGAGAAAGCCGCAGAGCTAATAGGAACCAGGCGGAGAAAATGAAGTTTAAAGCAGGAATTCCTAGGCGATGGCTTCCAGCGCGGTTTGGCTGTGTGAGGTCTGGCTGAGTCACGAACTGCCACAGATAGCATTGGTACTGAAAGAAAAGCTTCAGACTGAGAGACTTGGCGTACACAAATGGGTTACAGGCTCCAACCTCTTTTTTTTTTCCCTGGGATAATCAGCCAGTAAGGCCATCGTAATGCAAATACGCTTGATGCAAGACAACTTTTTCCGTGCGCTAACCATTTCTGTGCTCCCAACGCCAGAATGTAATTTTTATTTATTTATTTATTTTTCATGGATCACTGACTTTGTTTTTTTGCGTCTGCGTTGAAAGGGTTACTACTTCTGAGGATCTGTACATAAAGTAACGCAGTCTCATGCACATAAACTTCAATGTCAATCACCACTATTTTATTAGGGAAGGAATCAGCGCCAATATTACATTAGTTGAATATCTACAGCGGTTCTTCTGCTGAGATTATTGAACTTTGCTTATGTGCGGGTACACCCTGCTGCCACTTACTGAGGTGGAAATAAAACTACGATTTGAAATAGAAATGTACATTAAAACATATACTGTACAAGTAAACATTCCAGACAAACAGAACCCCCAATAAATATAATTTTGGTGTGTGTGTGTATATATATATATTATATATATATATTATTATTTTTTTTCCTTTTGCAGAAATCTTCTATTTCTTAGTTTGCCCGTCTAAGTTCACAAGTGAACTGAACATGGGCCTAAATCAGCAATGATCGCAAATGCGATTACACACGCCATCAGCCGATTGCATATGCATCGCAGTGTGCGTGTGCGAACCAGCCACTGTGATCGGGACTGCGATCGCAGTGATTACACCATCCCCATCGCTGAGTGATTGACAGGAAGTGCAGTTTGGGGGTGGTGATGGGGGGTTGGTCGGCAAAACGCAGACGTGCCAGTGCATTTGAATTCCTTTGCAGGGCGTGTATAAATTAGCCACTGTGATGCCATACGCAGCTTGTGTACTCACTGTGGGCCTGATTCAGACCCGCTCTCAAGCGCTCTGCGCCCGCGAGCGGATCGATGTTAGGCCACTGCGCATGCGCATGCCGGAGCCGGCTCCGTCGTGCGCATGCGCGACACCTGGCTAGCGATGGGCACTCCGTTGCTCCAGGTCTCGCACCAAAAGGGGGCAGCTGTCGATTTTGATGGACAGCTCGCACCATTTGGAGGCGTGGCGTGGGGGTGGCTTCACAAACAGAGGCATTCCCATGCGAATGCCTGCTATTAGAGCCAGAAGCTCTCTGGGGCTTGCGGCCACAAGACCCTACCACAAGGGTCTCGTCGCAAGCCCGATGGTCGCAATGGTCTTGATCCCCCACCCACCCAGCTGTGGTCACCCACAGCTATGCGAGCGTCCAGGAGGCCGCTACAAAAAAAACAAAAAAGCCCGGATTCAGAACGAGCGCTCTTTCAGATCGTCCTGCTCTGAATCAGGGCCAGTGTGCGATGAGGTTAGCAATTCCTGAGTAAGGTCAGACCTTGTGCATGTGTGCATGAGGCTGCGATGGTACTCCATGTTACTGATGTTTTCGCAGTCTGGCAAAGTATTACGGATGTGTGTAAGGTAAGGTGGGCGTCCTTATGTTGTGCTGCGATGGCATAGCGACCACAAAGGATTAGCATACTATCGCAGAGAGACTGCGTGCATAATCGCTATTGCAATCTGCACAGAATCAGGGGCCTGATTCAGACCGGCTCGCTAGGATGCATTCACTCATAGCCTGCCGATGTTTGCAATCTCTGCATGCGTATAAGTCGCAGTGCACGTGAGCGAACCAGTCCATGTGATTGCAAAGCAATCCCCCCTTGTACATAGATGCCTAGCTAGAATGAATGACAGGACGAGCCATTTGTGGGTGGTGACGGTTGGTCGCTGAAAATGGGGGTGTGGTGCTGCGAACGCAGGCTTGTCTGTGCATCTTAACGCCCTTCAGAGGCGTGCATAATTAAGACGCAGCATCATAATACACATGGCTGAATTTCACACTGAAGCAATCGCAGTCCTTGCGGAAGGGTATGGTCAGCCACAAGTGCTGCGTACGGTTCCGATGTTACCGACTGTTGTATACACTTCCTGCAGATGACGTATATTACTAAGGGAAAGTGGGCATCTTAAGACAGGCTGGTGGGTGTCTACATACACACCGCAATCGCATGCCAAGACATAGTGGGCGTGCTAATACCTTGCCGTGCGATCGCGGGATTTGCATGCTTTGGCAGCTGATGGCTGCGGGCGAACGCATCTAGCGAGCGGGTCTGAATCGGGCCCCAAGCCCCATGGTTTAAGTGTGTCCTTGGAGGCTTCTTGGGCCAGAGCAGCTGTAAAAAAAAAAAAAAAAAAACGCTACATCTCACTGGTCTAACATTGAGAAAAAAGGAAAATTGCAACAAATGAATAAAAAAAAAACAACTGCAATATAAAGTCTGATGTACCAAATGCTTCACATCATTCCCCTTCTCCCACCGAAGCTGTGCGACAATACCGAGGGGTTTTCAGGAGCGGGGAGGGATGTTGGGGAAGGTCTCATGATTCAGAAGTACAAACCACATGCCTGATGGACAAGGCATGCCGCTCAATGTGACATGACCTCAGTCCTAGTGGGTTACAAAGAGACCCCTTCTTGGGTTGTGCCCCTGTTCACAAAGTAGAATTGTTGGGTGATATGAATTCTGGGATCTATTCTTATTCTCTTGATGTTATACAGCAAGTTTGTTTATTGAAGGGAGTTATAAAGGTGCATACACACACAACGATTTTGTTACCAACGATTTTCTGAACGATTTTCTGTCAGATTTTTTAAAGTGTAATGAACGAGTTTTTTGAATTACAAACGATTTTTGCTTATATTCCCTTACTGAAAATCGTTGAGTTGGTCAGTCTGACTGAACTACAAACGTGAATGCGCATGAACGATAATTGCTCATCGTTTTAACTCAGAAAGTGAACGATTTTTTCAACGATTGAACGATAAACGATATCGTTATCGATAATCATTCAAAAAATCGTTGTGTGTGTATGCACCTTTAGAAATACAAATGTATGTTAGAATTATTAAGGAAATGTGATGTTGTGGCTAATGACAGGGATGACTATCGGTGAGTGAAACCATCAATGGCTCCCCTATACCATCAAGGTTAACCACCAATGGGCCTGATTCAGAGCTGAACGTTCTGACCAGAGCGCTCGCTCTGAATCAGGGCCCTCCTACCTTTTTTTGGAGCGTCCTCAAGGACGCTCGCATAGCTGTGGGTTACCACCCACAGCTATAGCGAGCGTCCATGATGATGGTTGCGATGGTCTTGACCATCGCGACCATCGGGCTTGCGACGGAGACCCTGCGGTAGGGTCTCGCTGCCGCAAGCCCTGGAGTGATTTTGGCTCTATCAGAGCCAAAATCACTCCCACTGACATCACTAGTGATGTCAGTGGGGCCGGTTTCAGACGGTAGGCGTTCCCATGGGAACGCCTCCGTCTGGCAGGCACGCCCCTGGCACGCCCACCAAAGGGGGCGTGCTGTCAATCAACATCGACAGCACGCCCACTTTGGTGCGAGACCCGGAGCGACAGCTTGGCTGTCGCAGTCCGGGTCTCGCGCATGCGCAGTGGGGAACATCGACCCGCTTTCGAGCGTACTGCCGCTCGAGAGCGGGTCTGAATGACCCCCAATGTCCCTGGAAACTTGTTTAAAAAGTGACAACTATATAGAGCATGCAATGTTTTAGTGATTCTTTGTCTGTGCCACCACAGCACATTCTAGTGATTGGAGGAATAATTTCAGAACTATATAATGATTTATTTATTAACAGTTGTTTATATAGTGCACACATATTCCGCAGCTCTTTACAGAGAAAATTTCAGTCATTCACATCAGTCCCTGCCCCATCAGAGCTTGCAATCTATGGGCCTGATTCAGACCCACTCACGAGCGGCTGTCCGCTCGCAAGTGGGTCGATGTTATGCACTGAGCATGCGCACGACGGAGGGAGCTCCGTCGTGCGCATGCGCCAGACGCGACGAGCGAAGGAAAGTCCTTCGCTCGTTGTGTCCGATCAAAGGGGGCGTGCTGTCAATGTTGATTGACAGCACGCCCCCTTTGGTGGGCGTGCCGGGGGCGTGCCTCCCGTCAGAAGCCGGCCCACTGACATCACTAGTGATGTCAGTGGGAGTGATTTTGGCTCTGATAGAGCCAAAATCACTCCGGAGCTTGCGGTTGAAAACCTCAACCGCAGGCTCCGGCTCGCAATATCGATGGTCGCGATGGTCTCGACCATCGCAGCCATCAAAAAGCACGCTCGTATAGCCTGTGGGTGGTGACCCACAGCTATACGAGCGTCCAGGAGGACGCTCCATGAAAATGGAGCCCGGCCCTCATTCAGAGCGTGCGCTCTGCTCAGAGCGTACGGCTCTGAATGAGGGCCTATATTCCCTATCACATAGACACACATACAAACTAGGGTTATTTGTTTATTTTTTTCTCAAAAGTCAATTAAACTTTCAGTATGTTTCTAGAGTGTGGGAGGAAACATGGAGAGAACAAGCAAACTGGTAGTGCCAGTCTCATGAATTAAACTCATGTCCTTAGGGTTGTGAGACTGTAATGCCAGCCATTACAAAAAAAGGCATAGTTTATTTTATTTTTATTTAGGGCATACAAATTTCTTTAAACGACATTGGACTACATCTCATTACTCAGGATAGTTCCAATATGCAATGATATGTTTCCCTCCTGTTGGTCAGTTCTGATTGTTGGAGTTAGAAGTGGGATTGGTCTGTTGAGTTGAAATTGTTTTCAACAGAACAGTCTACTAGGTTACTGTGTTGGGATCAACATGGCCACACATACACATTTTTTTTAACCTACCAGTATGTTTCTTGGAGTGTGGGAGGAAACCAGAGCACTCACGCAAACCCAAGGGGAACATACAAACTCCACACAGATTGGCTGTGACTGGAAATTCAACTCATGACCTTAGTCCTGTAAGGCTGTAATGCTAAACACTATGCCATCCATGCTGCCCAAGGTAACAATATAAAAGGGTGCTACTGTGACTTTGGATGAGGCATGATCCATCCATGGTTGGCCTGTGGCTAGTACATGGGGGCAGGGTCAATCTACGGAGAACATATCTATCCACCCCACTGTTCATACCTATGTTTGCTGCATGCACCAGTGTTCAGATAGGCTTAATGGTCTAGTAATGGGAATACTTGATACATTAGGTTTAATTTTATTATATATGGTCTCGAAAGAGTAGACTCATGGTCATGGAGGTTGCAATCGCAACATTGAGCGCAAAACAAAGGCACGCGCATAAAAAAGGGGTGTGGCTTTGCAGTAAAAGGGACATGGCTGTGCAGCAGGCTCCCAGTTTTTGTCATGCTGAGGACATGCTCAGTGGTTTCCAAGCTGCTGGCCTGTGCCAGTCCCTCTCCATAGCAATGCACACAGCTCTATTCACTGCTGCTCAGAGGGAGATCTCCCAACCTGTCCCCCCCTCCCCCATGCGGTACACTCTGAACAAACGGCCAGATTCAGAAAGGATCGCTAGAACGTACGCACGCACCGCAGTTGCTAATATCAGCAGTGATATTGCGATCACAGCTTACCATAAGGACGCCCACTTCCCTTTACACACATCCATATACTTGGGCAACATAGTGAAACAATCGGTAACATCAAGTAACATCGGATCCATACTCACAATTAAGGCAGGTCAGACCTCACTTAGGAATTGGTAACTCCAGCGCACGCTATGAGGCCTCAGACTGTGTATGGTATTGCAGTGGATCATTTATGCATGCCCCTGCAATGCCGTCCCAACGCGCTGGCACGCCTGCGTTCACCTGACCGTCCCTCCGTCACCACCCACAAACGGCACTTCCTGTCAATCACTCTGCGATGGGTCTGCGTAGCCTCTGCAAATGCATTTCCCACCGCAATTGCTAGTTCACACATGCACACTGCGATGCATACGCATGTGCAATGCAAATTAATCGACCAATTGCGTGCGTCTTTCCAACTGCGATCCTTGCTGAATCAGGCCCAATGTCCAAAAAACAGGACTGTCCCACTAAAAACAGACTGGATGTGAGGTATGCACAGGGTAGGACTTAGGGAAAAATTCTGCAAAATTTTGCTGCCAAATATTAAATAAAGTGAATATTTCTCACAACAGTTTTGAAAACGTCACTATTTTTTTATCTCTAGTGAATAAGTGCGATCTTCCATAGAAATATTTGTTTTCTTACGTTAATTTGTAACCTACACTACACTAATGTATATTAGTAAATCACCCCACAGTTTCTGTTGTGTACCCTTTCTCTCTTTCTGTCACACATACAGTATTGCCTAATATAAGTAAGTCATCAGAATTAATTGTGGGGGTACGTTATAAACTTACAGCTTTCAATAATAGTCAGCTCATTAAGGATCAACTAAGAGCAGGAGTTGTGTTATTTATAGGACTTGGGGGCCTATTCATCATACCTAAAATATCGAGGGAGGTAATTAGGTTTAGAACTGGCATGGAGTTCTACCTAATTACCGGAGGAATTCATCATTCCTCCTCCCTATAACTATCTATTCTGAAAAGCTGTCATTTTTGCGATGACAGCTTTTCGGGAAATAGATAGTTATCCCTGCCTGCTCCAACTTACCGCAGCTGGAATCCGTGCTGCGCATGCGCTGTTACAATCGTAAACCCAGCGAATGCGCAGCACTACTTACAGCTGCGGTAAGTTTGTGTGCGCCCCTCAACCCCCCCTCCCCCCTCCGCTCACCTCCCCCCCGTCCCGCACTTACCTGCACACTGCAGCGCCTCCGGCTCCGTCCTGCTGGTCTGTCATGTGATCTCCCAGCAGCACACAGTGCAGTTTAGAAAAAAAAAAAGTTTTTTCTAAACTTTATTGTGTTCTGCTGGTAGAACACAATGTCAGCATTGCAGACGGAGCCAGAGGACACATCAGAGCGTCGGAGGGAGACTCCGGGGGACCTGCACAGCTGGAAGCAGGTAAGTCTGTCCTGCTATTCGGCACCTCACAGTGGCGAATAGTAACTCCATCAAATTCCGAAAATACATAATTTTCGGAATTTGATGAATACCATAATTTCCATATCCCCATACTAATGTACTAATGTATGGGGAGTGTGGAAATTAACGCAGGGGAGCTTAGCAAGGAGATATCAGTGATATCTCCTGTGCTAAGTGTGTTCATGAATACTAAAATAACGTTATTTAAGGAAAATGTCCTTAAAAACTTTATTTTAGTGTTGATGAATAGGCCCATTGGTAAGATGAACTGTAAAAGGAAGTATTGCAGTGTTACATGGAGATTTAATAAAAGCTCTGCTGATCTGGCAATGTGTGACAGGCACAAGTTTAGTACGGGGAACACAAGCTGCACTCATGTAGTTAGAACTATGAGACTCTTTTTTTTGTTAGACTATTTTTATATTGTAGGTACAATATTAATTGTTTCTATGGTTTTAAGTATATTTTCCCTCTTATGGTAACTGAGCATATATTAAACAGCTTTAAGTCCAGGGGGTATATTTACTAAAGTGCGAGTTTATAGAAGTGAAGTTGTTGCCCATAGCAACCAGAGTCTAGCTATTATCTTCTAGAAGGTGCTAGATAAATGATAAGTAGAATCTGATTGGTTGCTATGGGCAACAACTCTACTTCTAAAAACCCACACTTTAGTAAATATAATTCCAGAGGTGGTGTTTTGTAACCCAATTTTCATGGATTTGTGCAGTGTTAGTAATGTCAGGAATTACTTCAATTCCTTATTCTTCTTTAAAAAAAATTATGTAAGTGAACAATGAAATAGGTGTTTTTCTACTTTCTGTACAGTTGCTACATAAAAATAGCCAAAAATCACTAAGAAAAATAAAAACCTTTTCAAAATTTTTGTATAGTAAGTGTTACTTTATCATATTTATAGTAGAGATGTGCAGTTCCGTTCTCCAGAAATCCGAATCCACCCAAATTTCGTGAATCCGGGTAAGTCCAAGTCGCGGTTCTAATCTCCTTAGGAGATCTGGGTAAATCCGAGTTGCGGTTCTGATCTGTTTGCTATTCGGAATTTGGGTTTTAAATCTGAATTTCATGTTTTGGATTGCAGAAATTACATGATTTTAGCTGTTTTTAAAACTTTTTATCTATTTTTTATTTAAAAAATCCAGATCCAAAACCAAAACACTTGAGGGTGATTTGCAAAACCAAGTCCAGATCCAAAACCTTGAAGGATATACAGATCCAAAACCAAAACACGGGGTCTGGGCACTTTCCTAATTTATAGTACCCCAGACAAATCACACTGAAATGTATTTGTCAACTTCTTTCAGCAGGGACTGAACAGGACATTGCAAATTGCAAAATTTAGGGAAGACATGGAGATGCCTCCGTCTTTTGAGTGCATTTCATGCTCCGTGGAGGTAGAGTGGAGGACTAGTATGGGAGTGGCAGTTACTCTAGACCCAGTTGTATTCTTTACAATATTTCAAGGTGAACCTCCAGAAGATCCTGAGTGAGGATGACCAGGTGAGAGGTCAGTTGGAGTATTTTGTGTAATTGCAGCCCTGACCTCCACTACTCAATGGCAAGAATTTTGACATTGGCAGTGGGAGTTGAGGCCATGACAGTGCAATTCAACATAAATCGCATCATCAAGCCCCTGGAATACCCACTTCACTGGTAAAATGGCCAGTCCAGGAGCTGACAGTACCTTAGGGTCCCAGGTAATGAACTCCCTCCTGTCTAGGCAATGTTTCCATTGTCATTGTTGCTAATGGTCTCTCCTTTATGCCTAACACCCTAGAAAAGATTCAGTGGATACAGTGCTCAGTGCAAAAGTATCAATAAGGCTGAATGGTGGGCTATTATCACTTGGCAGTGTCAATTAGAAGTTAGTAACATTGCATGAAAGTGTTTTAAAAGAAATGAGTGTCAGAACTACTGTATGTAGTACTTGTCAATGCATTTGCTGGATATCTTATCATGGACTGGAATTGTTAACAGGAATCTAAGTTATTTCAAAATCACCAGATAATCTGGGTAAATGGCTATACTTTACAAAAAGTCTTAACAAGTAAAATAATCCTAATTACAGTATTGGCCCATAACTCCAATACCAATAATCCCAACACATTAACCTAGTAGACTACTCTGTTGAAAATAATTTATACTATCAACAGACCAATCCCACTTCTAACACCAACAGTTAGGAATGGTCAACAAGAGGGAAACATCTTATTGTATATTGGTACTAACCTGATTAAAGAGATGTAGCCCAGAATGTGACAGCCCTCTGTTATTAAAAGACTTTTTGATGCTCTATATGATAACAATTCTTGTTGGTTAGCATTACTGTCCCACAGATCTAAGCATGGTAATTCCTAACCAAGGCACTTTATGTTTGTGTTTACATATTCTCTCTGAGTGGGATTCTTTCAGGTGCTCCAGTTTCCTCTCACACTCTAAAAATATACTTGTAGGTTAACTTGCTTCTGCCCAAAAAAACTCCCCAAAAAACATAATTTGTATGTGATAGGGAATATAGGGCCTGATTCAGACCTGGATGCTAAGCTGCGAACGAATGCTATGGCCGATAATCGCACATTGTCACATGAGTATGTGTCAATATGCGCATGCGGGAGTCACTCATTGCGCTAGGCAATTGTGCGCTCATAGTACACAAACCGGATGCTAATTTGAGTGACAGAATGTGCCATTTGTGGGTGGTAACAGGGGAAGGTGCTTGTGAACGGGGGAGTGGATGTGCGAATGCAGGTATGTGTGGGCATCTAAATGGTGTTTTAGGGGTGTGCATAATCAGCAAATAAGCGTCATTGTACACATCACTTGGTTGTATTTCAGCCTGCAGTGATCGCAGTGCTTACAGTCGGGTAAGGCCTACCTTATGCGCTGCGTGCAGCTCCGATGGCTCTCGATGGTTCTGATTATTCCTGGAGATGACGTGTGCTAAGAGAGAAAAGTGGGCGTCTTTATACTGGCGTGCGTTCGCTCTGCCGTTGCTCTAAGACATAGAGGGCGTCCTTACACCAGACAGTGCGATCACGGCATTTTCATACCCGGCCCCTTTTGGCTGCATTTGTTTGTGGCTTAGCGTCCGGATCTGAATCTGGCCCATAGTCTCTGTAAAGTGCGGTATAATATCTATGCGCAGTATAAATAACTGTTAATAAAATAGAGTAACAATATAATTTCCATTTACTGTAAAATACTGTTTGAGCATGTTAAATGTCTTTCCATGGAAAATGTATGTACTGTATACAGTAAAATGAAATGTGAACTTGATGAAATCTATGAAATGTACATTAATATGTGCAAACATATCCAGTCTTGTATTTTGCTTATACAATATTTGGCGACTCTTACATTACTAAAACAAAGCTTACTGCATTGTATGGAACATTTTCAGTAAAACGCAAAAAGAGAAACCTACTGTAAAAACTTGCTCAAAAAATGTGTTGCGATGGTTGGGGGAAAAAAACATCTTTACTCTAAGAGCCTGATTCAGAGCTGCTCGTAAGCGGCCGCTCGTTCGCTCTGAGCGATGTTTGCCCAACTGCGCATGCGTACGGATCGTAATACGCATGCGTGAACCAGTCAGTGCGGCCGAAAATCGTTTGTTCGCTAAATAGCGAATGCCTGCTAATATGAGTGACAGGAGGAGGCGTATGTGGGTGGTAACAGGGGAAGGTGCTTGAAAACGGGGAGTGGAGATCCGAACGCAGGCGTGCTTAAAGGTCAAAACGGGCGTTTTATGGGTGTGCATAATTAAAACAGCAGCGTCATTGACCACGTCACTGGGTTATTTTATAGCCAGAACTGCTCGCAAGATTGCGGTAGGAAAAACCAACCACAAGAATAGCGAGCAGTTCATACCCTGGTCGATGTACTCGATTAATCTAATAAATAGCGGACATGACATAGGATGCGAGCGGCCAGGGGGCGTATTTTTTCAAAAAACGACCGCAAGTTTTGTTCGCTCGTTCAGACATAGAGACATGAACAGACCGCAAAGAGCGAACGGTTCATTTGAATAGCCACCCCTATTTTCTGAACGAGCGAGCGCAAACAGCGTCCGGCTCTGAATCAGGCCCTAAGTTAGTGATGATCAAAGTTATATAAAAAAATGTGTGAATCAATTCTGGTAGTGGAACAGGATGTTACGCGTTTCGCAGAGAATACAGTGACTCTCCAGGCTTTGCAATCTACAGTATTTATTCCACTTTAGTTGTGTGTGTGTAAAAATGGTACAGCCGACAGCAGAATATTCCCTCGAACAGTTTGGCAACTGAAGCTCATCCTTACTGTATGTACACAATAAGCTTGCTGCATGAAAATGTGTTCCTTGCACGCAGTAAGATTTGTGCAATCCATCAAGGCAAGGAAAAATTCACTTACCATTTAACAGTGATAGCAAAACTTATTATCATTACTTATACCAGCGTTTCGTAAATTATTTATAGTTAGAAAAAAGTTGACTTTTCACGCTCCTTCCAGAAGACACGCGAGGTGTCTATAAATATATTAACGCAAATAACTGAAATTAGATTTATTGAAGGAGCTTCAAACACTGCTGGTATTGCCTTTTACTGCTGCAAAATCTTTAAATGGTAATAGAGAGGCAGGGAATTTCACCAGATAGCTAAGACCATTGATCTCTGGTCCCTTGGGCCAAGCTGTCTCTGGAAGGGTTTGTACGGCTGTGGCTCCTGTCCAGATCTGCACCCTGCCAAAAAAAACGCTTAGCAAGTTAGCAGCCAACAGAAATGTAAGAGGCCTGCTCTGCATGTGGGGAAACATAAAAAGAAGTGGCTTTTCAGCTTAATCCGACAAACGTCAGCATATGACACCAATATTAAAATGAAATAGCTGTAATTTTCAATCACATTTGAGTTCCCTGGGATTAGTGCCTGCACTATAAAGGAGGTGGGGATCTATTTAAGGTTCTACTGTTCTACTGCACTGTTTTACGGCACTTCAAAGCTTTCTGAGGGAATAAGATACACATGACACACACTTATTACTTGTAGCAAATAATGTCATTGATTTCTTGCAAACATCTTAACCGCGCCGGAGCTGGAAGGTCCTGTGCTGTAGTACCCAGGAATGAACGGTGTCAGAGCCTCCGAGAGCCCACATGCACGGCTTGTTTTTCTTTAGCCGTATAAATCCACCTTAGACCGTGCCCTGAAATATTTCATCTTCAGAAGGGCATTACGGTATTGGATTACCCTGTCAAGACAGTAAACCCTTTGGCCTGTATTTAACTGGGAAGATTTAGGCAAACTGATTAATCCTTTCCAGAGGAGAACGGGTGAGTGCTCCACTAGTTCTTAATGCCAACAGATCTTTTTAATAATATCCGGCATGCGACAGCTGGACGTCGTTTGGAGGGACGCTCGCTATAATGGTTTTTAAGATTGCCCCGCGTTCTGCTTTGTGTAAGCAGAGGTTTAGCTAGGAAAAGCTTGTTACCTTGGCCCAGAGTTTTACATAGGGCCCACTGTGAAATATTAGGACACCTTAATTTTTTTTGCGTGCCTTGCCCCCCTTTTACCATCCTATGGGGTCTATTTACTAAGCCTTGGGTGGAGATAAAGTGTACAGAGATAAAGTACCAGCCAATCAGCTCCTAACTGCCATGTCAGAGGCCATGTTTGAAAAATGACAGTTAGGAGCTGGTTGGCTGGTACTTTATCTCCATACACTTTATCTCCATCTAAGGCTTAGTAAATAGAACCCTGAGTCACCCAAGGTTATGTCAACTATGGTATACACCATGCTTGTACAATCATAGTGCCAGCGCCATTGTCAACCATACTCCACGGATTCTATGGGGATTGTCCAATTACATATTTTTATTTTTTTTAAATGATGCGATAGTTTTCCTATGTAATATAGTGGGGGTCATTCAGACCCGGTCGTTAGCGCCGATGCGCTCGGACCAGGTCGATGGCCGGCGCCGTCGTGCACATGCGTGAGACCCGCTACGACTGACAGCGCCGTCTCGATCCAAAGGGGGCGAGCTATCGATGTTGATTGACAGCTCGCCCCGTTTGGAAGGCGGGCCGGGGGGGTGGCAGCCCAAACGGAGGCGTTCCCATGGGAACGCCTACCGTTTGGGGGCGGCCCCACTGACATCACTCACTAGTGATGTCAGTGAGAGCTTCCGGCTCAGACACAGCCGAAGGCTCTCCGGGGCTTATGATAAGGGAGACCCTACCCTAGGGTCTCGTCGTAAGCCCCGATGGTCGCGATGGTCTTGACCATCGCGACCATCACCTTAGGCGGTCGTAAGGCTGTGGGTGTTAACCCACAGCCTTACCAACGCAAAGGAGGACGTCTTGAAAATTCAAGACGTCATCCCCTCATTCAGACCGACCGCACGCTCAGTGCGACCGGCTCTGAATGAGGTCCTGTGACTCCTCTAGTGCCTGTCTAACCTGTCTTGTCAGCACCCTGGGCATCTGTCCTTGTTGCCCTTCCCTGGTGACATGCATCCATGTAGGTACAGTATATATCCTGCACTTTATTCTGTACATGAGATGTTTCTAACTATGCAGAGTAAAAAGTTCTATGAAAATGTTATTCATTAATCTACAGTATGTTTAAATTAACTCGTTTTAGTGAACAGTGCATGTCTGTGAGATGCTCTGGTGGTATTGCTGGTAAATTCAACATCTTTTACCCCTTCTACTTATAACATGGCAGCTAGAGGCACTATTGTACTAGTGAGTGTGGAGGTCATTTATGAACTGGAAAAATGGGGCCACAAAATGCAAATAACTTTCTTCTATTCTTACAACATTATGCACCTATTACAAAATGACTCCCAACATAACATGACTTTTGCTCATTTGATTGGAAGAAGCTAGGTGGATCACAACATTCCTTGCTGAATGTGGGTGGCCGCAGTAATGCTATCTCCTATGCTCTCTAAAGTAAAAAGCAGATTTAGTATCGCAGGAATAACGGTTCAAGAAAGTAGAGCAGGGGTGGAGACTGTTCCTTTAGTAAAGTAGAGATTGTCCATCGAGCAGAGCAGAGGTGGAGACTTCATTTAGTAGAGCAGGGGTGGAGTCTGTTCATTTAGTAGAGCAGGGGTGGAGACTTCATTTAGAAGAGCAGGGGTGGAGACTGTTCATTTAGTAGAGCAGGGGTGGAGACTGTTCCTTTAGTAAAGCAGGGGTAGAGACTGTCCATAGAGCAAAGCAGAGGTGGAGACTGTTAATTTAGTAGAGCAGAGGTGGAGACTTCATTAAGTAGAGTAGGGGTGGAGACTGTTCATTTAGTAGAGCAGGGGTGGAGACTGTTCATAGAGTAGAGGTGGAGGCTGTTCATGTAGCAGAGCAGGGGTGGAGGCTCCTCATTTACTAGGCCAATGGTGGAGACTGTTCTTTTAATATAGCAGGGGGCGGAGGCTGTACATTTAGTAGAGGCGGGTGGAGGCTATACTTTAGTGGAAAATGGGTGGATGCTGTTCATTTACTAGAGCAGGTGTAACAGGGTTTAATATCTGTTAAAACTAGATAACATCTGCCATAATATATATATAGCAAAGCTCAACGCTTGATTTATATTACTACCATTATATTAATGATTATAGGGGTTTTATACCGTCCATTCCCTAAGCTTGAAAAAGTACGGGGCTTTCACTTTTATGGAGAATGGACTATGACAGATTGTGAGTGGATCTCAGCCAATCATACACCTCCCTCTACAGCAGTGAACACTTTTCAAACCTGCCACCGATAGTTGACAGAAGCAGCGATGACAATAGAGATGGATAAACTATAGCACAGGGTTCTCTAACGTCCCTCACTTTTATAACAGTTCAGAGGTGGCCATGACCTGTACACCCACATCTCTTATTATGTCTTCTAGCAGATGTACATCAGACGATGATTTCACCCGAAACTAAACATTTAACTTTATCTCATATTGGGTAAAATTAATTAGGTCAGATATTTTAAAGAAATTGTCACTTATTTGTACTTTCGCAATTGGGAAGACCATTGATGATCTAGTGGGAATCTCATGAGGTTTCCATAATTCTGAGCCTACAATCTGTAGCAGCAGATACCAAGATTCATCACACCAGGCGATCTTTTTCCAATCATCAGCTTTCTATTTTTGGTTGACAGAAGCGGTTCCCGGCATGGTCTTCTGCTGATGTAGCCCATACAGAGGCGTATCTATAATGGGTGCAAGGTGTGCGGTGCACACGGGCCCCTGGGTCCAGGGGGGCCCTTACCACTCAACCTGCACTCATATTTTCTAATACTCACCTCTCTCCCATCGGCTGTAGATGCCCTGCATAAAACATCTGGAAAATGGGCACCACGGCCATTTTTCCGGCGTTTTTGCACATGCGTGTTGGGGATATTGCAAGGAAAATGGTGGCTGCGCCATTTTCCAGGTGACCTGCGCATATGCAGTAGACTCTGGGCACAGACTGGTGCCCAGAGTCTACTGCTGGGTCAGTCTGCTGCTGGCCGCCGGGGTGAGAGGAGGGGACCCCCGGACAGGGAATGCGCAAAGGTCCCCTCCTCTCTTAATACGTCTCTGAGCCCATCCACTTCAAGGTTCAACGTGTTGTACATTCAGAGATGCTCTTCTGCATACCATTGTTGTAATGCATGGTTATTTCTGCTCACGTCTCCTCCCTTTCATCTCGAATCAATCTGGCGATTTTCCTCGGACCACTTGTTAATGAGGAGACCACAGACCACTATCTGGATGTTTTTTGGTTTTGTGCACCATTCTCTGTAAACTCTGTGGATCACCAGTTTCTAGGACACTCAAACCACCTAGTCTAGCACCATCCATCATTTCACAGCCAAAATCACTTAGACTGCATTCATTTGGTCTGAACAACAACTGAACTTCTTGACCATGTCTGTATGTTTTTAAGTCCAAAAAATTAGCACTTCAAGAGTTAAGGTGCATATGCACTACATCGTAATCGTTCAATCATTCCGTATATTGTGCAGTGGATAATGTGCCTACACTGAACGATGTGTCGTTCAGTACAGGCACCCTCCCTCATCCCCGAACATGCACAATCTGTCAATATCGGCAGGTTGGCCTGCATGTCCACGTGGCGATAGATGCCTACAACGACCAGCCGGAGCACGCATCACTGGTCGTTGCCGGCATATGCACTGTACAATTATTGAACGATAACGATGTCGTAATCATTCAATCGTTACTTTTTATCGTGTAGTGGCTATGCGCCTTTAGTGATAAATAGCAAAATGTCATTATTATTGGTAATATTTGAGGTCTATTCCTGAATGTGCCTGATAGGTTGACAGTAATTTTTTTATCTTTTGATCTAATTTTATTTTGGTTCATATTTTACAATCTTAATATAGTGTATCTCTGAAGGCTTGTGTCTGAGCTACATACAGTAGTGGTTTGCTCTGTAGAGGTTTAGTAATATTGGTGAGGTCTGCCTAAAAGTCGTCCCCTCCGGCATTCAGAGTTTGTTTACCGAAATAAATAGAGAAATACTTTCCCAAAGTAATTTGATATTTCATTAATTTAATGATGTCTGGGCTTTCTGGAACAGATACAGATGCTTAGGTAAAGAATTTATTTTGATTGTGGCTATTTAGCCAAACCACAAATAATTACACTTTGACCAAGTATCCAGCAAACTTTTATTTTCTCTATAAACAGACCAGGAAAATGTTCATTGTAATGTGTGGTTGGCAATGCAGGTCTTGGATAGTTTAATACCTAGATATTGTACACTTTTGAACATCACTTGAAATACATATAATTTCCATTGCGTATGTTAATTAAATTAGAACGCTGTTTCCAAATAATGTTACTTCTTCCAAAATTCAAAGTCACCCTATTGTAAATATAGTCAATTTAATTTTTCAGGCCCCCTTGCACAATTCACTTTACATTGTTATTATCCTATTTTATATGGGGCCACAAGGGGTCCGCAGCGCCACAGTATACATAAACAGAAGCAGCATGAACAAAACAAGAAAAATGTGACACAGTAAAGAACATTACAGGACATGGAAAAGTTTTATAAACATTGCTGCATCAACAGTCAGAAGATCCAGATAAGCAGCTGGGCAGCCGATTCCAAAGGTTTGGTGCCGTTGTTGGCAGTGAGGAGGAGATGATGGCATTAGTGAGGGAAGGAAAAGCCAATGAGGGAAGAGTACCCTGCTCATAAGAGCTTACAATCTATGCGGGAGTGGAAGACACAGAGGAGAGAGACAGTGAGCAAGGAGCTGGAAAGCTTTGATAAAGAAGTGAGTATTGAGAGCCCATTTGAATTTTTTATTTTTTTTAAATAAATGGCAATGCGTTTCCTATCTATATAACCAGTGACACAGTAATCCCCTAACAAAGTGACACGTAGGCAGATGGTGAGTATTTACTCTGTGTGTGTTTTGTCATGCCATACTTGGCTTAGGTCAACCTTGTCCAGCTCTCCAAGGTTATTGCCCAGGTCTGGAAGCATCAATCGGTGAGAACAGTGACTGCCGGTGATGCCATCCACTCAACTCAGTGGAAAGGTGAAGGGTGCACTTCATGAAAAAGTTCCTGGTGCTGCATAACCGCTATTGGAGAAGGGCTGTACTGACTTCTTCCATTCTCCATAGAGAAACCACTAACCTGTCTGTTACAGAGGCTGCTGCACTTTAACTGGAGGAGAGTTCCAACATGGGACCCCTCCAAGTCAGGCACCTCAGGTGAGTGCCCACCTTGGATTTCTCTGGTTTTTCAAACTACTATTTAACTATTTATACCTGATATAACACTGCACTTCATTCTGGATCTCCACCCTCTCCCCCAACCACATGACACCCATTTCTCCTGCCTTTTCCCCCAAACATAACCCCCTCTGTCCTACAACCACCAACCACTGTAATTATGAACACTGCATCTATCATGAAAAATATCTAATATCACAACATATGGTTTATTACTGCTTACTGTGTACACAATTTAGTGCTTTATAAGATTGTATTGATGTATTATCTTATTTTATATATTTTTTAATGAAGTCAATTATATATTTTTCCTGTATAATGTCTATGCAATTATGGCCCTCATTCAGAGCCACTCGCTAGCGGCAGTACGCTCGTTCCGAGCGATGTTCGCACATCTGCGAATGCGTACGGATCGTTATACGCATGCGCGAACCAGTCAGTGCGGCCGAAATTCATGTGCTCGCAATATAGCGAATGCCTGCTATTTTGAGTGACAGAATGAGGCGTATGTGGGTGGTAACAGGGGAAGGTGCGTGAAAATGGGGAGTGGAGATCCGAACGCAGGCGTGCTTAAAGGTCAAAACGGGCGTTTTATGGGTGTGCATAATTAATACAGCAGCGTCATTGACCACGTCACTGGGTTATTTTATAGCAAGAACTGCTCGCAAGATTGTGGTAGCAAAAACCAACCACAAGAATAGCGAGCAGTTCATACGCTGGTCGATGTACTCGATTAATCTAATAAATAGTGGACATGATGTATGGTGCGAGCGGCCAGGGGGCGTTTTTAACAAATAAACGAGCGTATGTTTTGCTCGCTCGTTCAGACTTAGAGGTGTGAACAGACTGCAATTTGCGAAGGGATCATTTGAATAGCCACCCCTTGTTTTTGAACGAACGACCGCAAATAGCGAACGGCTCTGAATCAGGCCCTATGTTCACTATATGCCCCCATTTATACCCATTTATAGGTGTGTATAGTTTCTCCTTTTTAACACATTCCCATTTTCTTAATACATGTTGAACTCCCATATTTGTGCAGTCCCACATTTCCTGTTCTTGGTTCTCTCTCTCTTCGGGTGACTATCCCATTAGACCTGCAGCATACTTGCTGACTGCCCCAGAATGGCCGGGAGGCTCCTGAAAATCGCGCGGCGTTCCCAGCCACCCGTAAAAGTAGGCAAGTCTATCGAAACCCCCTCCAACCCCCACCACTCTCCGCGCCCCCCCCTCCACCCGCTTGCACCACCCTGGAGGGCCCCCTACTTACAGAGCACAAGTGGGCGTTACGGGGGGGGGGAAACGTGATTTGCGCAGAAATTACATTATAGTAGTGTCACCCTCCGCTATACATTGCCTGTTTTCTCAGCACTGTATAGCGGGGGGATGGACACGCGATGACACAATCGTGCCACCACGACCCTTCTGTGCCAACATGGCTGCCCCTTGCCGGAGGAGGGGGCAGCAATGTAGGTAAGTTTTACCTGCAGTGGTCATTTTGTGACTTCAATATTCATTAATTCCATGTACTAATATGTGTCTCTATTTTCATATTGATTTTTATTGATTATTCGTTTGCGCCAGCGCTACACTTGAAACTGACTCTGGGCAGTACCTAGGGTTCACTTTTTTCCAATAAATGTGCTGTCTGTTCACCCTTAAGACCAAGGCGTTCTATTAACTCATTTTGTATTGCTATATTCAGAGTGTATGTAGTGCAGTTGTATTTTGCACTTTTCCTTTCCAAGTGTTCCATTAACAGTTTAAATAATAATTGAAAAAATGGTTGAGCAGGATCCTGTTTAGCCGTCGGTGCTATTAGAAACAGCAGGTGGCACATTTACACTGCTATCACTACTTCAATGTAAGAAAAATAATCTATAATTCTATCATATAATTATCTATTTATCTATCTATCTGTCTATCTATCTATCTATCTATCTATCTATCTATCTATCTATCTCATATCTATTTATCTATCTATCTATCTATCTCATATCTATCCTATCTATCTATCTGTCTGTCTCATATCTATCTATCTATCTATCTATCTATCTATCTATCTATCTATCTATCTATCTATCTATCTATCTATCTATCTATCTATCTATATATCTCATATCTATCTCTATCTATCTATCTATCTATCTATCTATATATCTCATATCTATCTATCTATCTATCTATCTATCTATCTATCTATCTATCTATCTCATATCTATTTATCTATCTCCTATCTATCTATCTATCTCATATCTGTTTATCTATCTATCTATCTATCTCATATCTATCCTATCTATCTATCTATCTATCTATCTATCTATCTATCTGTCTATATATCTCATATCTATCTATCTATATATCTCATATCTATCTATCTATCTATCTATCTATCTATCTATCTATCTCATATCTATTTATCAATCTCCTATCTATCTATCTATCTATCTATCTATCTATCTATCTATCTATCTATCTATCTATCTATCTATCTATCTATATATCTCATATCTATCTCTATCTATCTATCTATCTATCTATCTATCTATATATCTCATATCTATCTATCTATCTATCTATCTATCTATCAATCTATCTATCTATTTATCTGTCTATTTCATATCTGTCTATCTCATATCTGTCTATCTATATATCTCATATCTATCTATCATCTATCTGTCTCATATCTATCTATATATCTCATCTATCTATATCTATCTATCTATCTATCTATCTATCTATCCATATATCTCATATCTATATATCTATTTATCTCATATCTATATATATAATATCTAGCTATCTAACTATCTCATATCTATCTATCTCATATCAATCTATCTATCTATCTCATATTTATCTATCTATCTATCTCCTATCTATCCATCTATCTATCTCATATCTATCTATCTATCTATCTATCTATCTATCTGTCTATCTATCTGTCTGTCTACATCATATCTATCTATCTGTCTATCTATATCATATCTATCTATCTATCTAACTATCTCATATCTATCTATCTAAATATATATATATATATATATATCATATCTTTATCTATAAAGTGAAAGTGAAAACGTATAGTGCACTGATTGCATTGGTCACATACATTGGTAACGTGGGAAGTTTTCAACATGACTTATTTCTGTAATAATCTCTCTGACCGATTAATTCTGAGTTACAGCAGTTCTATATCTGCATAAGACACAACGGCCAACTGCGCCACCCCCTGTCTAGTAAAACTAACAAAAAAAAAAGAACGTTTCCATTAAAGTTGATGAAAGTAGGATGGATGAGTAGACCCGTAAGTTTTTTGAAGTGTAGAGTGAAGAACAGTCAATTTCTCTCTTTTCGTAATTGAAATCAGCTCAAGTCATTTCCTCCTTGGCCGAGTAGGACGTGTGTTTTCAATAGTGGAGAAATCTCTGGGGATTCCAATAAACTTCCTTGGATGAGGAATGTAATGATAAATATTAATGGACCTCAATGGTGCCTACTGCGCTTCACAAAGTGTTTTCTATCCAATAACCGCACCCCAACCATAAAGCGTCAACGTTCCTGTATTACAAATCAGTTTCTGCATTGATTACGGAATTGTAGTTACAGCCGGACAAGTTTGACACAGTTAGGAAAGTCGCCTGATAGCAGGAAAACTTGTAAGCAACTGTTTAGTCTCCAAGCAGAAAGCAACAAGACAATGATAACAGCAGACCAGACAAGCTTGTTTTATACTGATTACCACCAAGGAACCACGAACAGCATTTCAACACCTGCCTTAGGGCGTGATAACGCCAGTCTATGCATTTCTCCAGCGACTCACACAGCCTTGGCGTAGCGCCATTTTTTTTACTTCTTTTTTTCTTATAATAAGCTGGGCCCAAGGATACAAAACTCACCCATGAGGAGGACGGAAGTTTCACAGATACTGTTGTAAATACCATGTTCGCCACAACACTGTCAAAAATTGCAAGGCCCCAGTGGATATCATCTATCGTTAAGCATATCATCTGGATGCAAATATATATTGTGCACTGCAGACCGAGGCTGCCCTTCCCAGGCTTCAGCGTGATCCGATTTTATTCTAAACAGCGTAAAGTTAAATCTATTTTTATGTCCATGTCTGCCGTGTGCCATCAGCATTATTAACCTTATTACTCGGACACTCGCGGCAGCTTTTAAACCTTCCACTCGGCGCTGGGCTAATTGAATGTTATACATAATCAAATGGAGCAGAGGTTGCCGGCCGGGCACTCTGTTTCTTGATAATAGTCACACACAGTCGAACGTTAAGGAAACACAGAGCTGCACTGAAATGATCCGGTTTCAGCATCCACTCAGAAATGTTTTATGTGCGCTACACACGGGTGAAAGGAGAGTACGGAGGGAACATTTTGTAGCACTTTGGAAATAAGGCTCTATTATCTGCAAATTCCCTTTTATGTTGTACAGCTGCCTGTCTACGAATGATGGTCAATGCTAGTCTTTTATGTTTGTCCTGCACAGACAGCCTGCTTCTCTCTGCATAAAGGGGCTTGTGTCAAAAGGTGGGGTGGAGGGTCCCGGGTGTCGGGGGAAGAGGTGCATCTTTCCAAAATAAGCGACAGAACGGCACATCTGACATTCAGATTAAAGACAGGACCATTCAAAGGAGATTGCATACGTTCATAAGTAAAGCCCCCATATGTCCCACTTTTTAAAACATGAAAGGGGGTTTTCGGGTGTGAACGTCCAAAGGCCAAAGATGTGAGTCTCTAGTGTTTGTACAGTACAAAGCACATTTACACACATCATTCATCATTCATTTCACATAGAAACCTAACAGGCACTTGCCTAGGGCAGTATAATTTATGGGGCAGCGAATCAACAGCTTTAAGTTATTTTTCATCTTTGTCTTTTTTTTTTCATTACGTTGTTGGTGGTTTGTGTCCGCTGCCCGCTTACAAAATTAAAACTATATGGTGCTTAGGTGATTTTTAGGCCATTATATTCACTTCACGGTCCCCTATTGTGCACAATCCCATTATGGTATAGTAGAAAAAATGAGTATTTGCTAAAATAACTGCAACAAGAACTGCAATAATTGTAAAGGGTTACAATACACCTGCTTTAAAGCTCCAAACGTTTCCTGGACTATATTTAATATTCTATTTTTTTTTTCATTGTTGATTCTATGCTACCCAAAGTATGCCTCCCTTCTATAGCCAGATTCACTCATTAATGTTCTTTACTGTGACTAAAGACAACTTTTTTTTTTGTTTCTTATTTCTTTTTCACATTCTTCTGCGACTATAACACTACACCTCCAGGCCGCAGTCTCCCACAATGCAACGCGGCGTACTGGCAGCGTTTCAGCAAAATACTAAACATTTGGCTGGGTGACAGCAGATCTGCCGAGAGTTGGCAACCAGGGGCTCGCAGGGAAGCAGCAGGCGGCTAAACCCTTTCACATTTTTAATTAGATCTACACACCCATGTCTTTCAGCTATCATAAATATACAGATGACACAGGGAGCATTATTTGGGGGTATGCAAAAAATAATAAAAAAATGGAGCATAGTATCTGTTACCTTATTAAAATAGTTTTACCTAGAGCGAGTCTCCGGAACGCTAGGAAACAGAGAGATTTCAAATAATAATAATAATAAAAATCATCTTGCACTTCCAGTAGAAGTTTGTGTAAAAATTGACATGAATTCTTAGCTGAATCACCAGGAGAGGGCATATTTGGAAGATATTTCGTCAAATCATTTCCCAAATATCTTATATGTTGAAGTATTGTTAAAAATAAATTAGATAGATAGATAGATAGATAGATAGATAGATAGATAGATAGATAGATAGATAGATAGATAGAATGTTTGTGCTTGTTAAAACAATTTCTTAGCCTCTATCCCACCACCAAGCTCTGTCACAAAAAATCACAATTCTAATTAAACAAAGAGACTTTAATAATCAGATAACAAACTACATTTTCTTCATTTTCAATTACTATTTAATTTTGGAGATAAATAATAGGGTATTTTTATGTCTTCTATTAATTCAAAAAAATGACTGTAGTTTTCTGTATTTTTACAATATATTACATCTTGTTCTGTGGAGTAAAAGTGTGCAAAGTTTTTGCAATCTAATAAAGTTTGCTGCATAGATAGAGAGGTTTGTTATTTTGTGTTTATTTCAAACGACAATAAAAAAAAATTATGATATAAAAGTGTGTTATTTCTTTTTCCTTGTATTTGAAAACCAAATCCATTTTGTCTTCATATTTTATTTTGTCAATCTTTAACACCAACATCTCTGCCAGAATTTTTTGACTTATTGGCTCAGTAGAGTTGAATTCTTAAGTTTTAACTGTACTGAGTTACAAGGCGGCATTGAAAATATGCTGTTTAGTGCAACCCTGCACAGTTTTTCTTACATTTTGTTGCCAGCTTTTAGCAAAGTTCAGTTCTTTAACTACAGTATCATCTGCTATAATTAACTGTGGGCAGATTATTTCTCATAGGTTCAAGCTGTGCAGTGATTTTATTTTACATCACTTCCTTTTACACACAATGTGTAATTTACACTGAAAGTTCCCTTATACACTTATATATGTTATCAAATAAGAAATGACAGGTACAGTAAGGATCAGGTTAATAAAACTCTTTAATGCTTTAATTTCGGTAAGACACTGATGACTACTAATTTACTCATATTTCTGTAATAAAATTTCCTGCATTTTTACGTGAAGATTTTCCTTGTTCACCTTAATAATAACAATAGGTAGAATAACATAACAATAGTAACCATAATAATAATAGCAATAATAATACTAAGAATAACAACAAAATGAACAACAATAATAATAATAATAATAATAATACTAAGAACAACATCAAAATTAAAATAATAGTAATAATAATAATAATAATAATAATAATAATAATAATAATAATAGCAATTAATAATTATACTAAGAACAATAACAAAATGAATAATAATTATAATAGCAAGCAGAATAATATCAAAATTAAAATAATAGCGATGAGAAGAAGAATTATTAATACTACTACTAATAATAATAATAGTAATAGTGATAATATATTTAACAATTTTTTTTTTTACAATAAATGTATGTATTAATAACTTGTATGAGGCATGCCGATTCAGAGTTACATGCAATTTGCTGCAATTGCACTCACAGTACAAATCTAAATGCATGTATTGGCCCGAATACAGCATTGTAGGAGACGGCCCCGCCTCCACCACTATCTGTAATCATGGTTTCATAGCCATCATCATTATCAGTGTATATTGTATATGTGTTGACATATAATAATAGGGTGAGTCACCCATAATTGGCCTAGGCGATTTGTTTAACCTTGGCCAGGAAGCACCATAATGCTGACCAACAGACAGGGCTGTAGCAGGGCGATAATGTCCTTGGTCCTGCCCCACCCTCACACATGTGACGCCTTGATGTCACAATGAGGGGGCAGGGACACCAGGGCCAGGAAGTAGCTGAGTAGCCGATGCATCCTAAAGATCCCCGAGTGGCTCTGCTGCAGTTCTCCAGGCTGGGAAATGTTGCCACCCCCTACTTCCCTATGCCAATATACACAGACTATACATTGAAAATGTTTTGTCAGCATATAAAGCAATGAAACCTAAAATACCGTACTACCCAGTATTACAGCTTTTCCAATTTACATTCAAAGGTAAGTGAGGTGTATCAAATCCCGCTCCACTCAAGCGCAGCTCCATCTTAACCAATGTATCACAGTGAGTACAATAGTGACACACTTAACACCAAATAAACTATCCATCTGCTTAAGCAACTGGGCAGTCTGTAGTGATAAGGCATCTGCTGTACCACCGCTCATGTATACACACATTTCCAGCACTCCTTATCTATACTGACACCCCAATACCCATCACTCGCCTCGCACACATCACACTATGTCCTCCTTATCAATACTGACACCCCAATACCCATCACTAGACTCCCACACATCCCACCATGTCCCCCTTATCTATACTGATACCCCAATACCCATCACTCGCCTCGCACACCTCACACTATGTCCTCCTTATTTATACTGACACCCCAATACCCATCACTCGCCTCGCACATATTACACCATATCCCCTCTTATCTATAGTGACACCCCAATACCCATCACTAGCCTCCCACACATTACAGCATGTCCCCCTTTATCTATACTGATACCCCAATACCCATCACTAGCCTCCCACACATCACACCATGTCCCCCTTTATCTATACTGACACCCCAATACCCATCACTAGCCTCCCACACATTACACCATGTCCCCCTTTATCTATACTAACACCCCAATACCCATCACTAGCCTCCCACATATTACACCATGTCCCCTCTTATCTATACTGACACCCCAATACCCATCACTCACCTCGCACACATCCCACCATGTCCCCCTATATCTATACTGATACCCCAATACCCATCACTCGCCTCCCACATATTACACCATGTCCCCCTTTATCTATTATACTAATACCCCAATACCCATCACTAGCCTCCCACATATTACACCATGTCCCCTCTTATCCTTACTGACACCCCAATACCCATCACTAGCCTCCCACACAATACACCATATCCCATCTCAACTATACTAACACCCCAATACCCATCACTAGCCTCCCACACATCAAACCATATCCCCCCTTATCTATGCTGACACCCCAATACCCATCACTACACTCTCACACATTATTCCATGTCCTCCTTTTCTATACTGACACCCCAATACCCATCACTAGCCTCTCACACATTATTCCATGTCCTCCTTTTCTATACTGACACCCCAATACCCATCACTAGCCTCCCACACATCACACTATGTCCCCTCTCATCTATACTAACACCCCAATACACATCACTAGCCTCCCACACATCCCACCATGTCCCCTTTTACCTATGCTGACACCCCAATACCCATCACTACACTCTAACACATTATTCCATGTCCTCCTTTTCTATATTGACACCCCAATACCCATCACTATCCTCCCACACAATACACCATGTCCCATCTCATCTATACTAACACCCCAATACACATCACTAGCCTCCCACACATTACACCATGTCCCCTCTCATCTATACTGACACCCCAATACCCATCACTAGCCTCCCACACATTATACCATGTCCTCTCTATCTATCCTGACACCCCAATACCCATCACTAGACTCCCACACATCACACCATGCCCCCTTTTCTATACTAACACCCCAATACCCATCACTAGCCTCCCAAACATTACACCGTATCCCCCTTATCTATACTGACACCCCAATAGATGCTCCCAAATGGTAATTTCCTCATTGTAGCAATACTTATTCCTTTCAAGTAAACCTATCATGCCTGAGGGTTGTTTTGGGTAGGAGGGGAGATCAGAGATGCGTGAAGGAACTTGGGTGGCTTGATCCAGGTCTTGTAATGATGTGAGGAGATAGAGATATAACAGTAGATGATGGGCCTGAGGCGAGGACATAAATAGAATGTCTTTATTAAACAGCAGGTTGGAATGGAATTGTATATATAATACTGAATGAATGAGCAAAATTGGATTGGAACCGATGATACTGGATTGAGAGCTGGATCAGTTTGAGGCCAGTGTTGATGATTTGAAGAACTTGATGGGATTGAATCCGATGTTAAAGAATTGATGAACTTGATTGGTTTGAGACCGATGTGGAAGAACTGAAGAACTTAACTGATATGAGTCCGATATTAATGAACTGATAAACTTGTACAGTTGGGACCGATGATGATGAATTACAGTACTGCATCAGGCTGGGACCCATGGTTGGAGACATGGGCTGGGATCCATGGTTGGAGACATGGGCTGCGACCAATGTTTGGAGATATTGGCTGGGATCCATGTTTGGAGACATGGGCTGGGACCCATGGTTGGCTCCCAGCCCATGTCTCCAACCATGGATCCCAGCCCATGGTTGTTGACATTGGCTGGAACCCATGGTTGGAGACATGTGCTGGGACCCATGGTTGGAGACATGGGCTGGGACCCATGGTTGGAGACGTTTCTTTGGAGACATGGTTGGAGACATGGGCTGGAACCCATAGTTTGGAGACATGGGCTAGGACCAATATTTGGAGACATGGGCTGGGATCCATGTTTTGAGACATGGGCTGGGTTCCATGGTTGGCTCCCAGTCCATGTCTCCAACCATGGTTCCCAGCCCATGGTTGTTGACATTGGCTGGAACCCATGGTTGGAGACATGGGCTGGGACCCATGGTTGGAGACATGGGCTGGGACCCATGGTTGGAGATGTTTGTTTGGAGACCTGGTTGGAGACATGGGCTGGAACCCATGGTTTGGAGACATGGGCTGGGACCCGTGGTTGGAGACATGGGCTGGGACACATGGTTGGAGACATGGGCTGGGACCCATGGTTGGAGACATGGACTGGGACCCATGGTTGAAGCTAGGAACAAGTCTCAGTGGATAACCCAAACTGGAGCACAGATGGAATGGAGACTTGCAACCAGACTTGAAACTGGAATCACACGGACTGGAACCGTTCAGATACAGAGTACCTGGGAGCTCAGCATGGCGCTGTAACTTCAGCAGAAGCGCCGTTGTACTGGCAATGGTGGCCAGTCAGGAAATGGAATTTATATGGGCGGATTTCCAGGAATTGGATGCTTTGATCAGCTGGTCTGGGAGCAGCACTGAATGTTGGAAGAGAGTCAGGTGACTGAAATCAACATGGCAGCACCCATACTGAATTAGGAGGGAAGTCAGGTGTTCAGCCTGAGTGCTAGCATGCTGAGTAAATACATTGAAAGCACAGAGCAGAAACCGTGTGGACAGACCTTATAGCCAGCTGGATGCAATGTGCAATGTACAGAAGGACCTCTACGTCATCCGGGAGTGATGTGGGGTCACAGTGCGATTGGACCTCAGCGCTAGCTGGAACAACACTGCAGAGGTAAAACATAGGAGAAAATGGGAAAAAGTAGTCAGAATCGTGACACCTTCACACCGGGCACCAACTGTGACGTGTTTTCAGAAATCTGCACATATACTGTATAACGTTACCGTGATAATAACCATAAATAATCAGGTTTATGTTGTGTGTTTGTGCATAGAGTAATGAGATTACACTGACATCCTCATAGAGCAGGTACAGTATGTGAACTGTAAATCCTATATACTGCATAAGGGGGCAAGTACATTTTGCTGATACATTCACATTTTAAATTGGAACTGATCTGTCTTGTTCAAAGCTCAGCTCGTTGATTAGAGTTGTTTTATCTGTGTATTTAACAGCAATGCACTTCTTAAAACCTATTATGAATAGTTAATATTAAGCCATGCCTGGAAACAATTCCCAGCACTGTTTTGATAACACTCTGGTAATATTCAGTGTGAGTGAGTTTGATGCTTCACATGGCCCCGCAGAGCTCGGATATAGACAAGCTGATCGTCCTCTACTGAGAGGAAACTTTATCAGAGGCGGCTCCCTTACCCCCTCCAGCAGCTGCACTCAGGCAAATTCACCAAGTGTTTTACAAATCTCAGAATTAATAAATAGAGAATATTTAGTAGTCTCTTTTATCATTTAATTAGATACAATACTCTCTTGCAGGGAAAGAAAACCTTTTTTTTCTCAGCACTGGAGAAAATACAGCACACTTTGGATAGAGTTTAATTAAAAAAACATTCAAACTTTATTTAGGGGCAGTTGTATTTTTATGCTTTATATTAAATAAAAAAATGTATAAATTGCACAATGGTAAATGTGGCTGGAGATGCAAAAAAAATAATATATATATATATATTTTTTTTTATTTATTTTATTGTTTTTGGTTTAAAACATTACTTTGTTTTAGCTCAAATGTGTTTGAGATTTTGGTCCTCATTCTGAGTTTGGCTCATTAGCGTAGGGCCAGATTAACAATAAGTAGGATGGCACTACAACCAAAAGCCTCCACATAAAAATAAGCCAATCAACATGACAGCATAATGACCAGCCACCCACCTGACCACATGTTCGGCTATAAATTAGAGATATGCTCCGACCCCCATGTTCTAGTTTGGGATCTGGATTTGTCAAAATCGCCCTTGCATGTTTTGGTTTTGGATCTGTATTTTTACAAAAAAATCATACAATCAGCAAAAATCACATAATATGGAGCTGTTTTTGTTTCGACAGTATTATTAACCTCAATAACATTAATTTCTACTTGTTTCCAGTCAATTTTGACCACCTCACAGCTCACAATATTGTGTTTATCCAGTTTAGGCCCATAATTTGCACCAAGCTAAACTGGCTGACTAAGTTTAGTGACAGCAGTGGGTGGCACAAACACGTGGCAGTTCAACGTCCAACATGGCACATAAGAAAACATATGTTTTAATGAATCAAGAGGCCTGAGGGAGATGGAGTATGCATGTAGTTGAAGGCAGGGAAAGGATAGTAAATGTAATTTAAGTTTTGGATTCCAAAACAAATTTATGAGGGAGGAAGGAAGGGAGGGAGATCGGGAGTCATTTTCAAAGAATATATGCCTCAATCACATCAATCCTTGCCCCAGTTGAACTCCTGTGGTGGTCCAGCATTGTTTTTTTAAATGAAAGGGGTATGCAGGAGATGCTATCTGTGGCAGCACACAAAATGGAAGCTCTGAACAGGAAGGGGGCAGAGGAATTTTTAAAGTCTGGTATTAAATATCTCTTATTGTGCTGCTGGGATTATGGATGGGAAGGCTGTGAGGGGAGGAGAGAGAACATCTCCAGATACCATCACACAATAGCATCTCCATTTGGTGTTTTAGTTGCATCTGACCAAACATGGCTGTCATGATTAAGGAAAACAAAGCCCACCAGGTTGGTATCTACAAATCAAGGTTGAAAAATGGCATAAGAGTATTTTGCAAGTACTTTATACCTATTTGTTATTTTAGTTGAAATAAATACAGTATGAAGCTATAAAAAAAGTGTCAGAGCAGCAGCACAAAAGCACGGCAGTTTAAAAAAAATAGGACATCTATTAAACTTTTGCAACACAATAGTGGCAGACAGGATGGCAGCTTCATAAACTATAAAATTAAAAATGTCAGGCAGCAATGCCCCAAACAGCACATAATGCAAAGAAAAGAGGGGCAAGATGTAATTGTCCTTGGGCTCTTGCACCCATACTTTTGCTGTATATAGTAAACAGGACATGCACAGTTTAACAAACCAATCACTTCAGTGACAGGGACTGACAATTGTGGCTGAAGCAATTGGTTTGTTTGGGCCCCCACAAAACAAGCTAGCAACGGGCAGCTGACATTGGTGGCAATGATCTCTCCATGCACAAACTGACTTTACAGAGGCAAGATGTTGTCGCCGTCATCATCCGATTCCTCACCCTCATCAGTGTGTACATCGTCTTCACACAATATTAATTCATCCACGCTGCAATCCACCATTACAGCCTCAGGTGCCTCTGTAATGTTTGGATGTAATTGGCGGTAAAGGTCTTCCTCATGAAATTTGTAGTTCATTTTGCTGAATATCATCTTTTCCACATTTTGAGGTAATAGCCACCTATGCCAATCGCTGACAAAGTTCCCGGCTGCGCTGAAAGCTCTTTCTAAGTACACAGTAGAGGGTGGGCATCTCAGGTAAAGCAAAGCCAGTTTGTGCAAGGGCCTCCAAATTGCCTTTTTTTCCTGCCAGTAGTGAAACGCACTGTCTGACATGCTTATTTGGATGCTATCATTAAAGTAGTCCTCAACCATTCTTTGAATGGTGACCTTATCAGATGGAGTCACGGTAGAGGTTTCTTTAATTGTAGGCAATTCTTTTAGACCCGACCAGATGTCAAAACTTGGTTGTGTTGACTCTCCTGCATCACCAGTTGGTCTTTTTTGGGGAAAGTTTATTTTTTTCCTGGCAGCTGCACTTGCTGGAGAAACTGAAGGAGGAGCCATCGCTGCATCACATGCTACTTGAGCTGACAATTTGCTTTCCAACAGCTAGTAGTGCTAGTTGGAGTTCCCATGGGTGACTCCCAGGTAAGCTGGCTCTCAATATGGATGCATTTATGTATGTGCCTTTATCAGAAGGCCTTTTGATAAAATGTATATGTGCCATTATCATGAGGCCTTATAATTGGTATATTGGCATCTCTTCAGATCTTTGTCCATTGGGAAGTAAGACACAATGTATGACTTAAACCTAGGTTCGAGCATGGTCACCAAAATGTATTGCTCTGATTGGAAGATCCTAACAACCCTTGGATCCTGGCGAAGCGAATAAAGGACTTGATCTACAAGTCTGACATACTTAGCGGAATCGCTTCATTTGAGCTCCTCCTTCAGTTTCTCAAGCTGCTTTTCCAAAAGTCTAATGAGAAGAATTACCTGACTCAAGCTGACATTGTCTGAACTCACTTAACAGGTGACTACTTTTAGCACTACGCACAACACAGAAAGTATTTTCCAGTGAGCTTGAGTAAGGTACAGTCCTCCTCCTCTTCCTATGTCATACTTTGTTGTATAGTTTTAGATGGCTTTTTTCTGTTCCTCCATCCGTTCAAGCATATGAAGGGTGGAGTTCCACCTCATAACTACCTCTTGCTTCAGCTGGTGGCAGGGCAAATTCAACATTTGTTGCAGATGCTGCAATCTTCTACATGCACCTGCTCAATGGCGTAAATTACCAGAAATTTTGTGGGCCACGGAGAGCATCTCTTGCATGGCCCTGTCATTTTAAACAAAAATTGGCACCACAAAGTTACTATAATAGTGTGAGCAAAACATGGGATGTGTTGGAATTCACCCAGCTGTAATGCTCTTACAATATTGGTGGCGTTGTCAGAAATCACAAATCCAAGAGTAGGGTAAGCCATTTTTCAATGACTTCCCTGAGTTTTTCTAAGAGGTTGTCAGCAGTATGCCTCTTAGTGAAACCGGTTATTTATTTCCTGCCTCTGAATAAGCTGCTTTTTCTTAGATGCTGCTGTTGGTGCCGCTGAAGGCAATACACCCACCCAGTGGGCTGTTACAGTAATGTAGGGACAAATGTAATAGGGTGAGAGTTTAGAAAATGTGAGAGTTTAGCAGTAAACTCTCACATTGGTTGAGTTTTATCTTCAAAATGGGAAAACATCTGAATGAGATTTTAAATCTTGAGCGTTTTTTTAAGTCTAAAAAAACATGCAAGTTCACTCTGTTACTTTGTTTTTGGACTCTATTAGATTGGCAAAGTTTAAAAAGTGTCAGAAACTCACTTTTCTAAACTCTCACCCTATTACATTTGGCCCGTAGTGTTTACTCTAGGTGTGGCGGTAGGCAGGGCACTGAACCTAAAGTACGGGCACATGCCCAAAAAGAGGGCATGGCCTATGAAAAGGGGGCATGTCTTTATGATGCATCCCATGTTCGTCACTCTCGGGGGTGTGCCCGGCACTTACGTAAGCGCCGGGCAGCCCCCAAGAACCTGCTCTGCCATTTTCTCCACCCGTGGGACACTGCGGCCCATGGGTGGAGGACAGAACCCGCAGGCTGTTTCAGCGTGGCACCACGCTGGAGGGCAGGGTGCTTTCTGCCCTTCAGAAATAGGGCAGGGCGCGGTGCCCCGCTGAAACAGCCTAGCAGGAATGCCAGTCATGTAATCTTGTGTTTGCCCTGTCCCACTTGTCCACATATCTATGGTTAAGAGGACAGTGGGTACAATGGCATTTTGGAGGACACTAATTAAGTTTTTTTTTACGTCCCTGTGCAGGCTGGGAATTGCTTTTCTAATGAAGTGGAACCTATATGGCATTTGGTGTGGGACATAAGACCTCAATTAACTGTCTAAAACCTTGTGCACTTATGGTGGATATCGGACACACATCTAATACCAGCATAGATGTTATGGCGTCAGTGATCCGCTGTGCAACTGGGTGACTGCTGTCATACTTGCTCCCCCTTGCAAAGGATTGTTTAACAGTCAATTGTTTTTTAGAACTACTACTAGTAGTCTTCCTAGTCCCCTTCTGGGATGAAGATCCACTCCCAGCAGCAGCAACAGCAGCAGGCATAGTGCTCAAGGATTCTTCTGAGGAATCCAGGATAGGGGACGACTAAGTTAGCCTTATCAAATTGGATGCAAGACTACTTCCGATCATGATTGAGGATATCATCCTCATCATCAACATACTTATTAGTATCAGCTACACAAATATCCTCCTCAACCTGGTGCGCTACCACAGAAGCATCCTCAATTTCTATGTCAGCATATTGACTTGTGCTGCTCATCCCCACATTTGCAGAGGATGCACAATTGGTGAAAAGAGGCTCCTCTTCGAGAACACACTTAGACTCTCCTCAGGGATTTGTGACATTTCTGTGCACACAGTTGGTTCCTGTGCCTTAACGATTTTAACTTTTTTAAACCGTTTACAGGGAGAAGGGCTTACATCATCCTAAGAGGCAGAACCACCAGTCATAAATAAAGGCCAAGGCCTTAGCCTTTCTTTGCCACTTTGTGTGGTGAAAGGCATTTTGCCAATTTTATGGATTTTTTTAGCTAACTTTCCATTGATGTTTTTCTGTTAGCCACTGTAAAAGATTGGTTCTTTGACTTTAGATGCCCTGACTTAAGCCCTATATGCCCTTGGGCATCGATTTTAGTAGATGATGTAGACTGACTAGTCTCGTCATGACTGGTGGCATTGAGAGCAGCTCCAGCACTGGTATGTGGTCCCTGCTCTTCTCTCAACTGATCGTTATCCATATTAACAAACATGAATGAAGTGGGGTACAGCACACATGTAAACTTGTACCAATTTTATATATTACACTGTGGTATCAATGACCTACAGTGTCGGAATATTTTTTATGAATAAGAAAAGAATAACACACTCCGCTACCACATACAATGTCACAAGATTTTTTATGAATAAGAATAACACACTGCGCTAAGACTTATAGTGTCACAATACGTGGATGATAAACTGCGGTCTGTCCGGCAATGTCACTGAATAATAGCATAACTAACACACATAAAAATAAAAATAAAAAAATATATATTTTTTTCATTTTTTGTGGAAAGATAATTTTATTTAATTTTTATTTTTGCACCGGGGAAGAGCACCCCTGGATTGACAGAGCACTCCTGGATGACACAGTACCCCTTTATCTACTGCAGCCTAGCCAATTGATGGGCAGGACAACACAGCAGCACCCCTTTATGCACTGCAGCCCCTTTTTATGTACTGCAGCCCCAGCCCCTTTATGGACAACACAGCAGCTCCCCTTTATGTACTGCAGCCCCAGCCCCTTGAGGGACAGGACAACACAGCCATACCCCTTTATGTACTAGGAAGAGCACCCCTGGATTGACAGAACACCCCTGGATGACACAGCACCCCTTTATGTATTGCAGCCCTAGCCCCTTTATGGACAATACAGCAGCACCCCTTTATGTACTGCAGCACCAGCCTCTTGTTGGACAGGACAACACAGCAGCACCCCTTTATGTACTGCAGCCGCAGCCCCTTTATGGACAACACAGCAGCACCCACTTATGTACTGCAGCCCCAGCCCCTTTATGGACAACACAGCAGCAGCCCTTTACATACTGCAGCCTAAGCCCATTGTTGGTACTACAGCCCCAGCTCTTTATGGACAACACAGCAGCAGCCCTTTATGTACTACAGCCCCAGCCCCTTGATGGTACTGCAGCCCCAGCCCCTTGATTGACAAGACAACAGTGACAGCAGCCCCAGGCCAACAACACTGCACCCTTGAGAAGTTGAGAACACATGCACAGACAGAGCAGCACAGAGCACGTCTATTCCATACACTCTCCACAGCCAGAGTAAAAATGGCACCGATCACAGGAACCTTTATAGAATCCAAAACCCATGAGAATCTGACAGCGTGATGATGACATTTTGCCTCGTTTTGGATTCCAGGTTAGGCAGAAAAACCTGAGTCGGACTCGGATCCTTCTTGGATCCCCTATGTTCGGGTGGGTCTGGTTCTCGGAGAACCGGACTTGCTCATCTCTACTATAAATCATAAGTATTAATATTGTATTTCTGTTTACCTCAAAAAATTATGCAATTTTTCTACTTTTTGTGTAATTAGTGAAACATTGGGGCTGATAGAAGTAAACATCAGGCTGTCTACTACCTTATGCTAATCTTCTTAACCACCCATGTATGCTGATAAGCTGTCCATCTTCATACGGATGCTCGGCCCACCCACTGTTTTCCCACCCGCAGCAAGAGCCATCATCCCTAGTCATTTTTGCTGTGTACAAAAGATCTGCCTGAAACAGGTGCTCCTTATCCATCCACATGCTCAAAATGAGCACGGAAGATGACCTACACCTCCGTGACACTCCCACGGGAGGGATCAGTTTTGTGCAATTGCATGGTCACTTCCCAATTGTTGTCCAAAAAGCCCAATTCATTGAAAAAGTGATCCACTAACAGGATCGGACTGTCTGCTCATTCAGTCTCCGTCTGTGTGCATATGCACGGTCCAGAGCATGCGCCATCTAGGGAATAATGCGTAGTTTTTAGGTATCCGATGGATCCGTCCGTATCAGACTCATTATCAGCCCATTTATATTTAACAGGATGTTCCTGCTATAAGACGGTGACCAAAGAGCATCTTTTCCCTAATTACTAATGTGGTACCCTGCAGCTGTGAGGTATCACTGAAAGACCTGTCCCATCCCCATGTAATATGCTGCTGTCAAAGGCGATTGTGGCGACAGCCATTTCGTGGCCAGTGAGATCCTGCTCTAATTACACCATTTTGGAAAAGGGCATAGAGGCCAGTTCCAGTTTAAACAAAGTTGATTAAAACAAAAAACAAAAAGAGTAGTTGGTGGGATGACAGTTAGAGCTGTAGAGAGAGGAGGGTTGGGTGACACCATTGTGTAGTGTGACCAGTTTTTCTACTTTTGGATGTTTTTCCTGGTTATTCCTGGTCCGGGCCACCTGAAAGAGCGGGCCATGTTTGCCTGTTTACTATAGTTGTTGAGGGGTTGCTGCATGTTATTGTTATCTGACCGTCGAGCAGTCTGACCGTGTGTACCCTCCGTTACACACCTGGAACTGGCATTTCGGCAAATATACCGACATTTATTGTTACCGACGCCTGCTAAGTTTATTTTTCATTGCTCTTTGCTGGGGGTACACTTTGGATCTTATCATATATCATATGTTGGCAGCACTGTCCATAGAATTAATAATCACGGTTCCTTTTAAAAGCATCTTCGTTTGGTCGAGAAACGGTAAGTATGCTATTATTGAAGAGTGTCCTTGAAATTGAGGAACGTAAATGTGGGCACAGTTTCCTTAAAATATAGGTTTTCTGAATAACTTCCTTTGTGTTGCAATATAATAGTTCATCACTTAGCTTTCAAAATCTCCCCAGGTTTCCTAAATAACGTTTACCGCTATCAGCAATTACAACAGGCTCACTTTACCTCAGAACCAATGCAGCAATCAGTATTTTGTGTTGTTCTATTTAAAGATATTGAAAGCTAAATAATATATATTTCAGCTGATGAATCTCCTACCTTAGAGCAGTGCTTTTACGCCCCTGTCCTCAGAGATTACTAATATTGCAAGTTTTCAGCATATCTCTATTTTTAGTACTCCTGGGATAAGGCAGTAACTGCTGGCAACTACCAAGTTATACCATTAAACTTAAAGGGGCTTTCTGCTAGTCCATAGGCATATGCAGAATTCAAAAAGGTCCCCTACTTTTTGTTACTAGCAGTTTTTTTTTGTTTATCAATGCTGTATTTTTCTATGTTCCTAACCCAAACTCTACCCCAATAGTCCACATTTTGTGTGGTGCAGGGTAGATCTGGGTGACTTGGGTGGATCCTGGGTGGGACTTATCTTGTCCAGATTTTAAGTAAAATAGAGCTCATTGGGCCTGATTCAGACCCACTCGCGAGCGGCTGTCCGCTTGCAAGTGGGTCGATGTTATGCACTGAGCATGCGCACGACGGAGGGAGCTCCGTCGTGCGCATGCGCCAGACACGACGAGCGAAGGAAAGTCCTTTGCTCGTTGTGTCTGATCAAAGGGGGCGTGCTGTCGATGTTGATTGACAGCACGCCCCCTTTGGTGGGCGTGCCGGGGGCGTGCCTCCCTGACGGGGGCGTTCCCACGGGAACGCCTCCCGTCAGAAGCCGGCCCACTGACATCACTAGTGATGTCAGTGGGAGTGATTTTGGCTCTGATAGAGCCAAAATCACTCCGGAGCTTGCGGTTGAAAACCTCAACCACAGGCTCCGGCTCGCAGTTTCGATGGTCGCGATGGTCACGACCATCGCGGCCATCAAAATGCACGCTCGTATAGGCTGTGGGTGGTGACCCACAGCTATACGAGCGTCCAGGAGGACGCTCCATTTTCATGGAGGCCGGCCCTCATTCAGAGCGTGCGCTCTGCTCAGAGCGTCCAGCTCTGAATGAGGGCCATTGTTTGTACAAAGCTGTTAAATGTGATGGCACATTACATTATAAATAACACAGGTGGGTTTATTAAGATATCCACAATAGTACATGCTAACAAGATGGCTTATATCACCTTACTACTGTAGGTCATGAATTCCAACTCACAATGGTGGCAGTTCTACACTGCGTCTCTCCTCCAACTTAATGTTGTTGGCAGGAGGGCTTAGTAGGTCATATTAAGTACACTTGGTTCCAAAGATAACACATTCTCCATGTGGGAGCACTATCTACTTCACAAATCTCCTACTGCACTGTAGCCACTGTTATCCCCTACCCCCTACACTGATCACAGTAATCTTCTACTCCCTACACTGACTACAGTTATCCCATATTCCTTACACTGACCAAAGTTTTCCCCTACCCCCTACACTGACTACAGTTATCCCATATTCTTTACACTGACCACAGTTATCCCCTACCCTCTACACTGACCACAGTTATCCCCTACCCTCTACACTGACCACAGTTATCCCCTACCCTCTACACTGACCACAGTAATCTCCTACTCCCTACACTGACTACAGTTATCTCATATTCCTTACACTGACCACAGTTTTCCACTACCCCTACACTGACTACAGTTATCCCATATTCTTTACACTGACCACAGTTATCCCCTACCCTCTACACTGACCACAGTTATCCCCTACCCTCTACACTGTCCACAGTAATCTCCTACTCCCTACACTGACTACAGTTATCTCATATTCCTTACACTGACCACAGTTTTCCCCTACCCCCTACACTGACTACAGTTATCCCATATTCTTTACACTGACCACAGTTATCCCCTACCCTCTACACTGACCACAGTTATCCCCTACCCTCTACACTGACCACAGTTATCCCCTACCCTCTACACTGACCACAGTTATCCCCTACCCTCTACACTGACCACAGTAATCTCCTACTCCCTACACTGACTACAGTTATCTCATATTCCTTACACTGACCACAGTTTTCCCCTACCCCCTACACTGACCACAGTTTTCCCCTACCCCCCTACACTGACCACAGTTATCCCATATTCTTTACACTGACCACAGTTATCCCCTACCTCTTACACTGACCACAGTAATCTCCTACTCCCTACACTGACCACAGTTATCCCATATTCTTTACACTGACCACAGTAATCTCCTACTCCCTACACTGACTACAGTTATCTCATATTCCTTACACTGACCACAGTTTTCCCCTACCCCCTACACTGACCACAGTTTTCCCCTAACCCCTACAATGACCACAGTTTTCCCCTACCCCCTACACTGACCACAGATATCCCCTACCCCCTACACTGACCACAGATGTCCCCTACCCCCTACACTGACCACAGTTATCCCCTACCCCCTACACTGACCACAGATATCCCCTACCTCTTACACTGACCACAGTTATTGCGGGAACTAAGTAAGATGTTCCAGAGTTGTGTCTTTCAGCAGCAATGGGACCATAGAGATGTCCTCATTAACAATACCAGTGTACAAGAAGGGACAGAAGTATCGGAGTAGTCCCCTACCCCCAACACTGGCAACAGGTATCCCTTATCCCCTACACTGGCCAAAGTTATCCCCTACCGCCTACACTGACCACACAGTTATTGAATACCACAGTTTTTCCCTACCCCCTACACTGGCCACAGTTATCCCCTACCCACTACACTGGCCACAGTTATCCCCTACCCACTACACTGGCCACAGTTATCCCATACCCCCCACACTGACCACAGTTATCCCCTACCTCCTACAAAGACCACAGTTATCCCTTACCCCCTACACTGGCCACAGGTATCCCCTACCTCCTACACTGGCCACAGTTATCCCCTACCTCTTACATTGGGCACAGTTATCCCTTACTTCAAACATTGGCCAAAGTATACCATACACCTCCCACTGACCACAGTTATCCCCCTACCTCCTACACTGACCACCATTATCACCTACTTCTTACACTGGTTTCAATTATCCCCTACCCCCTACACTGGCCACAGTTATCCCCTACCCCCTACACTGGCCATAGCTATACCCTACCCCCTACACTGGCCACAGTTTTTCCCTACCCCCTACACTGGCTTTAGTTATCCCAGATCCCTAAACTGGTCACAGTTATCCCCTACCCCCTACACTGGCCACAGTTATCCCTTACCCCTTACACTGACCACAGTTATCACCTACCTCCTACAAAGACCACAGTTATCCCTTACCCCCTACACTGGCCACAGGTATCCCCTACCTCTTACATTGGGCACAGTTATCCTTTACTTCATACATTGGCCACAGTATACCATACACCTCCCACTGACCACAGTTATCCCCCTACCTCCTACACTGACCACCATTATCCCCTACTTTTTACACTGGTTTTAGTTATCCCCTAACCCCTACACTGGCCACAGTTATCCCCTACCCCCTACACTGGCTATAGTTATACCCTACCCCCTACACTGGCCACAGTTATCCCCTACCTCCAACACTGGCCACAGTTATCCCTTACCCCTTCACCGCCCACAGGTATCCCTTACCTCCTACACTGGTCACAGTTATCCCCTACCTCCTACACTGGCCATAGTTATACCCTACCCCCTACACTGGCCACAGTTATCCCCTACCTCCAACACTGGCTTCAGTTATCCCCTACCTCCTACACTGGCCACAGTTATCCCTTACCCCTTCACCGCCCACAGGTATCCCTTACCTCCTACACTGGCCACAGTTATCCCCTACCTTCTACGCTGGCCACAGTTATCCCTTACCCCTTCACCGCCCACAGATATCCCCTACCTCTTACACTGGCCACAGTTATCCCTTACTTCATACATTGGCCACAGTATACCATACCCCTTACAATGGCCACAGTTATGCCCCTACCTACTACAATGACAAACATTATCCCCTACCCCCTACACTGGCCACAGTTATCCCCTACCCCCTACACTGGCCACAGATATCCTTTACCCCTACACTGGTCACAGTTATCCCATACCCCCGACACTGACCACAGTTATCCCCTACCTCCTACAAAGACCACAGTTATCCCTTACCCCCTACACTGGCCACAGGTATACCCTACCTCCTACACTGGCCACAGTTATCACTTACCTCCTACACTTGCCACAGTTATCACCTGCCTCCTACACCGACCACCATTATCCCCTACCTCCTACACTGCAGTCATTATTATGAAGTCCAGGGATGAGAGAGCATCTCCCCATTCTGTCTTCATCTCAGGAATACTCTTGTTTAAAAGAGTGGAATCCCTTCTTCAAATATCATGACCTCTTATTGTGGTTCATTGCCTGTGATCACCATATAATATTACAATGCACTGCAGAAGTACTAGTATAGCCAGCTCAATCTCCCCCCATTCTGGTACCTACTCATTCAGCGGAAACCCCTCTTTCAAACAATGTGCCCCCCACCCTAAGTAGTTCAGACCAAAGCACTTTGTTAGCATTAGTAAGTACAGAGATCTCCACCCGTTCTTGATTTACTGGTGTACAGTCATGTGTCTGTGACTATATGGTAATGCTAGTATCAGCCCTTCCCCTGGTGTACAGCTGTGTGTCTGTGACTATATGGTAATGCTAGTATCAGCCCTTCCCCTGGTGTACAGCCATGTGTCTGTGACTATATGATAATGCTGGTATCAGCCCTCCCCCTGGTGTACAGCCGTGTGTCTGTGACTATATGATAATGCGAGTATCAGCCATTCCCCTGGTGTACAGCCGTGTGTCTGTGACTATATACTAATGCTGGTATCAGCCCTTCCCATGGTGTACAGCTGTGTGTCTGTGACTATATGCTAATGCTGGTGTCAGCCCTTCCCCTGGTGTACAGCCGTGTGTCTGTGACTATATGATAATGCTGGTATCAGCCCTCCCCCTGGTGTACAGCCGTGTGTCTGTGACTATATGCTAATCCTAGTATCAGCCCTTACCCTGGTGTACAGCCGTGTGTCTGTGACTATATGATAATCCTAGTATCAGCCCTTACCCTGGTGTACAGCCATGTGTATGTGACTATATGCTAATGCCTGTATCAGTCCTTCCCCCGGTGTACAGCTATGTGTCTGTGATTATATGATAATGCTAGTATCAGCCCTTCCCCTGGTGTACAGCTGTGTGTCTGTGACTATATGCTAATGCTGGTATCAGCCCTTCCCCTGGTGTACAGCCGTGTGTCTGTGACTATATGATAATGCTAGTATCAACCCTTCCCCTGGTGTACAGCCCTGTGTCTGTGACTATACGCTAATGCTGGTATCAGCCCTTCCCCTGTTGTACAGCTGTGTGTCTGTGACTATATACTAATGCTGGTATCAGCCATTCCCCTGGTGTACAGCCGTGTGTCTGTGACCATATGATAATGCGAGTATCAGCCCTCCCCCTGGTGTACAGCCGTGTGTCTGTGACTATATGATAATGCTGGTATCAGCCCTTCCCCTGGTGTACAGCTGTGTGTCTGTGACTATATGATAATGCTGGTAATCCTTTTTTATTGAAAAACTTGCAGCGTATAAATAAATACATAAAAATACTGCACTTCAACAAAAACTTTGCCATATAAACATGCTCAACAAGATTTTTATGATCAAAACATACAGGCTCTATTAATACTCTCAAAGAGCCACCAAAAGGATAAACATCATAAACATAACACAACACTCGCTCCACCCAAACAAGACAATGTGTAAGCCATCACCCTTCATCAATACAAAATCTAACACAATAAACACTAAATACTACTTCAAAAGACTTTAATTATCACCAACACTAACTCCATAACATAGAAAATGTGAAGGAGCTGTTAGGCGCATGAAAATCATTCCATACAAAAAAGCAGAAAAGTCCAAAATCTACTACGGAAGTGAAAAGGAAAGCTTCAAGCCTATAGCATGAACAGGAAAAGGACTATCCACCACCCTCTAAGGGGGCTTCAGGTGCTTCCATCTCCTCGACCACCCAACGGCACCCAGTCTTCTCCTGTCCATCACCATCAGAGTCTTAACCTCATGAAGAATATTACACGCCACCACCACACAGGGAAGGAATTTGCTTCTAGTTGTTACTAAGCACCGTGCGCTCCATGTGTGATACCTAACCACTAAGCTGACTACAAAAATAGTGACCAAATCATAATGCCCATACCCTTTGAATGCTCCGTAAACCCACTCAGGGTAACTAAGCCCCGAGAGGCACGGAATGCATAAGGCGCTTGAAACCTTCTTATAAATCTCGATGTTAAAAGGACATTCAAGCAGGAAGTGGTCCATGGTCTCCTCCTCCCCTAGACATTCCTCAACGGCGCTTCTCCACCTGATGTGCCCTCTAACATAGAGCCTTCCTTGAAAAGAGAGCCAGGCCAGGTCCCTGTACTTCAGTGGAATCCTCTCTGAACAAATCAAAGAGATCCCATCTGAGCAAACCTTGCCTGGACAGTCCCTTAGTGACAGCGGGGCATAGAAGTGAGCCCGCAAAATGCCTCTCTCCAACTCCCTCCTAGAAAGGGTTTTGACATCACCCGCCGCTATTACCCATTGTCTTGTCACTCTCAAGCACAGGATGACATAGATCGGAAGACTGCCAGACCTGCCTCTGAAGGCTTTAACATGGCCGCCGTCATACCAGAGTTCAAGGAAAGGAGACACCCAGGCCTTAAAACTCTCTACCCACCAAGGAGAAGTCTCCAAAAACAGACTTCCAAGATTCAGCTTAATAAAAGTTGTGGCAAAAAATAGCACTGGATTGACCATACCCAATCCACCTTCATTCCTTGGTCTGTAGGTTATGCCCCTCTTGACAATGTTCATCCCGTTCCCCCAAAATAAAAGGAAGAACAGGGACAACACTTTAGACCACAAAGATTGTGGCAAGAAACACACGTAGCTGACATAAAGAAATATAGGAACCAGGAAGGTTTTGCACAGATGAACCCTTTCCCTGTAAGAGAACTGCCAAGTTCTCCAGGACTGCACTTTCCTGTTGGCTTCCTCTATCCTCCTTTCCCAATTTCGAGTGGCATAATCACCACGATCGAATGTGATGCCTAGAATTTTGATCTGAGGACTGGCCCGGGGGAGGCTGTCCGGAAGATGAAATTCATCACCTTCCTCCCCCATCCAGAAAGCTTCACATTTGTCCTGGTTTACTCTGGAGCACGAGGCTTCAGAGTAGTCGGAGATCAGGTGTTCTATGCACTGTGCCTCTGCCACGGAGGACAAGACCACAGTGACATCATCTGTGTAGGCCACTACTCTCAATGGCTGCACCCCTCTCAATGCACTACAACCAATCCTCTTTACGAAGGGATCAATTGCAAATACATATAAGAGCGGGCTCAGGGGGCATCCCTGACGGACACCAGAGTCAACCTTGAAAGCAGGGCCCACCCAACCGTTGACAAGCGGGAAGCTCTCGGCCTGATTGTACAAACACGAAGCCAATCCACAACCCTCACTGGAAAACCATAGCATTCCAGAACAGCCCACAGGTACTTGTGGTTCACCCGGTCAAAAGCCTTGGACTGGTCCAATGCCAGTAAGAACTTGCCCCATTTTTCAGCACGACATCGCTCCACGGCCTCCCGGACACCAAGAACAGCACTAAACGTGCTACGGCCCTTCACGGTGCAATGCTGAGATGAGGACAGTACCAGCCCGGAAACTTCCATCAGCCAATTAAACAGTATTTTTGCCAAGATCTTTCTGTCCGTATTGAGAAGGGCGATGGGGCGCCAGTTTTCAATACAGGACGGGTCCTTACCTTTTGATAACAATATGAGGGCAGAAGACCTCATGGAGGGAGGGAGCGACCCCTCACCCAGGCATTCATTATAAACCTCCATAAGGCGCGGAGCCAAGATGTCCTTGAAAGCTTTAAAGAATTCGGATGTTAAACCATCCGGTCCTGGAGATTTTTTAATAGACAAACCGTCTATAGCCCTCTTGACTTCTTCCACCGTCACATCATCACGCAAGGAGTCGAAGGAGGCATCAAGCTTCTCCAGCCCCGGTGTTTCCCTCAGAAAGGACTCCATCCTCTCTCTAATGAGCGGTTGCTCAGACAGAAGGTCTGAATAATAGGACCTGATGACCCCCAGGATGCCATCCCTGTCTTTACAGAGAGTACCCTGCCCATCATACAGGCCCCTCACCTCCCTTAGATCGACTGACTTCCTGCAACTCTGGTAGGGATCAGGCGAGTGGTATTTAACATAATCCCTCTCCAAAGTCAAGGAAGTCAGACGATCATATTGGAGCTCCCTCAGCTGGGCTTTCACCCGGGAGATATCCCCACTATCTCCACACTCAGAGATCAGGAAATCAAGTTTCTTTCTCAAACTCTGGTAGACGCATCTTTTTTTCAAGTTTTTGTGTGCTACCAGCCGCTGGAAAAGCCTCCGAGTCCTTTTTTAGCACTCTTCCCACCACTCAGACCTAGACCAACCAGCCTCCAGAAGTGTCTCCTGTAGTTGGAAGAAATCCCTAAAGGACTGGCTAACACTCTCTTCTTTCCGAAGTTCAGAGCTCAAATGCCAAAGGCCCCGCCCTCTCTGAGGAGTTTCCGAAGCATTCAACGTGACACTCAGGCAAATGTGGTCGGAAAATTCTACAGCCCTTACCTCAGGAGGCAGGGTTTTTGAACTTTCCTTAACAAAAAACCTGTCTATCCTAGACCTACGACTACCACAATGATATGTGTAACCCGTGAGGTCTGGACTATGGCGAATGTGCACATCGACCAGACCTGCCTCTCTAACCATACTAACTAAAAACCTAGCATCATAGCCCAGGGTTGACTTTGCACCCCCCCTGTCTTTTGGCCTTACAATGGTATTGAAATCACCACCAAAGACAACTTGCCGGGCTGTAAAAAGGAATGGTTTTATCAGCCCAAAGAGGCACTTCCTATCCCAGGCCGACTGCGGTCCGTAGACATTAATCAGCCTGAGATCATGCCCCCTTAGGCTAACATCCAAAACCATACACCTACCTACCTGTAATTCTATAATCTTGTGTACAGTTATCATATCGGTAAAAAGTACCGCCACCCCACCATACGGCTCAGCCGCAAGAGACCAGTAGGACGGCCCGCTCCTCCACTGGCTTTTGGCCCTACGGAGTGTGGACAAGTCCCCTATCCTGGTCTCTTGCAAAAACAAAATATCAACATCAATCATGTTGAAAAAAGAGAAAGCCAAGAAACGAGCTCGTTCGGAAAAAACGGAAGCCACATTAATGGTGGCGCATCGTATAGGGTTGGAAGCCATAGTTCTAGATTATAGAGATAGGGCCCCATTTCACTTTCACTTTGTGGCACAAGAAGACTCCCCCCCCACGAGGAACCTTCTTGCTTACAGGGCACCTCAGGAGTGATACCCTCACCAGACGACGACACAACCAAACACTCGCCCTCCACCACATCCTCCATAGAAGGTACAATATCCACAGTTGGTTCACCCGGCCTATCAGCCCCAAACACAGACACCGACCTCTCTTCCTCAACAACCTGCATATCCCCATCAGCCAGAGGGCCAGAGACAGGATCCGGATCAGGGTCAGGATCCGGTGGCTTTGGATCCACCGAAGTAACCGGAACACCTAGGCTTGGAGGGATCTCCCCAGAGGAACCCGAACTTATATTGAGCTCGGGAGTTTCCTCCATGACATCTGGCTCTCCTATAGAAGCCACTTTTTCCACTCCCCCCACTTTCTCTGATCCTGATAATTCAAGGTTTGATAGATCCCACTCCAAACTACAGCCACGCACCACATTTTTGGACTTTACCGTAACCTTGCCCCCTTGTTTCTTTCTAGTTTTTGCCTTGGCCCCTTCCGCAGCCTCACCAAAGGTGGTCTTCTTAATGACCCTTTTTCTCTGAGAGGCCCTAGACCCTTGGACCAACTCTCCATTCTCCTGCATTCTCACCTCCTCATCCCTCACCTCCTTTTCCTCCTCTGCCTCATCTTCAGCCAATGAGAAAGTGAATCTATTTGACAGTTGAATGCCCTCCTCTTTTGGCCCTGCTCTTCTCTTTCTGGATGACTTGACTACTGAGAAGGAAGACTCTCCCTTCTCCACCGGCACTTCTTTTTGGACCTTAGAGACCACCTGCAAACCTCTCGTACCCTTAACCACCTCAACCTCATTGTCACTCATTATACTTTCTCCTTCTCTTAGCAATACCACAGGCAGCTCACCAATATCCCCACCTGACCCAGATGGGCAGCGGCTGTATGGGTGACCAACACACCCACAAAGATTGCACTTTACAACATTGCACTCCTTTGATAGGTGGCCCAGCTCACCACAAAGAGCACATTTAACTTCAGGGCAGTTATTCGAAAAGTGCCTGAAACTGCCGCATCTGTGGCATACTCTAGGCTGTCCTGGATAGAACGCCTGAATATTATCGCGACCAATGAAGGCTGCAGCTGGGATGTGTTTGGTCTCAATGCCCACCCTGTTTAATCTAATAAAAACTGAGTAGGTACCTCCCCACACCCCCTTTGTATAATCGATCTTTTATAAACATGGGGATAGAACTACACAAAACCGAGAGAGCCAAAAGAGAATATCTTGAGCTGGAAGACTCTCATTCCTCACCAGGACAGTGACTTTGACCCTATCCTGGCGAAAAACCATCTGAGACCTGTAGTTAATGAAAGGGGCCTCCTCCTTTTTCTCCTCCCATTTAGTTGCAAATGCCTGCAACCCCCGCAAGGTCTGAAAGCTCAGATCGTATTCAGGGGTACGTACCGGGTGGATGCAAGCAAAAAGATCTAAGGGCGAGAAACCTAAGGAAAAAATCATTTCCAAAAATTCCCCCTTGCTTGGTGGATCTCCTACAGCCACCCACCTCAGCTGTACTACGTTCTGCCTCCTTATTTGAGCACCTCCACTAGTATCACTCCCACCACTGTCACCAATAGTTGCAGCACTAGGGACCCTTGGTGTTCCCCCACCAGACACCACTCTAGCATAGGACCTTGGTACAGATTGGCCCATACTCTCTAGCCTTGCATTATTTGCGGCAATTAACTCAATCACCGCTCTGACTCTTTCAGGCCCCCCCATATCACCATACCGAGAGTCCACCACTTTTGACTCTTCCCAAGTCAGAGTTGACCTGTCCAGTGGGGGAAGTCCCTGCACCAGGCTAGAACCTGTTACTGGCACCAGAGCCCCTGGCACCATGGATGTAGCTTCCACCTTCTCAGCCAGCAGTAGCATCTCCGCATCCATAGAATTATTCATCAGTTCAGCCGTCTCCAACCTTTCTCCACTGGCAGCTGACAGAACAGACACAGGCATCAGTATAGCACCGGCAGGCAAAGGAAGCTCATCGGATCCCCCAGGAGCAGCGTCCATGCTCACCATGGTAACCGGGACCACGCCCCCCTCCACCACACGCCGGGCCTCCTCTCCTTCATCCAGCTCCACGGCCCCAACAGTGGCAGTCTCCATAGGCACTTCCGCCTTACCGCTATGAGCCGCATTGTGACCCGCAAGCATCAAGATCCCCGCGGCCATCTTTGGAGCTCCTTGAACTGGCTCTACCAGGCTCCCGTCGGCTACTGGAAAGCCCACCTCCTCCTCCATTTTAATCAGTGCGCCTTCTCTTTCTCCAATATCGGCGTTCCCTTCCACCACCGGCGCCATCATGGGAGACCCGCCGACCACGAGATTCCCCGATCTCCAGGCTCCATCACCAGCCTCTAGGAACTCCGCTGGGGTAGCATCAGCTGCCACCGGACCAGCCAGGCTTTGCAGGTACAGCACTCTGCTTTTATACTTAGCCAGCTTGTCAGCCAGCATCAGCAGCTCGTCGCGGATGACAGACCTATCCTGGCTATTGCTTGTTTGCCGCTTCCTCCTCTTTGCCCCGATCCTAGCCGACACTCGCGCCACATCCATCCTCAGGGCCGGGACATCCATCACCAGAAAAGCCTCTTCCTCAGCGGCAGCAGCCGCTTCTCTCTCCAATACCACCGAATCGGATTCCTCGGCAGTCGTCCATCAGGCCCTGAGCATCAGGGCAGATCTCCTCCTCCATGCGGTCGGTAAGTAGACCCGAAGTAATCAGCTCTCCTTCTGGGGTTACTTCACTCACAGGGGAGCCTTCCTCCATCTCATACCCTAGAGTTATATTGCCATTCATAGGGGAGCACTGCGTCAGCTCACACCCCGGAGTTAAAACGCCACTCACAGGGGAGCCATGTAGCATGGGGTCCAAAGTCAGGCTTTGACTTCCATCTGAGGCCGCATCCAGCCGGACAATCATTACCACTGGCCGGCCAGTACCTTCAGCAAGCTGGGAAAGAGGCCCTCCACCACCTACAGGATCCGGGCCTACAGAGACCTCCAGGACCCCGGGATCTCCTCCACCATCTCCCGGCGGGCCCTCCATCCTACGTGGGGAGGGATACTCCAGACAGTCCCTGGTTGCAAATGACTTCCAGGGGCCTAAGAGCAACTGCACAGACAAATGCTGGTATCAGCCCTTCCCCTGGTGTACAGCCGTGTGTCTGTGACTATATGCTAATCCTAGTATCAGCCCTTCCCCTGGTGTACAACCGTGTGTATGTGACTATATGCTAATGCCTGTATCAGTCCTTCCCCTGGTGTACAGCTATGTGTCTGTGATTATATAATAATGCTAGTATCAGCCCTTCCTCTGGAGTACAGCCCTGTGTCTGTGACTATACGCTAATGCTGGTATCAGCCCTTCCCCTGGTGTACAGCTGTGTGTCTGTGACTATATGCTAATGCTGGTATCAGCCCTTCCCCTAGTGTACAGCTGTGTGTCTGTGGCTATGGGCTAATGCTGGTATCAGCCCTCCCCTGGTGTACAGCTGTGTGTCTGTGACTATGGGCTAATGTTGGTATCAGCCCTTCCCCTGGTGTACAGCTGTGTGTCTGTGACTATATGTTAATGCTGGTATCAGCCCTTCCCCTGGTGTACAGCCTTGTGTCTGTGACTATATGCTAAAGCTGGTATCAGCCCTTCCCCTGGTGTACAGCTGTGTGTATGTGACTATATGCTAATGCTGGAATCAGCCCTTCCCCTGGTGTACAGCTGTGTGCCTGTGACTATATGCTAATGTTGGTATCAGCCCTTCCCCTGGTGTACAGCCGTGTGTATGTGACTATATGCTAATGCTGGTATCAGCCCTTCCCCAGGTGTACAGCTGTGTGCCTGTGACTATATGCTAATGCGAGTATCAGCCCTTCCCATGGTGTACAGCTGTGTGTATGTGACTATATACTAATGCTGGTATCAGCCCTTCCCCTGGTGTACAGCCGTGTGTCTGTGACTATATGCTAATGCGAGTATCAGCCCTTCCCCTGGTGTACAGCCGTGTGTCTGTGACTATATCCTAATGCTGGTATCAGCCGTTCCCCCCCCCGGTGTACAGCCGTGTGTCTGTGACTATATGTTAATGCTGGTATCAGCCCTTCCCCTGGTGTACAGCCGTGTGTCTGTGACTATGGGCTAATGCTGGTATCAGCCCTTCCCCTGGTGTACAGCTGTGTGTCTGTGACTATATGCTAATGCTGGTATCAGCCCTTCCCCTGGTGTACAGCTGTGTGTCTGTGACTATATGCTAATGCTGGTATCAGCCCTTCCCCTGGTGTACAGCTGTGTGTCTGTGACTATGGGCTAATGCTGGTATCAACCCTTCCTCTAGTGTACAGCTGTGTGTCTGTGACTATATGCTAATGCTGGTATCAGCCCTTCCCCTGGTGTACAGCCGTGTGTATGTGACTATATGCTAATGTTAGTATCAGCCCTTCCCCTGGTGTACAGCCGTGTGTCTGTGACTATATGCTAATACTGGTATCAGCCCTTCCCCAGGTGTACAGCCGTGTGTATGTGACTATATGCTAATGTTAGTATCAGCCTTTCCCCTGGTGTATAGCTGTGTGTATGTGACTATATGCTAATGATGGTATCAGCCCTTCCCCTGGTGTACAGCTGTGTGCCTGTGACTATATGCTAATGCTGGTATCAGCCCTTCCCCTGGTGTACAGCCGTGTGTATGTGACTATATGCTAATGCTGGTATCAGCCCTTCCCCTGGTGTACAGCTGTGTGCCTGTGACTATATGCTAATGCGGGTATCAGCCCTTCCCCTGGTGTACAGCCATCTGTATGTGACTATATACTAATGCTGGTATCAGCCCTTCCCCTGGTGTACAGCCGTGTGTATGTGACTATATGCTAATGCTAGTATCAGCCCTTCCCCTGGTGTACAGCTGTGTGTATGTGACTATATGCTAATGCTGGTATCAGTCTTTCCCCTGGTGTACAGCTGTGTGCCTGTGACTAATAGCTAATGCTGGTATCAGCCCTTCCCCTGTTGTACAGCCGTGTGTATGTGACTATATGCTAATGCTGGTATCAGTCCTTCCCCTGGTGTACAGCTGTGTGCCTGTGACTATATGCTAATGCGAGTATCAGCCCTTCCCCTGGTGTACAGCCATGTGTCTGTGACTATATCCTAATGCTGGTATCAGCCGTTCCCCCCCCGGTGTACAGCCGTGTGTCTGTGACTATATGCTAATGCTGGTGTCAGCCCTTCCCCTGGTGTACAGCCGTGTGTCTGTGACTATATGCTAATGCTGGTATCAGCCCTAACCCTGGTGTACAGCCGTGTGTCTGTGACTATGGGCTAATGCTGGTATCAGCCCTTCCCCTGGTGTACAGCCGTGTGTCTGTGACTACATGATAATGCTGGTATCAGCCCTTCCCCTGGTGTACAGCTGTGTGTCTGTGACTATATGATAATGCTGGTATCAGCCCTTCCCCTGGTGTACAGCCATGTGTCTGTGACTATATACTAATGTCGGTGTCAGTCCTTCCCCTGGTGTACAGCTGTCTGTCTGTGACTATATGCTAATGCCGGTATCAGTCCTTCCCCTGGTGTACAGCCATGTGTCTGTGACTATATACTTTTGCTGGTATCAGCCCTTCCCCTGGTGTACAGAGTGGTGTAACTACTGCCCGCTGCCCCCTCGGTGGCTTGGAGGCGCCGGGTAGCTTGGGGGCGACTGGGGCAGTGGTTACGCTACTGCAACTGTGAGCGCTGGCCTCTGAAGTGATCGGAGGCTAAGGAAGCCTCCGGTCACTTCAGAGGCCAGTGTTCCCAGTAATGCAGTGCGCGGGTGACGTCATGACGTCACCCGCGACCTGGGGAACCTGTGCCGCCACGTCTGCTCGATCTATTTAGATCCAGTCAGCGTGGCAACGGTAGAGACAGCCTGGATGACAGCGAGCGGAGTCAGGTAAGTACAAGGGGGGGAGGGAGAGGCCACAACAACAGGGGGCACCACTTGAGGGGCACAATTACTGCAGACTTTACTAAAAGGGGCACAACTACAGAGGGCACTACTTGAAGGGGCACAACTACAGGGGCCACTACTAAAAGGGGCACAACTACAGAGTGCACAATTACAAGGGGCACTAGTAAAATGGGCACAACTACAGGGGGCACTATTAAAAGGGGCACAACTACAGGGAGCACTACTAAAAGGAGCACTATTAGAATGGGCACAACTACAGGGGGCACTACTTGAAGGGGCACAACTACAGGGGGCACTGCATATGGGCATAACTACAGGGGGCACTACTTTAATGGGCACAATTACAGGGGGCCCTGCATAATGGGCACTACTACGGGGGGCATTGCATAGGGGGCACTATTACAGGGGGCATTGCATAAGGGGCACTATTACAGGGGGCACTAGTATAGGGGGCATTGGATTTTTTGGGCACAACTACAGGGGGCACTGTATAAGGGGCACTAACTTGATACACGCAGTTTACAATAATCTGGCTCTACACGGACATAAAAACTGTGCAACCAGTCTTGAGCTGAGGTGACAGACTGGCAGGAGCAGAGAGGAGGGTTGGTGAAGTAGATCTGTCAGGGTGGGATGTAATGGGCATTACTGTTTGGCATAATGTGTATTTGGCATTACTGTGTGCACAATGTGCTATTAGGGGCATTACTGTGTGGCATAATGTGTAAGGGGCATTACTGTGTGGCATGTGTTATATGTGGCATTACTGTGTGGCATAATGTGTTGTATGTGGCATTACAGTGTGGCATAATGTGAAATAGGGGCATTACAGCATGGCATAAATTTGTTATAAGGGCATTACTGTATGTCATTATGTGTTATACATGGCATTATTGTGTGGTATGTGTAAGGGGCATTGCTGTGTGGCATAATGTGTGTGTCATAATGTGTAAGGCACATTACTGTATCATGCAACCACACATCTTAAACTTCGTCTTTGGTTGTGTTTGATCTTTGGGTGGCGGGGGGTGCTTGAAACTTTTTGGGCACGGGGGAGCAAAATTTATAGTTACGCCACTGGGTGTACAGCCGTGTGTCTGTGACTATATGCTAATGCTGGTATCAGCCCTTCCCCTGGTGTACAGCCGTGTGTATGTGACTATATGCTAATGCTGGTATCAGCCCTTCCCCTGGTGTACAGCCGTGTGTCTGTGACTATATGCTAATGATGGTATCAGCCCTTCCCCTGGTGTACAGCTGTGTGTATGTGACTATATGCTAATGCTGGTATCAGCCCTTCCCCTGCTGTACAGCCGTGTGTCTGTGACTAAATGCTAATGCTGGTATCAGCCCTTCCCCTGTTGTACAGCTGTGTGCCTGTGACTATATGCTAATGCTACTATCAGCCCTTCCCCTGGTGTACAGCCATGTGTCTGTGACTATATGCTAATGCTGGTATCAGCCCTTCCCCTGGTGTACAGCCGTGTGTCTCTGACTATATGCTAATGCTGGTATCAGCCCTTCCCCTCGTGTACAGCCGTCTGAATGTGACTATATACTAATGCTGGTATCAGCCCTTCCCCTGGTGTACAGCCGTGTGTATGTGACTATATGCTAATGCTAGTATCAGCCCTTCCCCTGGTGTACAGCTGTGTGTATGTGACTATATGCTAATGCTGGTATCAGCCCTTCCCCTGGTGTACAGCTGTGTGCCTATGACTATATGCTAATGCGAGTATCAGCCCTTCCCCTGGTGTACAGCTGTGTGTATGTGACTATATACTAAGGCTGGTATCAGCCCTTCCCCTGGTGTACAGCCATGTGTCTGTGACTATATGCTAATGTGAGTATCAGCCCTTCCCCTGGTGTACAGCCGTGTGTCTCTGACTATATACTAATGCTGGTATCAGCCGTTCCCCCACCCCGGTGTACAGCCGTGTGTCTCTGACTATTTGTTAATGCTGGTATCAGCCCTTCCCCTGGTGTACAGCTGTGTGTCTGTGACTATATACTAATGCTGGTATCAGCCCTTCCCCTGGTGTACAGCCGTGTGTCTCTGACTATTTGTTAATGCTGGTATCAGACCTTCCCCTGGTGTACAGCTGTGTGTCTGTGGCTATATACTAATGCTGGTATCACCCCTTCCCCTGGTATACAGCCGTGTGTCTGTGACTATATGCTAATGCTGGTATCAGCCCTTCCCCTGGTGTACAGCTGTGTGTATGTGACTATATGCTAATGCTGGTATCAGCCCTTCCCCTGGTGTACAGCCGTGTGTCTGTGACTATATGTTAATGCTGGTATCAGCCCTTCCCCTGGTGTACAGCTGTGTGTCTGTGACTATATGCTAATGCTGGTATCAGCCCTTCCCCTGGTGTACAACTGTGTGTCTGTGACTATGGGCTAATGTTGGTATCAGCCCTTCCACTGGTGTACAGCCGTGTGTCTGTGACTATATACTAATGCTGGTATCAGCCCTTCCCCTGGTGTACAGCCGTGTGTCTGTGACTATATACTAATGCTGGTATCAGCCCTTCCCCTGGTGTACAGCCGTGTGTCTGTGACTATATGTTAATGCTGGTATCAGCCCTTCCCCTGGTGTACAGCTGTGTGTCTGTGACTATATGCTAATGCTGGTATCAGCCCTTCCCCTGGTGTACAACTGTGTGTCTGTGACTATGGGCTAATGTTGGTATCAGCCCTTCCACTGGTGTACAGCCGTGTGTCTGTGACTATATGCTAATGCTGGTATCAGCCATTCCCCTGGTGTACAGCTGTGTGTATGTGACTATATGCTAATGCTGGTATCAGCCCTTCCCCTGGTGTACAGCTGTGTGTCTGTGACTATATGCTAATGCTGGTATCAGCCCTTCCCCTGGTGTACAACTGTGTGTCTGTGACTATGGGCTAATGTTGGTATCAGCCCTTCCACTGGTGTACAGCCGTGTGTCTGTGACTATATACTAATGCTGGTATCAGCTCTTCCCCTGGTGTACAGCCGTGTGTCTGTGACTATATACTAATGCTGGTATCAGCCCTTCCCCTGGTGTACAGCCGTGTGTCTGTGACTATATGTTAATGCTGGTATCAGCCCTTCCCCTGGTGTACAGCTGTGTGTCTGTGACTATATGCTAATGCTGGTATCAGCCCTTCCCCTGGTGTACAACTGTGTGTCTGTGACTATGGGCTAATGTTGGTATCAGCCCTTCCACTGGTGTACAGCCGTGTGTCTGTGACTATATGCTAATGCTGGTATCAGCCCTTCCCCTGGTGTACAGCTGTGTGTATGTGACTATATGCTAATGCTGGTATCAGCCCTTCCCCTGGTGTACAGCCGTGTGTCTGTGACTATATGTTAATGCTGGTATCAGCCCTTCCCCTGGTGTACAGCTGTGTGTCTGTGACTATATTCAAATGCTGGTATCAGCCCTTCCCCTGGTGTACAGCCGTGTGTCTGTGACTATATGATAATGCTGGTATCAGCCCTTCCCCTGGTGTACAGCTGTGTGTCTGTGACTATGGGCTCTATTTACTACAATCCGCATATTGAATGCGGATTGTAGTGTGATATTACCGAGTGAATTCGCATTGCGAATTCAGGCAATATCACAGGGATTTACTATAAATCCCTTGCAGGGACAGAGCTTGCGATAAAGCTCTGTCCCTGCGGATCCCATCCGCACTCTAGTCGCGGTCTTTTCGGAAAAAATACCGCGACTAAGAGCCCGCGTATGTGCCGACCGACCACCGCTACTACCCCCCCCACCAATGCTAAGCCCCGCCCCCGGCACTAAGCCCCACCCCCCGCGATTGTGGACCCCCCGCGACCCCCCCTCCCCCCCCGCGACCCCCCCTCCCTTCTTTACACTTACCTGCATCCTCCTGGCCTCCGGTGATCTTCTCCGGGCTTCCCGATCAGGTGATCTCCCATACTGCACTGGGACCCGATCACCTGATGACTGGGCCCCAGTGCACTGTGGGAGACCAGCTGACCGGAGAGGAGCCATCACCGGAGGCCCGATCACCGGTCCCTGGATTCAGGTAAGGAAAAAAAAAATTTAAATTTTTTTTTTCTATTTTTTACCGTAATCAGCTTGCGGTCTACTTAGACCACATAGCTGATTACTGGTACCGGATCCCGCCTCTGCTCTCCCCGTTAGAGCAGAGTGGGAGCCCGGTATCCGGGGGAGACCCTGGATAACGCCACCTCCAGGTGGCGTTATTATCACAGGGCTTCCCCGGTATTTTTTTACAATTTATTTTTAGTAACTTGCACACAGATCACATTTCCCATTACAATTATGGGAAATGCGATCTGCTTTACTAAAAATAAGTGATACTAGGGGTTGGAGTAGAATTTTACTAATTCTACTCCAATTGCCCTGTAATAACTACAGGTGAAACTAAAATAATTTGAAAAGGGTGTGAAAACACCCTTTTTAACTTTATTTTAGTAAAAATAATGTTAATAAATAGAGCCCTATATGTTAATGCTGGTATCAGCCCTTCCCCTGGTGTACAGCCGTGTGTCTGTGACTATACACTAATGCTGGTATCAGCCGTTCCCCCACCCCGGTGTACAGCCGTGTGTCTCTGACTATTTGTAATGCTGGTATCAGCCCTTCCCCTGGTGTACAGCTGTGTGTCTGTGACTATATACTTATGCTGGTATCAGCCCTTCCCCTGGTGTACAGCCGTGTGTCTCTGACTATTTGCTAATGCTGGTATCAGACCTTCCCCTGGTGTACAGCTGTGTGTCTGTGGCTATATACTAATGCTGGTATCACCCCTTCCCCTGGTGTACAGCCGTGTGTCTGTGACTATATGCTAATGCTGGTATCAGCCCTTCCCCTGGTGTACAGCTGTGTGTCTGTGACTATATGTTAATGCTGGTATCAGCCCTTCCCCTGGTGTACAGCTGTATGTATGTGACTATATACTAATGCTGGTATCAGCCCTTCCCCTGGTGTACAGCTGTATGTATGTGACTATATGCTAATGCTGGTATCAGCCCTTCCCCTGGGGTACAGCCGTGTGTCTGTGACTATATGTTAATGCTGGTATCAGCCCTTCCCCTGGTGTACAGCCGTGTGTATGTGACTATATGCTAATGCTGGTATCAGCCGTTCCCCCACCCCGGTGTACAGCCGTGTGTCTCTGACTATTTGTTAATGCTGGTATCAGCCCTTCCCCTGGTGTACAGCTGTGTGTCTGTGACTATATACTAATGCTGGTATCAGCCCTTCCCCTGGTGTACAGCCGTGTGTCTCTGACTATTTGTTAATGCTGGTATCAGACCTTCCCCTGGTGTACAGCTGTGTGTCTGTGGCTATATACTAATGCTGGTATCACCCCTTCCCCTGGTGTACAGCCGTGTGTCTGTGACTATATGCTAATGCTGGTATCAGCCCTTCCCATGGTGTACAGCTGTGTGTCTGTGACTATATGTTAATGCTGGTATCAGCCCTTCCCCTGGTGTAAAGCCGTGTGTCTGTGACTATATACTAATGCTGGTATCAGCCCTTCCCCTGGTGTACAGCTGTGTGTATGTGACTATATGTTAATGCTGGTATCAGCCCTTCCACTGGTGTACAGCTGTGTGTCTGTGACTATATTCTAATGCTGGTATCAGCCCTTCCCCTGGTGTACAGCCGTGTGTCTGTGACTATATGTTAATGCTGGAATCAGCCCTTCCCCTGGTGTACAGCCGTGTGTATGTGACTATATGCTAATGCTGGTATCAGCCCTTCCCCTGGTGTACAGCCGTGTGTCTGTGACTATATGTTAATGCTGGTATCAGCCCTTCCCCTGGTGTACAGCCGTGTGTCTGTGACTATGGGCTAATGTTGGTATCAGCCCTTCCACTGGTGTACAGCCGTGTGTCTGTGACTATATGCTAATGCTGGTATCAGCCCTTCCCCTGGTGTACAGCCGTGTGTATGTGACTATATGCTAATGCTGGTATCAGCCCTTCCCCTGGTGTACAGCCGTGTGTCTGTGACTATATGTTAATGCTGGTATCAGCCCTTCCCCTGGTGTACAGCTGTGTGTCTGTGACTATATTCTAATGCTGGTATCAGCCCTTCCCCTGGTGTACAGCTGTGTGTCTGTGACTATATGTTAATGCTGGTATCAGCCCTTCCCCTGGTGTACAGCCGTGTGTCTGTGACTATATGATAATGCTGGTATCAGCCCTTCCCCTGGTGTACAGCTGTGTGTCTGTGACTATGGGCTCTATTTACTACAATCCGCATATTGAATGCGGATTGTAGTGTGATATTACCGAGTGAATTCGCATTGCGAATTCAGGCAATATCACAGGGATTTACTATAAATCCCTTGCAGGGACAGAGCTTGCGATAAAGCTCTGTCCCTGCGGATCCCATCCACACTCTAGTCGCGGTATTTTCGGAAAAAATACCGCGACTAAGAGCCCGCGCATGCACCGACCGACCACCACTACTACCCCCCCACCGATGCTAAGCCCTGCCCCCGGCACTAAGCCCCACCCCCCACAATCGCGGACCCCCCACGACCCCCCCTCCCCCCCGCGCGACCCCCCCTCCCTTCATTACACTTACCTGCATCCTCCTGGCCTCCGGTGATCTTCTCCGGGCTTCCCGATCAGGTGATCTCCCATACTGCACTGGGACCCGATCACCTGATGACTGGGCCCCAGTGCACTGTGGGAGACCAGCTGACTGGAGAGGAGCCATCACCGGAGGCCCGATCACCGGTCCCTGGATTCAGGTAAGGAAAAAAAAAATGTTTAATTTTTTTTTCTTTTTTTTACAGTAATCAGCTTGCGGTCTACTTAGACCACATAGCTGATTACTGGTACCGGCTCCCGCCTCTGCTCTCCCCGTTAGAGCAGAGTGGGAGCCCGGTAACCGGGGGAGACCCTGGATAATGCCACCTCCAGGTGGAGTTATTATCACAGGGCTTCCCCCAGTATTTTTTTACAATTTATTTTTAGTAACTTGCACACAGATCACATTTCCCATTACAATTATGGGAAATGCGATCTGCTTTACTAAAAATAAGTGATACTGGGGGTTGGAGTAGAATTTTACTAATTCTACTCCAATTTCCCTGTAATAACTACAGGTGAAACTAAAATAATTTGAAAAGGGTGTGAAAACACCCTTTTTCACTTTATTTTAGTAAAAATAATGTTAATAAATAGAGCCCTATATGTTAATGCTGGTATCAGCCCTTCCCCTGGTGTACAGCCGTGTGTCTGTGACTATACACTAATGCTGGTATCAGCCGTTCCCCCACCCCGGTGTACAGCCGTGTGTCTCTGACTATTTGTTAATGCTGGTATCAGCCCTTCCCCTGGTGTACAGCTGTGTGTCTGTGACTATATACTAATGCTGGTATCAGCCCTTCCCCTGGTGTACAGCCGTGTGTCTGTGACTATATGCTAATGCTGGTATCAGCCCTTCCCCTGGTGTACAGCTGTGTGTCTGTGACTATATGTTAATGCTGGTATCAGCCCTTCCCCTGGTGTACAGCCGTGTGTCTGTGACTATATGTTAATGCTGGTATCAGCCCTTCCCCTGGTGTACAGCTGTGTGTCTGTGACTATATGCTAATGCTGGTATCAGCCCTTCCCCTGGTGTACAACTGTGTGTCTGTGACTATGGGCTAATGTTGGTATCAGCCCTTCCACTGGTGTACAGCCGTGTGTCTGTGACTATATGTTAATGCTGGTATCAGCCCTTCCCCTGGTGTACAGCTGTGTGTCTGTGACTATATTCAAATGCTGGTATCAGCCCTTCCCCTGGTGTACAGCCGTGTGTCTGTGACTATATGATAATGCTGGTATCAGCCCTTCCCCTGGTGTACAGCTGTGTGTCTGTGACTATGGGCTCTATTTACTACAATCCGCATATTGAATGCGGATTGTAGTGTGATATTACCGAGTGAATTCGCATTGCGAATTCAGGCAATATCACAGGGATTTACTATAAATCCCTTGCAGGGACAGAGCTTGCGATAAAGCTCTGTCCCTGCGGATCCCATCCGCACTCTAGTCGCGGTCTTTTCGGAAAAAATACCGCGACTAAGAGCCCGCGTATGTGCCGACCGACCACCGCTACTACCCCCCCCACCAATGCTAAGCCCCGCCCCCGGCACTAAGCCCCACCCCCCGCGATTGTGGACCCCCCGCGACCCCCCCTCCCCCCCCCCGCGACCCCCCCTCCCTTCTTTACACTTACCTGCATCCTCCTGGCCTCCGGTGATCTTCTCCGGGCTTCCCGATCAGGTGATCTCCCATACTGCACTGGGACCCGATCACCTGATGACTGGGCCCCAGTGCACTGTGGGAGACCAGCTGACCGGAGAGGAGCCATCACCGGAGGCCCGATCACCGGTCCCTGGATTCAGGTAAGGAAAAAAAAAATTTCAATTTTTTTTTTCTATTTTTTACCGTAATCAGCTTGCGGTCTACTTAGACCACATAGCTGATTACTGGTACCGGCTCCCGCCTCTGCTCTCCCCGTTAGAGCAGAGTGGGAGCCCGGTAACCGGGGGAGACCCTGGATAACGCCACCTCCAGGTGGCGTTATTATCACAGGGCTTCCCCGGTATTTTTTTACAATTTATTTTTAGTAACTTGCACACAGATCACATTTCCCATTACAATTATGGGAAATGCGATCTGCTTTACTAAAAATAAGTGATACTGGGGGTTGGAGTAGAATTTTACTAATTCTACTCCAATTGCCCTGTAATAACTACAGGTGAAACTAAAATAATTTGAAAAGGGTGTGAAAACACCCTTTTTAACTTTATTTTAGTAAAAATAATGTTAATAAATAGAGCCCTATATGTTAATGCTGGTATCAGCCCTTCCCCTGGTGTACAGCCGTGTGTCTGTGACTATACACTAATGCTGGTATCAGCCGTTCCCCCACCCCGGTGTACAGCCGTGTGTCTCTGACTATTTGTAATGCTGGTATCAGCCCTTCCCCTGGTGTACAGCTGTGTGTCTGTGACTATATACTTATGCTGGTATCAGCCCTTCCCCTGGTGTACAGCCGTGTGTCTCTGACTATTTGCTAATGCTGGTATCAGACCTTCCCCTGGTGTACAGCTGTGTGTCTGTGGCTATATACTAATGCTGGTATCACCCCTTCCCCTGGTGTACAGCCGTGTGTCTGTGACTATATGCTAATGCTGGTATCAGCCCTTCCCCTGGTGTACAGCTGTGTGTCTGTGACTATATGTTAATGCTGGTATCAGCCCTTCCCCTGGTGTACAGCTGTATGTATGTGACTATATACTAATGCTGGTATCAGCCCTTCCCCTGGTGTACAGCTGTATGTATGTGACTATATGCTAATGCTGGTATCAGCCCTTCCCCTGGGGTACAGCCGTGTGTCTGTGACTATATGTTAATGCTGGTATCAGCCCTTCCCCTGGTGTACAGCCGTGTGTATGTGACTATATGCTAATGCTGGTATCAGCCGTTCCCCCACCCCGGTGTACAGCCGTGTGTCTCTGACTATTTGTTAATGCTGGTATCAGCCCTTCCCCTGGTGTACAGCTGTGTGTCTGTGACTATATACTAATGCTGGTATCAGCCCTTCCCCTGGTGTACAGCCGTGTGTCTCTGACTATTTGTTAATGCTGGTATCAGACCTTCCCCTGGTGTACAGCTGTGTGTCTGTGGCTATATACTAATGCTGGTATCACCCCTTCCCCTGGTGTACAGCCGTGTGTCTGTGACTATATGCTAATGCTGGTATCAGCCCTTCCCATGGTGTACAGCTGTGTGTCTGTGACTATATGTTAATGCTGGTATCAGCCCTTCCCCTGGTGTAAAGCCGTGTGTCTGTGACTATATACTAATGCTGGTATCAGCCCTTCCCCTGGTGTACAGCTGTGTGTATGTGACTATATGTTAATGCTGGTATCAGCCCTTCCACTGGTGTACAGCTGTGTGTCTGTGACTATATTCTAATGCTGGTATCAGCCCTTCCCCTGGTGTACAGCCGTGTGTCTGTGACTATATGTTAATGCTGGAATCAGCCCTTCCCCTGGTGTACAGCCGTGTGTATGTGACTATATGCTAATGCTGGTATCAGCCCTTCCCCTGGTGTACAGCCGTGTGTCTGTGACTATATACTAATGCTGGTATCAGCCCTTCCCCTGGTGTACAGCCGTGTGTCTGTGACTATATGTTAATGCTGGTATCAGCCCTTCCCCTGGTGTACAGCTGTTTGTCTGTGACTATATGCTAATGCTGGTATCAGCCCTTCCCCTGGTGTACAGCTGTGTGTCTGTGACTATATACTAATGCTGGTATCAGCCCTTCCCCTGGTGTACAGCCGTGTGTCTGTGACTATATGCTAATGCTGGTATCAGCCCTTCCCCTGGTGTACAGCTGTGTGTCTGTGACTATATGTTAATGCTGGTATCAGCCCTTCCCCTGGTGTACAGCTGTGTGTCTGTGACTATATACTAATGCTGGTATCAGCCCTTCCCCTGGTGTACAGCTGTGTGTATGTGACTATATGCTAATGCTGGTATCAGCCCTTCCCCTGGTGTACAGCCTTGTGTCTGTGACTATATACTAATGCTGGTATCAGCCCTTCCCCTGGTGTACAGCCGTGTGTCTGTGACTATATGATAATGCTGGTATCAGCCCTTCCCCTGGTGTACAGCTGTGTGTCTGTGACTATATGCTAATGCTGGTATCAGCCCTTCCCCTGGTGTACAACTGTGTGTCTGTGACTATGGGCTAATGTTGGTATCAGCCCTTCCACTGGTGTACAGCCGTGTTTCTGTGACTATATACTAATGCTGGTATCAGCCCTTCCCCTGGTGTACAGCCGTGTGTCTGTGACTATATACTAATGCTGGTATCAGCCCTTCCCCTGGTGTACAGCCGTGTGTCTGTGACTATATGTTAATGCTGGTATCAGCCCTTCCCCTGGTGTACAGCTGTTTGTCTGTGACTATATGCTAATGCTGGTATCAGCCCTTCCCCTGGTGTACAACTGTGTGTCTGTGACTATGGGCTAATGTTGGTATCAGCCCTTCCCCTGGTGTACAGCCGTGTGTCTGTGACTATATGTTAATGCTGGTATCAGCCCTTCCCCTGGTGTACAGCTGTGTGTCTGTGACTATATTCTAATGCTGGTATCAGCCCTTCCCCTGGTGTACAGCTGTGTGTCTGTGACTATATGTTAATGCTGGTATCAGCCCTTCCCCTGGTGTACAGCCGTGTGTCTGTGACTATATGATAATGCTGGTATCAGCCCTTCCCCTGGTGTACAGCTGTGTGTCTGTGACTATGGGCTCTATTTACTACAATCCGCATATTGAATGCGGATTGTAGTGTGATATTACCGAGTGAATTCGCATTGCGAATTCAGGCAATATCACAGGGATTTACTATAAATCCCTTGCAGGGACAGAGCTTGCGATAAAGCTCTGTCCCTGCGGATCCCATCCGCACTCTAGTCGCGGTCTTTTCGGAAAAAATACCGCGACTAAGAGCCCGCACATGCGCCGACCGACCACCGCTACTACCCCCCCACCGATGCTAAGCCCCGCCCCCAGCACTAAACCACACCCCCCGTGATCGCGGACCCCCCGCGACCCCCCTCCCCCCCCCCGCGACCCCCCCTCCCTTCTTTACACTTACCTGCATCCTCCTGGCCTCCGGTGATCTTCTCCGGGCTTCCCGATCAGGTGATCTCCCATACTGCACTGGGACCCGATCTCCTGATGACTGGGCCCCAGTGCACTGTGGGAGACCAGCTGACCGGAGAGGAGCCATCACCGGAGGCCCGATCACCGGTCCCTGGATTCAGGTAAGGAAAAAAAAAATGTTTAATTTTTTTTTCTTTTTTTTACAGTAATCAGCTTGCGGTCTACTTAGACCACATAGCTGATTACTGGTACCGGCTCCCGCCTCTGCTCTCCCCGTTAGAGCAGAGTGGGAGCCCGGTAACCGGGGGAGACCCTGGATAACGCCACCTCCAGGTGGCGTTATTATCACAGGGCTTCCCCCGGTATTTTTTTACAATTTATTTTTAGTAACTTGCACACAGATCACATTTCCCATTACAATTATGGGAAATGCGATCTGCTTTACTAAAAATAAGTGATACTGGGGGTTGGAGTAGAATTTTACTAATTCTACTCCAATTGCCCTGTAATAACTACAGGTGAAACTAAAATAATTTGAAAAGGGTGTGAAAACACCCTTTTTCACTTTATTTTAGTAAAAATAATGTTAATAAATAGAGCCCTATATGTTAATGCTGGTATCAGCCCTTCCCCTGTTGTGCAGCCGTGTGTCTGTGACTATACACTAATGCTGGTATCAGCCCTTCCCCTGGTGTACAGCCGTGTGTCTGTGACTATATGTTAATGCTGGTATCAGCCCTTCCCCTGGTGTACAGCTGTGTGTCTGTGACTATATGCTAATGCTGGTATCAGCCCTTCCCCTGGTGTACAGCTGTGTGTCTGTGACTATGGGCTAATGCTGGTATCAGCCCTTCCCCTGGTGTACAGCCGTGTGTCTGTGACTATATGCTAATGCTGGTATCAGCCCTTCCCCTGGTGTACAGCTGTGTGTCTGTGACTATATGCTAATGCTGGTATCAGCCCTTCCCCTGGTGTACAGCCGTGTGTCTGTGACTATATGCTAATGCTGGTATCAGCCCTTCCCCTGGTGTACAGCTGTGTGTCTGTGACTATGGGCTAATGCTGGTATCAGCCCTTCCCCTGGTGTTCAGCCGTGTGTCTGTGACTATATGATAATGCTGGTATCAGCCCTTCCTCTGGTGTACAGCTGTGTGTCTGTGACTATATGATAATGCTGGTATCAGCCCTTCCCCTGGTGTACAGCCATGTGTCTGTGACTATAGACTAATGTTGGTGTCAGTCCTTCCCCTGGTGTACAGCTGTGTGTCTGTGACTATATGCTAATGCCGGTATCAGTCCTTCACCTGGTTTACAGCCGTGTGTCTGTGACTATATACTTTTGCTGGTATCAGCCCTTCCCCTGGTGTACAGAGTGGTGTAACTACTGCCCCCGCTGCCCCCTTGGTGGCTTGGAGGCGCCGGGTTGCTTATGGGCGACGGGGGCAGTGGTTACTCCACTGCAACTGTAAGCGCTGGCCTCTGAAGTGATCGGAGGCTAAGGAAGCCTCCGATCACTTCAGAGGCCAGTGTTCCCAGTAATGCAGTGCGCGGGTGACGTCATGACGTCACACGCGACCTGGGGAACCTGTGCCGCCGCGTCTGCTCGATCTATTTAGATCCAGTCAGCGTGGCAACGGTAGAGACAGCCTGGATGACAGCGAGCGGAGTCAGGTAAGTACAAGGGGGGGGAGGGAGAGGCCACAACAACAGGGGGCACCACTTGAGGGGCACAATTACAGCAGACTTTACTAAAAAGGGCACAACTACAGAGGGCACTACTTGAAGGGGCACAACTACAGTGGCCACTACTAAAAGGGGCACAACTACAGAGGGCAAAATTAAAGGGGCACTCATAAAATGGGCACAACTACAGGGGGCACTATTAAAAGGGGCACAACTACAGGGGGCACTACTAAAAGGAGCACTATTAGAATGGGCACAACTACAGGGGGCACTACTTGAAGGGGCACAACTACAGGGGGCTCTGCATATGGGCATAACTACAGGGGGCACTACTTTAATGGGCACAATTACAGGGGGCCCTGCATAATGGGCACTACTACGGGGGGCATTGCATAGGGGGCACTATTACAGGGGGCATTGCATAAGGGGCACTATTACAGGGGGCACAAGTATAGGGGGCATTGCATTTTGGGGCACAACTACAGGGGGCACTGTATAAGGGGCACTAACTTGATACACGCAGTTTACAATAATCTGGCTCTACACGGACATAAAAACTGTGCAACCAGTCTTGAGCTGAGGTGACAGACTGGCAGGAGCAGAGAGGAGGGTTGGTGAAGTAGATCTGTCAGGGTGGGATGTAATGGGCATTACTGTTTGGCATAATGTGTATTTGGCATTACTGTGTGCACAATGTGCTATTAGGGGCATTACTGTGTGGCATAATGTGTAAGGGGCATTACTGTGTGGCATGTGTTATATGTGGCATTACTGTGTGGCATAATGTGTTGTATGTGGCATTACAGTGTGGCATAATGTGAAATAGGGGCATTACAGCATGGCATAAATTTCTTATAAGGGCATTACTGTATATTATTATGTGTTATACATGGCATTATTGTGTGGCATGTGTAAGGGGCATTGCTGTGTGGCATAATGTGTGTGTCATAATGTGTAAGGCACATTACTGTATCATGCAACCACACACCTTAAACTTCGTCTTTGGTTGTGTTTGATCTTTAGGCGGCGGGGGGTGCTTGAAACTTTTTTGGCATGGGGGAGCAAAATTTATAGTTACGCCACTGGGTGTACAGCCGTGTGTCTGTGACAATATGCTAATGCTGGTATCAGCCCTTCCCCTGGTGTACAGCCGTGTGTATGTGACTATATGCTAATGCTGGTATCAGCCCTTCCCCTGGTGTACAGCCGTGTGTCTGTGACTATATGCTAATGCTGCTATCAGCCCTTCCCCTGGTGTACAGCTGTGTGTATGTGACTATATGCTAATTCTGGTATCAGCCCTTCCCCTGCTGTACAGCCGTGTGTCTGTGACTATATGCTAATGCTGGTATCAGCCCTTCCCCTGTTGTACAGCTGTGTGCCTGTGACTATATGCTAATGCTACTATCAGCCCTTCCCCTGGTGTACAGCCATGTGTCTGTGACTATATGCTAATGCTGGTATCAGCCCTTCCCCTGGTGTACAGCCGTGTGTCTGTGACTATATGCTAATGCTGGTATCAGCCCTTCCCCTGGTGTACAGCCGTCTGTATGTGACTATATACTAATGCTGGTATCAGCCCTTCCCCTGGTGTACAGCCGTGTGTATGTGACTATATGCTAATGCTGGTATCAGCCCTTCCCCTGGTGTACAGCTGTGTGCCTGTGACTATATGCTAATGCGAGTATCAGCCCTTCCCCTGGTGTACAGCCGTGTGTATGTGACTATATACTAATGCTGGTATCAGCCCTTCCCCTGGTGTACAGCCGTGTGTCTGTGACTATATGCTAATGTGAGTATCAGCCCATCCCCTGGTGTACAGCCGTGTGTCTGTGACTATATACTAATGCTGGTATCAGCCGTTCCCCCCCCCGTGTACAGCCGTGTGTCTCTGACTATTTGTTAATGCTGGTATCAGCCCTTCCCCTGGTGTACAGCTGTGTGTCTGTGGCTATATACTAATGCTGGTATCAGCCCTTCCCCTGGTGTACAGCCGTGTGTCTGTGACTATATGCTAATGCTGGTATCAGCCCTTCCCCTGGTGTACAGCCGTGTGTCTGTGACTATATGCTAATGCTGGTATCAGCCCTTCCCCTGGTGTACAGCCGTGTGTCTGTGACTATATGCTAATGCTAGTATCAGCCCTTCCCCTGGTGTACAGCCGTGTGTCTGTGACTATATGCTAATGCTGGTATCAGCCCTTCCCCTGGTGTATAGCCGTGTGTCTGTGACTATATGCTAATGCTGATATCAGCCCTTCCCCTGGTGTACAGCCGTGTGTCTGTGACTATATGCTAATGCTGGTATCAGCCCTTCCCCTGGTGTACAGCCGTGTTTCTGTGACTATGGGCTAATGCTAGTATCAGCCCTTCCCCTGGTGTACAGCCGTGTGTCTGTGACTATATGCTAATGCTGGTATCAGCCCTTCCCCTGGTGTACAGCCGTGTGTCTGTGACTATATGATAATGCTGGTATCAGCCCTTCCCTTGGTGTACAGCCGTGTGTCTGTGACTATATGCTAATGCTGATATCAGCCCTTCCCCTGGTGTACAGCCGTGTGTCTGTGACTATATGCTAATGCTGGTATCAGCCCTTCCCCTGGTGTACAGCCGTGTGTCTGTGACTATATGCTAATGCTGGTATCAGTCCTTCCCCTGGTGTACAGCCGTGTGTCTGTGACTATATGCTAATGCTGGTATCAGCCCTTCCCCTGGTGTACAGCCGTGTGTCTGTGACTATATGCTAATGCTGGTATCAGCCCTTCCCCTGGTGTACAGCCGTGTGTCTGTGACTATATGCTAATGCTGGTATCAGCCCTTCCCCTGGTGTACAGCCGTTTGTCTGTGACTATATACTAATGCTGGTATCAGCCCTTCCCCTGGTGTACAGCTGTGTGTCTGTGACTATATGCTAATAGTGGTATCAGTCCTTCCCCTGGTGTACAGCTGTGTGTATGTGACTATATGCTAATGCTGGTATCAGCCCTTCCCCTGGTGTATAGCTGTGTGTGTGACTATATACTAATGCTGGTATCAGCCCTTCCCCTGGTGTACAGCCGTGTGTCTGTGACTATATGCTAATAGTGGTATCAGTCCTTCCCCTGGTGTACAGCTGTGTGTCTGTGACTATATGCTAATGCTGGTATCAGCCCTTCCCCTGGTGTATAGCTGTGTGTGTGACTATATACTAATGCTGGTATCAGCCCTTCCCCTGGTGTACAGCCGTGTGTCTGTGACTATATGCTAATGCTGGTATCAGCCCTTCCCCTGGTGTATAGCTGTGTGTGTGACTATATGCTAATGCTGGTATCAGCCCTTCCCCTGGTGTACAGCCGTGTGTCTGTGACTATATACTAATGCTGGTATCAGCCCTTCCCCTGGTGTACAGCCGTTTGTCTGTGACTATATACTAATGCTGGTATCAGCCCTTCCCCTGGTGTACAGCTGTGTGTCTGTGACTATATGCTAATAGTGGTATCATTCCTTCCCCTGGTGTACAGCTGTGTGTCTGTGACTATATGCTAATGCTGGTATCAGCCCTTCCCCTGGTGTATAGCTGTGTGTGTGACTATATACTAATGCTGGTATCAGCCCTTCCCCTGGTGTACAGCCATGTGTCTGTGACTATATGCTAATGCTGGTATCAGCCCTTCCCCTGGTGTACAGCTGTGTGCCTGTGACTATATGCTAATGCTGGTATCAGCCCTTCCCCTGGTGTTCAGCCGTGTGTATGTGACTATATGCTAATGCTGGTATCAGCCCTTCCCCTGGTGTACAGCTGTGTGCCTGTGACTATATGCTAATGCGAGTATCAGCCCTTCCCCTGGTGTACAGCCGTGTGTATGTGACTATATACTAATGCTGGTATCAGCCCTTCCCCTGGTGTACAGCCGTGTGTCTGTGACTATATGCTAATGTGAGTATCAGCCCATCCCCTGGTGTACAGCCGTGTGTCTGTGACTATATACTAATGCTGGTATCAGCCGTTCCCCCCCCCCCCCGTGTACAGCCGTGTGTCTCTGACTATTTGTTAATGCTGGTATCAGCCCTTCCCCTGGTGTACAGCTGTGTGTCTGTGGCTATATACTAATGCTGGTATCAGCCCTTCCCCTGGTGTACAGCCGTGTGTCTGTGACTATATGCTAATGCTGGTATCAGCCCTTCCCCTGGTGTACAGCCGTGTGTCTGTGACTATATGCTAATGCTGGTATCAGCCCTTCCCCTGGTGTACAGCCGTGTGTCTGTGACTATATGCTAATGCTAGTATCAGCCCTTCCCCTGGTGTATAGCTGTGTGTGTGACTATATACTAATGCTGGTATCAGCCCTTCCCCTGGTGTACAGCCGTTTGTCTGTGACTATATACTAATGCTGGTATCAGCCCTTCCCCTGGTGTACAGCTGTGTGTCTGTGACTATATGCTAATAGTGGTATCAGTCCTTCCCCTGGTGTACAGCTGTGTGTCTGTGACTATATGCTAATGCTGGTATCAGCCCTTCCCCTGGTGTATAGCTGTGTGTGTGACTATATACTAATGCTGGTATCAGCCCTTCCCCTGGTGTACAGCCGTGTGTCTGTGACTATATGCTAATGCTGGTATCAGCCCTTCCCCTGGTGTACAGCTGTGTGCCTGTGACTATATGCTAATGCTGGTATCAGCCCTTCCCCTGGTGTTCAGCCGTGTGTATGTGACTATATGCTAATGCTGGTATCAGCCCTTCCCCTGGTGTACAGCTGTGTGCCTGTGACTATATGCTAATGCGAGTATCAGCCCTTCCCCTGGTGTACAGCCGTGTGTATGTGACTATATACTAATGCTGGTATCAGCCCTTCCCCTGGTGTACAGCCGTGTGTCTGTGACTATATGCTAATGTGAGTATCAGCCCATCCCCTGGTGTACAGCCGTGTGTCTGTGACTATATACTAATGCTGGTATCAGCCGTTCCCCCCCCCCGTGTACAGCCGTGTGTCTCTGACTATTTGTTAATGCTGGTATCAGCCCTTCCCCTGGTGTACAGCTGTGTGTCTGTGGCTATATACTAATGCTGGTATCAGCCCTTCCCCTGGTGTACAGCCGTGTGTCTGTGACTATATGCTAATGCTGGTATCAGCCCTTCCCCTGGTGTACAGCCGTGTGTCTGTGACTATATGCTAATGCTGGTATCAGCCCTTCCCCTGGTGTACAGCCGTGTGTCTGTGACTATATGCTAATGTGAGTATCAGCCCATCCCCTGGTGTACAGCCGTGTGTCTGTGACTATATACTAATGCTGGTATCAGCCGTTCCCCCCCCCCCGTGTACAGCCGTGTGTCTGTGACTATATGCTAATGCTGGTATCAGCCCTTCCCCTGGTGTACAGCCGTGTGTCTGTGACTATATGCTAATGCTGATATCAGCCCTTCCCCTGGTGTACAGCCGTGTGTCTGTGACTATATGCTAATGCTGGTATCAGCCCTTCCCCTGGTGTACAGCCGTGTTTCTGTGACTATGGGCTAATGCTAGTATCAGCCCTTCCCCTGGTGTACAGCCGTGTGTCTGTGACTATATGCTAATGCTGGTATCAGCCCTTCCCCTGGTGTACAGCCGTGTGTCTGTGACTATATGATAATGCTGGTATCAGCCCTTCCCTTGGTGTACAGCCGTGTGTCTGTGACTATATGCTAATGCTGATATCAGCCCTTCCCCTGGTGTACAGCCGTGTGTCTGTGACTATATGCTAATGCTGGTATCAGCCCTTCCCCTGGTGTACAGCCGTGTGTCTGTGACTATATGCTAATGCTGGTATCAGTCCTTCCCCTGGTGTACAGCCGTGTGTTTGTGACTATATGCTAATGCTGGTATCAGCCCTTCCCCTGGTGTACAGCCGTGTGTCTGTGACTATATGCTAATGCTGGTATCAGCCCTTCCCCTGGTGTACAGCCGTGTGTCTGTGACTATATGCTAATGCTGGTATCAGCCCTTCCCCTGGTGTACAGCCGTTTGTCTGTGACTATATACTAATGCTGGTATCAGCCCTTCCCCTGGTGTACAGCTGTGTGTCTGTGACTATATGCTAATAGTGGTATCAGTCCTTCCCCTGGTGTACAGCTGTGTGTCTGTGACTATATGCTAATGCTGGTATCAGCCCTTCCCCTGGTGTATAGCTGTGTGTGTGACTATATACTAATGCTGGTATCAGCCCTTCCCCTGGTGTACAGCCGTGTGTCTGTGACTATATGCTAATAGTGGTATCAGTCCTTCCCCTGGTGTACAGCTGTGTGTCTGTGACTATATGCTAATGCTGGTATCAGCCCTTCCCCTGGTGTATAGCTGTGTGTGTGACTATATACTAATGCTGGTATCAGCCCTTCCCCTGGTGTACAGCCGTGTGTCTGTGACTATATGCTAATGCTGGTATCAGCCCTTCCTCCGATGTACAGTTGCGTGTCTGAATGTGTAAGGTCTGAGACGCCCACTTGTTGCATCTTTATACACGTCCATTGGATGCAGCATAGAAACTTGCACCAGTCCCATGCCAGGCGCAGAATCTTTGTTGGAGTATGGTTTGCAGCGACACGCCCATAAGACGTAGCTACTCCGTGCATCTGCATAACCACCTCTTAGTCGCAGACCAGGAACAGCCAATACATTTCTGTGCACGTGGTTCTCAATCACAACTGCGCCGCTTTACCCTCACACAGTGGGCCACATGCACTGCATGACATTTTAGCGACTTAGACACATGCAAAGTTGAAAAACATCAACCATTTGTGTGAATGTCGGCATCGCACCCAAATCAGCCCCTTTACGCATTTCACTAAAAGTAGCAAAAACAAAATGCATTATAATTGTATTTTGAAAACCCACGGTACATGTAGAATAGGTGGCCATTGGTAACCATGTGCATACATTTTATTTGCTGTGTCAGGAAGAATAAGCAAACTACGATATTTTCTGAAAATGTCAAGTCTTATGAAGGTATAATGTGTGCGGGTGCTGCATAAGCAAATAGCTAACATTTATATTAGAATGTGGGCAGCCTAAAATAGTAAAATCTATATATACCCATGACACAATGACATCTACTGTAATTACATAATGGCCTGGTAACCATATTTAAGTTACTGGGCCATTCATCATCAGGGGTCTGATAGGACCCCCTTGGTATTCAACAATCTCTGAAAACTGAAAGTTTTTGGCGTTTGTTGCCGAGAACAAGCGCTATATTCAGACAGCGCTTGCTTCCGTAGCCCCATTCCTTCCTATGGGAAGGAGTTCCGGGGATGCGAAGGGGGATCTGAGCGGATCCCTCCGCCGCCTCCTCAATACCTCCGCGGTAGCTGTGCGAATGCGTGACCCGAGGTCATGCATGCGTAGCTGGGACGACGGGGAGCAGGTAAGTAACCCAGCTACAGAAGTAGCTGCGATACTAACCACTGGGACAACTGCTTATCGGGGCAGTTGTCCCCTCACAAGAGCAATGATGAATTACTCCGGTGTAAAGTTTATTCACAGCGAGTTCAATACTTCATCATCAGAGTCCATATACGGCCTTCAATGATGGATAGGCCTCTAATAGGCCTCTAAACCCCTTCTTTCCAGCCAGGGGAGTATTAAGAGAGGAGGGAGCCCGTGGGCACAGTCTCCATCCAGGCCCCCTCCTCTGTAGTCAGCAGTGCATTAGTGACCACTAATAGCCCCTGGTACTGCTCCAGAGTCTACTGTGCATTCACAAAACGCCAGGAAAATGGCCACCGTACTGGTGATCTGTGCAGCGCTGCAATGCCTAAGTGGGACTCCGAAGAGGTGAGTATTGAAGAAATGGGTGCACACAGATATACAAGTGCGGCATATCAAATGAATCAACACAGTCTCCTGGTACATCCTAGTCGCAGCGCATTATGAATAAGACGCATTTTTGGGTGATAAAGATGCAGAAAAAAAGACACCCGGCGCTAGCAGAGTCACATGGGACCTGGACGCCTCTCTCCACTCTCACTGGGCTTCCTCAGATTTAATAGTCTGGCAGAATGAAAAAAACACCAAGGAGATGGGCATTCTTTCAGTGGAGAATAATTGTAGCGTGATGGTCATTTCTGAGGCAATAAAATGTCTTTCTCCAACTTACGTTACATCACTTCCCATTGTTGACATGACAAGTGATAATACAATCACCAGGCCCAATAATAGCATGATGTCCCTATAGAGGCTGTCATCTCATGATATACTGAATAAAGTGCAGACCTTGACTCGGTCTCCCTGACCCCACAGTCACTTAGTGCTATTTCAGGAGAATTACACGCGTCTCCTGACCTGTGATGGGTCCAGCTCTCCGCTTCTCCTTCACACAATACTGGGACCCATTAACATATTTATTCAGCCAGCCTGTCAGATTTTCCGGTCGCCAGAGCAAATATGCTGCACATAATGGCCGGTAATTTAATGTTTTAGCTTTTGGAAAACATGGTGTAACTGTTCTGCAGAAATTCATCTCTTTTTGTTGTGACCTTCTTGCTATTGGTTTGTGCGAGATAATCTCTGTCCACCAGTCCATGTAGGGAATAAGAACGGGTTTAACTGTTAATGTAGATTACCATACTGTGGGCCTCATTTACTAACGAGTTTTATCACCAAAACGAGTGATAAATGTCACTGTGTATGATAAATGGTGCTCCAGCCAATCAGCTCCCAACTGTCATTTTTCTAACAGTTGACAGTTGGGAGCTGATTGGCTGGAGCACCGTTTATCATACACAGTGATATTTATCACTCATTTTGGTGATAAAACTCGTTAGTAAATGAGGCCCTGTATGTACTGTAGTTCTTGCAAAAAAAAAGTGTGTGCCCATCGCACAGGGGGAGTGGTTTTAATACATGCCACCCCTTTTCATATTCCTCAGCACTCTGCATGCCTATTAATCCCCCACCCAGCAATCTGTTAACATACATTGCCCCATCTGCCCTAAATGCCCCCAGCATCTCCCTGACCACCTGCCCCCCAGCAGCTTGTTTCCCAACATGCCCCCATGAGTGCCACAATTGCTCACAGCAGCATCTCCCTGACATCTACCATGGTAAAGCAGCCAGTGGAATTTCAAACATGGCGCCGGCTGCGAGCCAATCACAGCTCCCGAAACGGCAGCCGCTCAGGAGCGGACGTTCCACGAGCTGTGATTGGCTTACGGCCGGCGCCATATTTGAAATGCCACCAGCGCTGTTTTACCATGCCCAGCAACAGCAGGCAAGGGCGTTCATAGAATATGGCAGAATGCCGAACAGGGAGAATGGGTGGTCCGGTGCACCCCCAGACCACCCCCCCGTTTTGCCTATGTAAGTGGTGTGTTGTGTTCAACAAATTCTCCACAACTGACCTACAGTACCAATGATCTCATGCATGTATTGTATAAGCAGCAAAGACAGGGAATAAGAACTATATTTATTATTTCATTTTAATTTATTTTTTTAGGAAGAAACCCATAGCTAATTGGGGCTGGCCCTGGATGGGATCCAGAGCTCATTTAGGCTGGCCCTGGCCTTTAAGTGGTTGGGCCCAACAATAATTAGCATTCTGGTGGCTGGGTTCTCCCCACTGACCAATCACCATATGCGACGTGTCACGTTATTCTGAAAATGGATGATCCATCCCAACCCATTCTTGCTCCCTGCTTTCTCCCAATCACTTCCTTCCCCATGCTCTGATCCAGGTGAACCCTCAGATCCACTACTCAGCTGATGATTAGGCAGGCTCTATGTGCTGACTGTCTCGCAGCTCTGGATCCATAATTGAGTGAGAACCCGCTTCAGTGATCTGTCCTACGGGATCGCTGGAATCAGAGGAGACATGCTTCAATCCAGACAGTACCTCAGCTCAGAAGAAGGTTTCAGGGAACCCCCCACCCTATACAGATACACCATGTCATTAGTTTTCATTGCACCTTATTCTGCGAGCAGAACTGTGAGGACTGATAGGGCGTTCACGGTACAATCCCATTAAAGTGTAATGGAGCTTTCATTTTAACAGTTATTTGTTCAGAAGTTTTGTTGTTTATAAAGTTAAGAAGATAAACCACAATAATAAAATGAATGGTGTTATTAATGCTGTAGTGCGGGGACGGTGATGGCGGTGGTATTATTGCTGTAGTGTGGGGATTAAAGGCAGGGGTGTATCTATAATGGGTGCAGGGTGTGCGGGGAACATGGGCCCCTGGGTCCAGGGGGGCCCCGCACCGCACACCCTGCACCCATAGTATTACTTACCTCTCCGGAGTCCCACGTCGGCGCGGGTGTCCGGGCTGTAAAAACGACTGGAAAATGGCCGCCGCGCCCATTTTCCCGGTGACCTGCGCATACTCTATATACTCTGGGCGCACTCTAGTGCCCAGAGTCTATAACTCCGGCGCTGGCCGCGCACAGTTCAGTGCGCTGCCGGCCGCCGGACAGAGAGGAGGGGGCCCGTGTTGGAGACTGCACACGGGCCCCCTTCTCTCTAGAAACGCCCCTGATTAGGGGCATTATTACACTAGTGCAGGGAAGGTGGTGGTGGTGGAATTATTGCTATATTGTGAGGTTGGTGGTATTGCTATAGGCTGGAGATGGTAGTATTGTTATAATGTACTGCTAGTACCTGCCTAGAATAGTTTCCTGGCTGACAGTTGTTTAAATTTAGCTCTTTTCAAAATAGATGCTGTATGTAATCTAGTCATTCTGTTTTTCATGTGTTTGGTTATTTATATATATATATATATATATACACTTGTTTTTAAATTTAATATAAAATAAAATATTAATGTATGTATGTACTTGTCGAGGCTCCAGGTGCTTGCATTGCAGTGAATACTATAACAACCAGCAGCCCATGATGTGGGGTAAATGGGAGAGAGAGAAGGGGTGCACAGGTAGGGGAGCAGTGAAAAGGTCACCGGCGTGAAGCAGCAAGGAGGATAATCAAAAAGGGCCTTGCTCAGCAGCAAATGTTAGGATAGAGCTTCCTGCGCTGCCTCTGTCCTGCACTAGGACTCTGGACTGCAGGAGGCTCGACCTTCGCCCTAATACACTACTGTGCATGTGCGGTCATACTGCAGGTCTTCAGATCCATCCTCCATGCTAGAAGGTCATACCCCTGAGAGTCTCCAGTGCTACCCTTATATGAGAACACATTACAGAGGCCAATGACCCCTGTTAGTCTCACTGCACCTCCCCCGCTGTACCGCTACATATATAGAGCCAATGTGTATCTACTACCACTGTATGTACAAACACTGAAGTGTGCTCCCATCTGTTGTACACTATCTGCTATTATGTTCCTGGCTGTATCTGATACATGTATATTATATGAGCGCTGTATACCTGTTGTACATACCTGCCCTTACCTGTTATACATATCCTTTGTCATTCTGTAATCCCGTTCTGCCTGCTTATTAAACCTAAGACCTGGTGAAGTTATCTAAAGTGTGATCTTCTTTGGAAACAGGAGTGAGGAAAAGGAGAAGTATCAGTCAGAGGGAAAGATCTACAGCACTGTGTAGAGTCCAGCACCATTGAACCTCAAGATGAGCCCTGTTACCAGCTACTACAGTGGGCAATGGGTCAGGCAGTAGCATAATCTGGAGCTGTAGCAAGAGTCTGTACATAGATCAGGTAAACACGGATAAACCAGAGAAAGTAATCCATAGCCAAAGCGCTACACAGAGATACCATTCAGCAGCGCAGTGATCAGCAGCTTGACCAAATACACACTAGACAATCACCTAGCAAAGAGTTCTAGGACAGGACATCCTGTATACCCCTTAGAGGCAGGTATCAAGGTTACAAGAAAACAACTAAATAACCTTGTGCATTTGCAATCCAGCCTCAGAGACACCGGAACACACCTCATCGCAGTCCATATCGCCTAGTAATAATTAAGGGCATGAATAGAAATTGCAAAGTAGACAGCCACAAACCAGAATGAACCTTCTGTTACCTGTAAAAGGATGGGTTACAGCAGCAGGAAACCGCACCAGATTCCATTCCTGACTGGTAAAAAACAGTAAACCGAGGCTACAGTGAGCACAGGCTCGCCAACACTGGACAGTCCATGACTGGAAAAACATGTGACAAATTTTGATTTCTACTGCTACATGCAGAGTGTAGGGTCAGAATTTGTCTGATGCAATATGAATCCATGGAACTTGTCTTTATGGCTCAGATTGGTGGTGGGACTGATTTCTTGACCCACAAGCCCCTTAATAGCAATTGAGCATTGTTTAAATGCCACAGTTTACCTGAGTATTGTTGCTGACCATGTGCAGCCCTTTATCTCCACAGCCTGCCTGTCTTCTAATGGCTACTTCCAGCAGGATAATGCCCCATGTCACTGAGTACGTGTGTGACACCCCAGTCACGCTATTAATGCAGGCTAACAAATATCAGACTCACTGTACTGGATTTCTACCTGGAAGTACTTTTTCAGCAGGTTTTCTGGGAGTAACTATCTCCAATAGCGGCACAAGAGTCCAGACCAATTGGTATCGTAACTACTTATAGGTTTATTAACAATTAAGGTGCATACACACACAACGATTTTTTGAACGATTATCGTTAAACAATATCGTTTAACGATAATCGTTTGCAAAAATCGTTCACTTTCTGAGTCAAACGATGAACGATTATCGTTCATATGTGTTCACGTTTGTAGTTTGTAGTTTGTAGTTCAGTCAGACTTGTCAACTCAATGATTTTCAGTTAGGGAATATGCAAAAATCGTTTGTAGTTCAAAAAAATCGTTCCTTACACTTTAAAAAATCTGACAGATAATCTGACAGATAATCTGTCAGAAAATCGTTCATAAAATCGTTCATCAAATCGTTGGCAACAAAATCGTTGTGTGTGTATGCAGCTTAATAGAGCATACACACGGTCAGATTTGTCAGATTTGTCAGATCTGTCAGATCTGTCAGATGAACGATTTGAACGATTAGAATGATTTTTACCAAAGATTTGAACGATTTGAATGATTTGAACTATTGAACGATTTTTGACTGCATTAAAATGAATGGAATCGTCCAAGTCTGACTGCAAACACATCAGATGTCAGATATCGTTATCTGACCATCAGGAACGCGCATCGTTCAAATCGTTCATCTGACAGATCTGACAGATATGTCAGATTTTCCTTCAGATATGAATGACTGAACGATTTTTAAATCGTTATTGTTCAGATCTGAAGGAAAAATCTGACCGTGTGTATGCACCATAAGGAGTATAAGGGCAGGTGGCCATAGTACTGACAACAATATACAGCTTAGTACCTTACAAACAATAGATATCAGTAACAATGCAGTATTGAGAGATTTACACGCAACCCACTAATATTTATTTTACTGGAACCTGGAACTTTTCAGACGCCGGGGCTGTTCGTCTACAAACGAAGTTGGTTAGTTCAGTACAGTAAATAAATACAATTAACTTTTGACTATCACATAAAAATGATAACATATGTTTTATGAAAACTCAAGTCCTTATAATTTACTAGTTACTGGCCAGTTGCACTGTATCATTGGTGCACAAATATTGCTTTGATGAATTGAATCCCTTGAACAATTGTAGATAACAACAAATATCTGAGCTCACTGACTCCTAAGGAAATCACTGTTAAGTGTCCTAGTTTTCTTCAATAGGCTGCACTACGAAGAGTTTATACACTTTATTCCTGTCCTAGGCTGCTGGCCAAATAGAAGGAATTTGACAACATTTGTAGCGATAATCAGTGAAGGTTCATAAAATTGTTTCTATCTCGGCTAGTCAGTGAATTCAGTGAAGCTGGTATGCTCAGGGATATAGGGCCTGATTCAGAGCCGCTCGTAAGCGGCCGCTCGTTCGCTCCGAGCGATGCTTGCCCAACTGCGCATGCGTACGGATCGTTATACGCATGCGCAAACCAGTCAGTGCGGTAGAAATTCATGTGCTCGCAAAATAGCGAAAGCCTGATAATTTGAGTGACAGGAGTAGGCATATGTGGGTGGTAACGGCGGAAGGTGCTTGAAAACGGGGAGTGGAGATCCGAATGCAGGCGTGCTTAAAGGTCAAAACAGGCGTTTTATGGGTGTGCATAATTAAAACAGCAGCGTATAAATGTGTTATACAGTACATACGGCCTGATTCAGAGCCGCTCGTAAGCGGCCGCTCGTTCGCTCCGAGCGATGTTTGCACAACTGCGCATGCATACGGATCGTAATACGCATGCGCGAACCAGTCAGTGCGGCCGAAAATCGTTTGTTCGCTAAATAGCGAATGCCTGCTATTTTGAGTGATAGGAGGAGGCGTATGTGAGTGGTAACGGGGGAAGGTGCTTGAAAACGGGGAGTGGAATTCAGAACGCAGGCGTGCTTAAAGGTCAAAACGGGCGTTTTAAGGATGTGCATAATTAATACAGCAGCGTCATTGACCACGTCACTGGGTTATTTTATAGCCAGAACTACTTGCAAAATTGTGGAAGCAAAAACCAACCCCAAGAATAGCGAGCAGTTCATACCCTGGTCGATGTACTCGATTAATCTAATAAATAGCGGACATGACGTAGGATGCGAGCGGCCAGGGGGCGTATTTTTAAAAAAAACAACTGCAAGTTTTGTTCGCTCGTTCAGACCTAGAGGCGTGAACAGACCGCAAAGAGCGAATGGCTGATTTGAATAGCTACCCCTATTTTCTGGACGAGCGAGCGCTAATTGCGTCCGGCTCTGAATCAGGCCCATAGTGCAGACTGTCCTGTGATCAGCTCTCAACCTTAAATAAACAGTGCATTATTGCTGAGTGGATAATGTAGCTTCTATGGGGACTGGAGGACTCCTGAAACAGTAGCCTATAGGTAGGGGTTTCCTTAAAGTCTCTTAATAGTTCTCAGTAATTGGATATATCTGAAAACTCTCTCAATAAATGACTGAAAATTGGTCACTTTTTGAAGGAAATCAGGTTACTTCTATTGCTCTCTTTCTCGACCCTATCTGTAACAGGTACCACGTTGTGTTGACTCACTAAGTCTCTTGCAGTAATAACTAAGTATGTTGTTGAAGATTGTCAGCTAGAAGACACTGCAGTAATGCTGGGTGTTGTGTGCTTTTGTTTGGTTACAGACCTCTCCTGCCAGGACGATGACAGCCACTGATGCTCGGTTAGTCACCACCCCTTTGCAACAACTCCTCAATGCAGGTCTCCGTATTCGGCCACAGACCCGACCCTACCCGCCTCTCAGTTAGGCAGCTCCGCCTCTTCCTCTGATGCTCACAGGAAGTCCCACTACTCCAGTGCACATGGTGACCGGCAGTCTCTCCTCTTATTCGGATGGCTGCAGTTTTTTATGTAAGGTATCCAGTGTCCCTCCGCTCTCTGCTCTCTATGCCACAGGACAGTTGAACTGTCAGTCAGGCAGTCCCTTTTATAGCCTCTGTCCGGGTCCCTGGTAGGCATCAGTTATTCTAACGGTAGTTGTCCGGTGTCTCTAGAAAAGGCAGGACTCCACTCCTAAAGTCAAGCTGGTAGAGTCCCCTCAACAACAATAGTGCCTGCCAGTGGGAGACACCATAACTCCCAAGGGAACCGGTCATACATATAATATAACAAGCATTTTATTATATACTGTAACTAATATATACAGTTTCACAAAATACAACTCATTGCTACAGAATTATCTTAACAACAAGGGATACTCTCAAAACCTGGGGTACCACACATGTCATCTCATGTGAGCTCAGTGTACCCCAATGGCTTCCACATTCACCAGGTCTCAGCACAATAGAGCAGAATTGGGATGTAGTAGAACAGAAAATTTGCTGCATGTAAGTACAGCCGACAATTCTGCAGAGACAGCGTGATGCTACAGTACAGTACCTTGTCACCATGGGCCAGGATCTGTATATATTTCAAGCTATGTTACACACAAAGGGGCTTTGGGAAGGAAATGGGTGCCCAAATTTCCTAAAATTGGGAAGTACAGTATGCACACATGTCTCATATATCAGTCATTGTATCATCTCTACATTACATGGTATAACTTCAGGAGGGTCTGTGTTTTCACAGTAAAGAGCCTGAGTCTCCATAGAAAGCGTAATGACAGTTAATATCTGTTTTATTTAATCTGCACTGTATTTTAAATGGCTTTTACTGAAGAAAAGATATACTGAAGTGTTTTTTTTTCATCTGAAAAGCACTCTTAGAAATCCCACCTTTAATCAATTAGCGTTTCTCCTTCCCGACATGTGATTAAATGTAAGGTGACGGCCAATTTTGATTGAGTAACTTACACTATGCCTTCTTGTACTTCTCAGAAGATGACAGTGCATAATAATTAAGATCTACAGCCTAACTCCCTTCTGTCTTACATGAGAGGAGATGCCAAGTGTTCTGGGAGAGCGGGGCTTATGCTGTGATACGTCGCCTATTAGCTGAGTCAGCCATGCCCCATGCTGTCTTTCCCCATAGCATGTGGCAAGTCACTTGTGTCTTATATCTACTTATTTGTGGCCAGGAATGTATGCAATATATTAATACTTGTCAAAAAGGATAGTTCTCTTAAAAAATACTATAGGATTATTACATTTAAAGTAGGGGTGAGCGGGTTCGGATTTCTGAAATCCGAACCCCCCCGAGCCCCCCCGATCCGAGTCCGATCCGAGTCAGGCTCGACTTTTCCCGCCTGACTCGGATTCTGAAATCGAGGCAAAACGTCATCTTCCCGCCTTCCGAGTTTCGCGGGTTTTGGATCCTATATAAGGTACCCACGTCGGCGCCATTTTCTCACTCGGCTGTGGACAGTGAAGAGGGAGGGTGGGAGTTAGGGCTGTGTAGTGTAGTGTAGTGTAGTGCTGCTGTTGTCCACTACTTCAAAGTCCATAGGGGCTGGCTGTGTTGTGCTGTGCTGCTGTTGTTAATAGGGGCTGTGTCCACTACTTCAAAGTCCATAGGGGCTGGCTGGACTGTGTTGTGCAGTCAGTTCTCCATAGGGGCTGTGTCCACTCCAAAGTCCTGTGCAGTGGCCCAGTCCTAAAGAGGTGCTGTAGTGTTGTCCAGGGGGTGCTCTGTCCATCAGGGGTGCTCCCCCCAAGTGCTAAAAAAATAATATATTTTCTGTGTTTGTGAATTGTGTGCGCAGTAGCCGCACGTGCATCAACAAAGTAGTGCCAAGCGTGCGCCTGTGTCATAAGTAAAGGGCCGGCTGGCTTGACCGTTAAAGGGTGCTGTAACCCCCGAAAGTACACTCCAGTCCAAACCAAAAAAAAATTATTTTCTGTGTTTGTGAATTGTGTGCGCAGTAGCCGCACGTGCATCAACAAAGTAGTGCCAAGCGTGCGCCTGTGTCATAAGTAAAGGGCCGGCTGGCTTGACCGTTAAGGGTGCTGTAACCCCCGAAAGTACACTCCAGTCCAAACCAAAAAAAAAATTATTTTCTGTGTTTGTGAATTGTGTGCGCAGTAGCCGCACGTGCATCAACAAAGTAGTGCCAAGCGTGCGCCTGTGTCATAAGTAAAGGGCCGGCTGGCTTGACCGTTAAGGGTGCTGTAACCCCCGAAAGTACACTCCAGTCCAAACCAAAAAAAAAATTATTTTCTGTGTTTGTGAATTGTGTGCGCAGTAGCGGCACGTGCATCAACAAAGTAGTGCCAAGCGTGCGTCTGTGTCATAAGTAAAGGGCCGGCTGGCTTGACCGTTAAAGGGTGCTGTAACCCCCAAAGTACACTCCAGTCCAAACCAAAAAAAAAATTATTTTCTGTGTTTGTGAATTGTGTGCGCAGTAGCCGCACGTGCATCAACAAAGTAGTGCCAAGCGTGCGCCTGTGTCATAAGTAAAGGGCCGGCTGGCTTGACCGTTAAAGGGTGCTGTAACCCCCAAAGTACACTCCAGTCCAAACCAAAAAAAAATTATTTTCTGTGTTTGTGAATTGTGTGCGCAGTAGCCGCACGTGCATCAACAAAGTAGTGCCAAGCGTGCGCCTGTGTCATAAGTAAAGGGCCGGCTGGCATGACCGTTAAAGGGTGCTGTAACCCCCAAAGTACACTCCAGTCCAAACCAAAAAAAAATTATTTTCTGTGTTTGTGAATTGTGTGCGCAGTAGCCGCACGTGCATCAACAAAGTAGTGCCAAGCGTGCGCCTGTGTCATAAGTAAAGGGCCGGCTGGCTTGACCGTTAAAGGGTGCTGTAACCCCCGAAAGTACACTCCAGTCCAAACCAAAAAAAAAAATTATTTTCTGTGTTTGTGAATTGTGTGCGCAGTAGCCGCACGTGCATCAACAAAGTAGTGCCAAGCGTGCGCCTGTGTCATAAGTAAAGGGCCGGCTGGCTTGACCGTTAAGGGTGCTGTAACCCCCGAAAGTACACTCCAGTCCAAACCAAAAAAAAAATTATTTTCTGTGTTTGTGAATTGTGTGCGCAGTAGCCGCACGTGCATCAACAAAGTAGTGCCAAGCGTGCGCCTGTGTCATAAGTAAAGGGCCGGCTGGCTTGACCGTTAAAGGGTGCTGTAACCCCCAAAGTACACTCCAGTCCAAACCAAAAAAAAATTATTTTCTGTGTTTGTGAATTGTGTGCGCAGTAGCCGCACGTGCATCAACAAAGTAGTGCCAAGCATGCGCCTGTGTCATAAGTAAAGGGCCGGCTGGCTTGACCGTTAAAGGGTGCTGTAACCCCCGAAAGTACACTCCAGTCCAAACCAAAAAAAAATTATTTTCTGTGTTTGTGAATTGTGTGCGCAGTAGCCGCACGTGCATCAACAAAGTAGTGCCAAGCGTGCGCCTGTGTCATAAGTAAAGGGCCGGCTGGCTTGACCGTTAAGGGTGCTGTAACCCCCGAAAGTACACTCCAGTCCAAACCAAAAAAAAATTATTTTCTGTGTTTGTGAATTGTGTGCGCAGTAGCCGCACGTGCATCAACAAAGTAGTGCCAAGAGTGCGCCTGTGTCATAAGTAAAGGGCCGGCTGGCTTGACCGTTAAATGGTGCTGTAACCCCTGAAAGTACACTCCAGTCCAAACCAAAAAAAATTATTTTCTGTGTTTGTGAATTGTGTGCGCAGTAGCCGCACGTGCATCAACAAAGTAGTGCCAAGCGTGCGCCTGTGTCATAAGTAAAGGGCCGGCTGGCTTGACCGTTAAAGGGTGCTGTAACCCCCGAAAGTACACTCCAGTCCAAACCAAAAAAAAATTATTTTCTGTGTTTGTGAATTGTGTGCGCAGTAGCCGCACGTGCATCAACAAAGTAGTGCCAAGCGTGCGCCTGTGTCATAAGTAAAGTGCCGGCTGGCTAGACCGTTAAAGGGTGCTGTAACCCCCAAAAGTACACTCCAGTCCAAACCAAAAAAAAATTATTTTCTGTGTTTGTGAATTGTGTGCGCAGTAGCCGCACGTGCATCAACAAAGTAGTGCCAAGCGTGCGCCTGTGTCATAAGTAAAGGGCCGGCTGGCTTGACCGTTAAGGGTGCTGTAACCCCCGAAAGTACACTCCAGTACAAACCAAAAAAAAAATTATTTTCTGTGTTTGTGAATTGTGTGCGCAGTAGCCGCACGTGCATCAACAAAGTAGTGCCAAGCGTGCGCCTGTGTCATAAGTAAAGGGCCGGCTGGCTTGACCGTTAAAGGGTGCTGTAACCCCCAAAGTACACTCCAGTCCAAACCAAAAAAAAATTATTTTCTGTGTTTGTGAATTGTGTGCGCAGTAGCCGCACGTGCATCAACAAAGTAGTGCCAAGCATGCGCCTGTGTCATAAGTAAAGGGCCGGCTGGCTTGACCGTTAAAGGGTGCTGTAACCCCCGAAAGTACACTCCAGTCCAAACCAAAAAAAAATTATTTTCTGTGTTTGTGAATTGTGTGCGCAGTAGCCGCACGTGCATCAACAAAGTAGTGCCAAGCGTGCGCCTGTGTCATAAGTAAAGGGCCGGCTGGCTTGACCGTTAAGGGTGCTGTAACCCCCGAAAGTACACTCCAGTCCAAACCAAAAAAAAATTATTTTCTGTGTTTGTGAATTGTGTGCGCAGTAGCCGCACGTGCATCAACAAAGTAGTGCCAAGAGTGCGCCTGTGTCATAAGTAAAGGGCCGGCTGGCTTGACCGTTAAATGGTGCTGTAACCCCTGAAAGTACACTCCAGTCCAAACCAAAAAAAATTATTTTCTGTGTTTGTGAATTGTGTGCGCAGTAGCCGCACGTGCATCAACAAAGTAGTGCCAAGCGTGCGCCTGTGTCATAAGTAAAGGGCCGGCTGGCTTGACCGTTAAAGGGTGCTGTAACCCCCGAAAGTACACTCCAGTCCAAACCAAAAAAAAATTATTTTCTGTGTTTGTGAATTGTGTGCGCAGTAGCCGCACGTGCATCAACAAAGTAGTGCCAAGCGTGCGCCTGTGTCATAAGTAAAGTGCCGGCTGGCTAGACCGTTAAAGGGTGCTGTAACCCCCAAAAGTACACTCCAGTCCAAACCAAAAAAAAATTATTTTCTGTGTTTGTGAATTGTGTGCGCAGTAGCCGCACGTGCATCAACAAAGTAGTGCCAAGCGTGCGCCTGTGTCATAAGTAAAGGGCCGGCTGGCTTGACCGTTAAAGGGTGCTGTAACCCCCAAAGTACACTCCAGTCCAAACCAAAAAAAAAATTATTTTCTGTGTTTGTGAATTGTGTGCGCAGTAGCCGCACGTGCATCAACAAAGTAGTGCCAAGAGTGCGCCTGTGTCATAAGTAAAGGGCCGGCTGGCTTGACCGTTAAAGGGTGCTGTAACCCACAAAGTACACTCCAGTCCAAACCAAAAAAAAAATTATTTTCTGTGTTTAGCCGCACGTATATATCAAATCGATATAACATAAATGGAGGACCAAACTTTCTCCGATAAAAATAAAATAGAGAAAGATCAAGAACCACTTCCTCCTAGTGCTGAAGCTGCTGCCACTAGTCATGACATAGACGATAACATGCCATCAACGTCGTCTGCCAAGGCCGATGCCCAATGTCATAGTAGAGGGCACATACAATCCCAAATGGCAAAGTTCAGGAAAATGACCTTGAAAAAGACATTTAAATCAGCTGAAGAGAAACGTAAACTTGCCAATATGCCATTTACGACACGGAGTGGCAAGGAACGGCTAAGGTCGATCCCTAGTATGTTCATGACTAGTGGTTCAGCTTCACATGACGATGGAAGCCCTCCTCCCACTAAAAAAATCAAAAGAGTTAAGCTGGCAAAAGCACAGCGAAGAACTGTGCTTTCTAAGAAGATATCACAAATCCCCAAGGAGAGTCCAAGTGTGGTGGTGGTTGCGATGCCTGACCTTCCCAGCACTGGACGGGAAGAGGTGGCTCTTTCCACCATTTGCACGCCCCCTGCAAGTGCTGAAAGGAGCACCCACAGTCCACTTGCTGATATGCAAATTGAAGATGTCACTGTTGAAGTACAACAGGATGAGGATACTGGTGTAGCTGGCGCTGAGGAGGAAGTTGGCGAGGAGGATTCTGATGGTGATGTGGTTTGTTTAAATCAGGCTCCGGGGGAGACAGTTGTTGTCCGTGGGATGAAAAAGCCCATCACGGTCATGCCTGGGCAGAAGACCAAACATTCCACCTCTTTGGTCTGGCAATATTTCTATCCAAATCCGGACAACAACTGTCTTGCCATATGTACCATATGTAAAGGTGAAATAAGTAGGGGTAGGGACGTCAACCACCTAGGAACATCCTCCCTTATACGGCACCTGCAGCGCATTCATAAAAAGTTACTGTCAAGTTCAGAAACTTTGGCTAAGACCGTAAGCAGTCCAGGGACACCTAAATCCCGTTGTCCTGTTGTATCCAAGCGCCTGCAAACCACACCGTCAACTCCCTCCTCGTCAATTTCCTCCTTAGTCAGGATCGGAAGTAGTCCTGCAGGCCATGTCACTGGCAAGACTGACTCTCCTATCCGGGATTCCTCTGGAGGATCCTGCATTGCTACGCATACTGCTGCCGCTGCTGCTGTTGCTGCTGCTGGGAGTCGTTCATCATCCCAGAGAGGAAGTAGGAACACCACTACTTTTACTAAACAATTGACCCTCCAACAGTCCTTAGCGAGGAGGATGAAGTACGACAGCAGTCATCCTGAAGCAAAACGTATAACTGAGGCCTTGACTGCTATGTTGGTGTTAGACGTGCGTCCGGTATCCGCCATTAGTGCAGTGGGATTTAGACAATTGATGGAGGTAGTGTGTCCCCGGTTCCAAATCCCGTCTAGATTCCACTTCACTAGGCAGGCGATACCGAGACTGTACAGAAACGTCAGAAAAAGTGTCCTCAGTGTCCTGAAAAATGCCGTTGTACACAATGTCCACTTAACCACGGACATGTGGACAAGTGGAACAGGGCAGACTAAGGACTATATGACTGTGACAGCCCACCGGGTAGATGTATCACCTTACGGAGCAACAGCAGCAGCGTCACCAGTAGCAGCATCTCAGAAACGCCAGCTCGTTACAAGGCAGGCTACGCTGTGTATCACCGGTTTCAGTAAGAGGCACACCGCCGACAACCTCTTAGAGAAACTGAGGGAAATCATCGCCCAGTGGCTTACCCCACTTAGACTCTCCTGGGGATTTGTGATATCTGACAACGCCACCAATATTGTGCGGGCATTACATCTGGGCAAATTCCAGCACGTCCCATGTTTTGCTCACACAATAAACTTGGTGGTGCAGAATTTTCTGAAAAGCGACAGGGGCGTGCAGGAGACGCTTTGGGTGGCCCGAAAAATTTCTGGCCACTTTCGCCATTCAGCGACTGCGTGCCGAAGACTGGAGCGCCAGCAAACACTCTTGAACCTGCCACGCCATCACCTGAAGCAAGAGGTTGTGACGCGGTGGAACTCAACCCTCTATATGCTTCAGAGGATGGAGGAGCAGCAAAAGGCCATACAAGCCTATACATCCACCTATGACATAGGCAAAGGAGGGGGTATGCACCTGACTCAAGCGCAGTGGAGAATGATTTCCGTGTTGTGCAAGGTTCTCCAGCCCTTCGAACTTGCCACACGTGAAGTCAGTTCAGACACAGCCAGCTTGAGTCAGGTCATTCCCCTCATCAGGCTTTTGCAGAAGCAGCTGGAGAAAGTGAAGGAGGAGCTAAGACGGAGCGATTCCGCTCGGCATGTGGGACTTGTGGATGAAGCCCTTCATTCGCTTTGCCAGGATTCCAGGGTGGTCAATCTGTTGAAATCAGACCACTACATTTTGGCCACCGTGCTTGATCCTAGGTTTAAAGCCTATGTGGTGTCTCTCTTTCCGGCCGACACAAGCCTGCAGAGGTGCAAAGACCTGCTGGTGAACACACTGTCAGCTGAAGCGGAACGTGACACGTCAACGGCTCCTTCTTCATTTTCTCCCGCAACTGGGGCTGCCAGGAAAAAACTTAGGTATCCTAAGCAACCCGCTGGCGGTGATGCAGGGCAGGCAGGACCAAGTTTGGACATCTGGTCCGGACTGAAGGACCTTGCAACAATTTCTGACATGTCTACTGTCACTGCATATGATACTGTCACCATTGACAGAATGGTGGAGGATTACATCGGTGACAGCATCCAAGTAGGCATGTCAGACAGTCCATACCTGTACTGGCAGGAAAAAGAGGCAATTTGGAGGCCCCTGTACAAGCTGGCTCTATTTTACCTGAGTTGCCCCCCCTCCAGTGTGTACTCCGAAAGAGTGTTTAGTGCAGCCGGGAACCTTGTCAGCGAAAGGCGTAGGAGGTTGCTTCCACAGAATGTGGAGAAGATGATGTTCATCAAAATGAATTATCAGCTCTTCCAGGGAGACCAGCCTCCAGAAGGTACAGAGGGACCTGTGGTGGTGGATTCAAGTGGGGACGAGTTAATACTTTGTGAGGATGAGGATGTACACACTGAAGAGGGTGAGGAATCGGTGGATGAGGAGGATGAGGATGACATCTTGCCTCCGTAGAGCCAGTTTGTGCAGGGACACATTAATTGCCAGCTTGTTTTGTGGGGGCCCAAACGAACCAATCATTTCAGCCACAGTTGTGTGGCAGACCCTGGCTCTGAAATGATTGATTTGTTAAAGTGTGCATGTCCTGTTTATACAACATAAGGGTGGGTGGGAGGGCCCAAGGACAATTCCATCTTGCACTTCTTTTTTTTCTTTGCATTATGTACAGTTTGGGGCCTAGTTTTTCTAACTGCCATCCTGTCTGCCACTGCAATGTCACTCCTAGATGGGTCACGTGTTTGTGCCGCCCACTCGTGTCGCTTAGCATAGTCATCCAGCTACCTCGGTGCAACCTTTTGGACATGAAAACACTATTGTGAGGTGTGAGGTGTTCAGAATAGACTGGAAATGAGTGGAAATTAAGGTTATTGAGGTTAATAATAGCATAGGAGCAGATAAACCAACAAATTCTGTGATTTTAGCTGTTTTTATGCTTTTTAAAAAAAAAATACAGATCCAAAACACAAAACCCAGAACCCAAAACACGGAAGGGTGGTTTTGGCAAAACCAATCCAGATCCAAAACACGAAGAAAGATCCAGATCCAAAACCAAAACACAAAACACGAAAAGTGGCCGGTGCACACCCCTAATTTAAAGTAGGGGTGTGCACCGGCCACTTTTCGTGTTTTGTGTTTTGGTTTTGGATCTGGATCTTTCTTCGTGTTTTGGATCTGGATTGGTTTTGCCAAAACCACCCTTCCGTGTTTTGGGTTCTGGGTTTTGTGTTTTGGATCTGTATTTTTTTGAAAAAAAGCATAAAAACAGCTAAAATCACAGAATTTGTAGGTTTTTCTGCTCCTATGCTATTATTAACCTCAATAACCTTAATTTCCACTCATTTCCAGTCTATTCTGAATACCTCACACCTCACAATAGTGTTTTTATGTCCAAAAGGTTGCACCGAGGTAGCTGGATGACTATGCTAGGCGACACGAGTGGGCGGCACAAACACGTGACCCATCTAGGCGTGAAACTGCAGTGGCAGACAGGATGGCATTGAAAAACTAGGCCCCAAACTGTACATAATGCAAAGAAAAAAAAGAGGTGCAAGATGGAATTGTCCTTGGGCCCTCCCACCCACCCTTATGTTGTATAAACAGGACATGCACACTTTAACAAACCAATCATTTCAGCGCCAGGGTCTGCCACACAACTGTGGCTGAAATGATTGGTTCGTTTGGGCCCCCACAAAACAAGCTGGCAATTAATCTGTCCCTGCACAAACTGGCTCTACGGAGGCAAGAAGTCGTCCTCATCCTCCTCATCCACAGATTCCTCACCCTCTTCAGTGTTATGTACATCCTCATCCTCACAGAGTATTAATTCGTCCCTGCTGGAACCACAGGTCCCTCTGTACGTTCTGGAGGCTGGTCTCCCTGGAAGAGTTGATCATTCATTTTATGAACATCATCTTCTCCACATTTTGTGGAAGCAACCTCCTACGCCTTTCGCTAACAAGGTTCCCGGCTGCACTAAACACTCTTTCGGAGTACACACTGGAGGGGGGGCAACTCAGGTAAAATAGAGCCAGTTTGTACAGGGACCTCCAAATTGCTTCTTTTTCCTGCCAGTACAGGTACGGACTGTCTGACATGCCTACTTGGATGCTGTCACCGATGTAATCCTTTAACAGACAGACGCACGCTTGTCGCTGCTGCTTTGAGGATTCAAGTGCGGCTACAGCCCACACAATTCACAAAGACAGAAAAAAAAAAAGAATATTTTTATTGTTTGTGGAGCACACTTTGAGGGTTACACCACCCTCTAACAGACAGACGCACGCTTATCGCTGCTGCTTTAAGGATGCAGGTGCGGCTACAGCCCACACAATTCACAAAGACAGAAAAAAGAAGAAGAATATTTTTATTGTTTGTGTAGCACACTTTGAGGGTGTCACCACCCTTTAACAGACAGACGCACGCTTGTCGCTGCTGCTTTGAGGATGCAAGTGTGGCTACATCGCACACAAGTCACAAACACATTAAAAAAATAGTTTTTTATTTGTTTGGAGCACTTCGTGAGTTACACCACCCTTTAACAGACAGACGCACGCTTGTCGCTGCTGCTTTAAGGATGCAGGTGCGGCTACAGCCCACACAATTCACAAAGACAGAAAAAAGAAGAAGAATATTTTTATTGTTTGTGTAGCACACTTTGAGGGTGTCACCACCCTTTAACAGACAGACGCACGCTTGTCGCTGCTGCTTTGAGGATGCAAGTGTGGCTACATCGCACACAAGTCACAAACACATTAAAAAAATAGTTTTTTATTTTTTGGAGCACTTCGTGAGTTACACCACCCTTTAACAGACAGACGCACGCTTGTCGCTGCTGCTTTAAGGATGCAGGTGCGGCTACAGCCCACACAATTCACAAAGACAGAAAAAAGAAGAAGAATATTTTTATTGTTTGTGTAGCACACTTTGAGGGTGTCACCACCCTTTAACAGACAGACGCACGCTTGTCGCTGCTGCTTTGAGGATGCAAGTGTGGCTACATCGCACACAAGTCACAAACACATTAAAAAAATTTTTTTGATTTTTTGGAGCACTTTGAGAGTTACAACACCCTTTAACAGACAGACGCACGCTTGTCGCTGCTGCTTTGAGGATGCAAGTGCGGCTACAGCCCACACAATTCACAAAGACAGAAAAAAAAGAACAATATTTTAATTGTTTGTGTAGCACACTTTGAGGGTGTCACCACCCTTTAACAGACAGACGCACGCTTGTCGCTGCTGCTTTAAGGATGCAGGTGCGGCTACAGCCCACACATTTCACAAAGACAGAAAAAAAAAGAACAATATTTTAATTGTTTGTGTAGCACACTTTGAGGGTGTCACCACCCTTTAACAGACAGACGCACGCTTGTCGCTGCTGCTTTGAGGATGCAGGTGGAATCTAGATGGGATTTGGAACCGAGGACACACTACCTCCATCAATTGTCTAAATCCCACTGCACTAATGTCGGATACCGGACGCACGTCTAACACCAACATAGCAGTCAAGGCCTCAGTTATACGTTTTGCTTCAGGATGACTGCTGTCGTACTTCATCCTCATCGCTAGGGACTGTTGGAGGGTCAATTGTTTAGTAAAAGTAGTGATGTTCCTACTTCCTCTCTGGGATGATGAACAACTCCCAGCAGCAGCAACAGCACTAGTAGGAAGTGGTTCTTGATCTTTCCCTATTTTATTTTTATCAGAGAAAGTTTGGTCCTCCATTTATGTTATATTGATATATATAAGTGCGGCTAAAGCGCACACAAACACAGAAAATATTTTTTTATTTTTGCTGGAGAGTAGTGCACTTTGTGGGTTACACCACCCTTTAAGAAATGAGCCAGCCGGCTCTTTACTTATGGGACACAGGCGCACGCTTGGCGCTGCTCCTTTGTTGATGCACGTGCAGCCACAGTGCACACAAGTCACAAACACAGAAAATATATATTTTTTTGGTTTGGAGTGTATTTTGGGGGTTACAGAACCCTTTAATGGTCAAGCCAGCCGGCCCTTTACTTATGACACAGGCGCACGCTTGGCACTACTTTGTTGATGCACGTGCGGCTACTGCGCACACAATTCACAAACACAGAAAATAATTTTTTTTTTGGTTTGGACTGGAGTGTACTTTCGGGGGTTACAGCACCCATTAACGGTCAAGCCAGCCGGCCCTTTACTTATGACACAGGCGCACACTTGGCACTACTTTGTTGATGCACGTGCGGCTACTGCGCACACAATTCACAAACACAGAAAATAATTTTTTTTCGGTTTGGACTGGAGTGTACTTTGGGGGTTACAGCACCCTTTAACGGTCAAGCCAGCCGGCCCTTTACTTATGACACAGGCGCACGCTTGGCACTACTTTGTTGATGCACGTGCGGCTACTGCGCACACAATTCACAAACACAGAAAATAAATTTTTTTTTGGTTTGGACTGGAGTGTACTTTGGGGGTTACAGCACCCTTTAACGGTCAAGCCAGCTGGCCCTTTACTTATGACACAGGCGCACGCTTGGCACTACTTTGTTGATGCACATGCGGCTACTGCGCACACAAACACAGAAAATAAATTTTTTTTTGGTTTGGACTGGAGTGTACTTTGAGGGTTACAGCACCCTTTAACGGTCAAGCCAGCTGGCCCTTTACTTATGACACAGGCGCACGCTTGGCACTACTTTGTTGATGCACATGCGGCTACTGCGCACACAATTCACAAACACAGAAAATAATTTTTTTTTTGGTTTGGACTGGAGTGTACTTTGGGGGTTACAGCACCCTTTAACGGTGAAGCCAGCCGGCCCTTTACTTATGACACAGGCGCACGCTTGGCACTACTTTGTTGATGCACGTGCGGCTACTGCGCACACAATTCACAAACACAGAAAATAATTTTTTTTTTGGTTTGGACTGGAGTGTACTTTCGGGGGTTACAGCACCCTTAACGGTCAAGCCAGCCGGCCCTTTACTTATGACACAGGCGCACGCTTGGCACTACTTTGTTGATGCACGTGCGGCTACTGCGCACACAATTCACAAACACAGAAAATAATTTTTTTTTTGGTTTGGACTGGAGTGTACTTTCGGGGGTTACAGCACCCTTAACGGTCAAGCCAGCCGGCCCTTTACTTATGACACAGGCGCACGCTTGGCACTACTTTGTTGATGCACGTGCGGCTACTGCGCACACAATTCACAAACACAGAAAATATATTATTTTTTTAGCACTTGGGGGGAGCACCCCTGATGGACAGAGCACCCCCTGGACAACACTACAGCACCTCTTTAGGACTGGGACACTGCACAGGACTTTGGAGTGGACACAGCCCCTATGGAGAACTGACTGCACAACACAGTCCAGCCAGCCCCTATGGACTTTGAAGTAGTGGATACAGCCCCTATTAACAACAGCAGCACAGCACAACACAGCCAGCCCCTATGGACTTTGAAGTAGTGGACAACAGCAGCACTACACTACACTACACTACACAGCCCTAACTCCCACCCTCCCTCTTCACTGTCCACAGCCGAGTGAGAAAATGGCGCCGACGTGGGTACCTTATATAGGATCCAAAACCCGCGAGACTCGGAAGGCGGGAAGATGACGTTTTGCCTCGATTTCAGAATCCGAGTCAGGCGGGAAAAGTCGAGCCTGACTCGGATCGGACTCGGATCCGGGGGGCTCGGGGGGGTTCGGATTTCAGAAATCCGAACCCGCTCACCCCTAATTTAAAGTAGAGATGAGCGGTTTTGATTCAAAGAGCTCCGTCAGGATTTGGAGTTTCCGATTAGAACCGAGTCCCAGAAGTCCCAGAAGTCATGAATCTTGTGTGTTTTGGATTGCATAAAAGTCCCTGACTCGTGATTTCATGCACCATTTTACACAGGAGAGTGCAGGAAGAGGATTGTGGGCGGTGCCGAGCTGCAATAATCACCAGAGAGACGGAGTTGTAGGTGGTTGGAGTGGATGGATAAAGGGTGGCTAGAAAAGCCTCTTTAATCTGTGTGTTGGTGCAGGTCAGACACTAGCAAGCAATCTGCAGTATAGACTCCTCCCTGTGTATGCTTGTCGATTAGTCTACTCGCTGACTAGAAGACCACAACAAAGTGCTAAATAACATGCGTCATATATAAAACATAATGACATCACTGTAAGTGGCAGCGCAGTGTGTTATTCTTTTCTTATTCATAAAAAATCTTGTGACACTGTAGGTCATTGATACCACAGTGTAATATTTAAAATTGGTACAAATTGATGTGTGTGCTGTACCCCAATTCATTCGTGTTTGTTGATATGGAGAATGATCAGTTGAGAGGAAAGCAAGAACCACATACTAGTGCTGGAGCTGCTGCCAGTGCCACCAGTCATGATGATACTAGTACATCTATATCATCTACTAAAACCGATGCCCAAGGGCATACAGGGCTTAAGTCAGGGCATCTAAAATCAAGAACCAATCTTTTACATTGGTAAAGAAAAAAATATCAATGGGAAAGTTAGCTGCAGAAAGACATAAAATTGGCAATATGCCTTTCACCACATGAAGTAGCAAGGAAAGGCTTTGGCCTTATGACTGGTAGTTCTGCCTCTTATGATGATGTAAGCACAAGTGAACATGCTGTTATAGAAATCAAGGATGCTTCTGTGGAAGTGCTCCAGGATGAGCAGGATATTTGTGTAGCTGACACTAATAAGGATGTTGTTTTTGAGGATGTTGTTTGTGTAAATCAGGCACCAGTGGAAGAAACAGTTATTGCCATAATAAGGAAATGCCCACTGTTATGTATGGGCACAAGACAAAAAAAATCCACTTCTTATGTGTGGAATTATTTCTACCCAAATCCGGACAACAATTGTCAAGTCATCTATACCCTTTGTAAAACCAGAGTAAGTAGAGGTAGGAACCTTAACCATCTAGGAATCTCCTCCCTTTTACGTCATTTGCAGCACATCCATCCAAAAAGTTTTTGTGCTTTGTATTCACTCATCTGCATCACCAGTGGGTCTTTTGGGAAAGTTTAATATTTTCTCGGCAGATGCACTTGTTGGAGAAACTGAAGGAGAAGCCATCGCTGCATCACGTGCCACTTGAGCTGACAATTTGCTTACCAACAGCTCTTTGCATCTCTTCAGATCTGTGTCTGTTGGGAAAAAAGACACAACGTATGACTTAAACCTTGTATTTTCAATCTTACATTTGCTCTGTTTAGCTTGTCCACATATCTGGTTAAGTTGAGAGTGGGTACAACGGCATTTTGGAGGCCACTAATTAAGTTTTTTTAATGTCACTGTACAGGTTGGGAATTGTTTTTCTAGTGAAGTGGAATCTTGATGGGATTTGGTAGCAGGAACACAGAACCTCAATTAACTGTTTAAAACCCACTGCATTATTGGCGGATATTGGACCCACATCTTATACCAGCATAGATGTTATGGCATCAGTGACCTGCTATGCAACTGGATGACTGCTGTCAAACTTTCTCCTCCTTGCAAAGGATTGTTTAACAGTTAATTGGTTTTTAAAGTATTACTAGTAGTCTTCCTGGTCCCCTCCTTGGGATGAACATCCACTCCCATCAGCAGCAGGCATAGTGCTCAAGGATTCTTCTGGGGCAAGGACTGATGTGAATGATTTAAATAATTTTTGTAAATGCCTCCCCTCCTCCCTCATAAATTTGCTTCAGAATCAAAAAATGAAATGAGATTTACTACTACTCAAATCGTCCTTTCCCTGCCTTCAAATACATACATACATACTCCAATCGCTCAGGCCTCTTGAATAACAAAAACATTTGTTTCCTGATGTGCTATGTTGAAAGTTGAACTGCCACTGCTGCTGCAATCTTTGACATGCGGTTGCTGAATGCCAAAAATTTCCAGAAATGTGTACGGCCACAGACAACATCTCCTGCATGCCCCTTTAATTTAAAAAAATATTCTGAACCACAAAGTTGATTTTGTGGGCAAAACATGGGACATATTGTTCACCCATGCTCTCCCCTCCTCCCTCATAAATTTGCTTTGGAATAAAAAAAATAAAATAAAATTTACTACCAATCAACCCTTCCTGTCCCTGCTTTCAGCTACATACATGCTCCAACTCCCTCAGGCCTCTTGATTAATGAAAACATATATTTCCTTATGTGCTATATTGGAAGTTGAACTGCCATGTGGTTGTGCCCACTGCTGCCGCTTTGCTTAGTCAGCCAGCAAGCGTGGTGCAAAATTTGGGTCTAAACCAGATGAAAACAATATTGTGAGCTGTGAGTTCATCAAAATTGACTGGAAACAAATGGACATTAATGTTATTGAGGTTAATAATACTGTAGGAACAAAAAAACAAATGATGTGATTTTAGCAGTTTCTACCAATTTAAAAAAAAAATGCAGATCCAATACCAAATCATGCACGGGGCAGTTTTGGCAAAACCAAATCCAGAACCAAAACATGAGGAGATACAAATCCAAACCTAAAACACGGAGGTCGGCGCACATCCCTAATTCTAAATAGACTCCACATTTTGTGTGTAGTGTAAAGAAAGGGTTAAAAGTCTGTATACAAAAAAAACATAGCCAGCCCTGGATTTCTCAGCCTGTAGTAAATATATCCCTAAGGGTGTTCATGAGTGCTATGTGTGAAACTGACATTTCTGATTCTTACACTGTAATCATAGAGAAGCCTCCTTCCACCATTTCTGAACCCTTTGCAAATGTGAGGATGAGTAGTAGTAAAGGTAATTATGATGATGATGATGATGATGGTGGTGGTAGTTTAGGCATAGAATTGAGGATGCTACTTTGGATGTTGTAACTGTGCAACAGGATGATGGAGATCATTGTGTATCTGACAATAATGAGAATGATGAGGATGATAATGAATGTGTTTAATAAAAACAAGCTGATACAATTCAGGAGGAGGATGTTGTTGGTCTCAGCCACCAGTGGCAGCAGCTTTAGCCAGTGATAATAAGAAACGCATTGTCATGCTTGGACAAAAAAATATCAAAAAATGTGGTCAAAAAAGTGCTTTGTGTCCCAAGGAAAAATGATTATTATTATGGAGCTTGGTGGAAAGAAGAGGAGGACTTATTTAGATTTCGGCAAACAAGCTGGGAGGCTACATGGAGGGAAGAATGGATGAGGTGAGAAGTCAAAGAGCAATATAAGAGAGAGCGGAGGATAAAATAAGAGGAGGAAAGACAATGGGTGTTTTAGTGGACAGAGAACGGACGAGGAATGGGTTAGAGAAAGAAGAAGACAATGACGAGAGTAGAACGAGATTAGAATGAAAGGAAAGACAGTGGGTATCAGAGAATAGGAAGAAGCTGGTCCAGGTGGTGGGAATACTGTAGGACAATTGGTTAGCTGGAGAATAAGAAATTGCATGAGTTATGGGACTAAGGAAAGATAAGTTGACCTTCTGTGGAAATGCCACATGGGACTCACGGCCAGCATGGTACATGAGTTAGTAAAAGAAAGAAGAGGATGAGAGTCACCCCCCATGAAACGATTCCATCACAAGACTACCCTGTGTTATACCTAATGACATTCATTCTTAGCACGTAGACATTGCTTATTTATTTTCCACCCGCAGTCCTTGCCACAACCCTCTCATCCTCCTCTCTCCTCCAAAAAGTATGAACTTCATTCCGTTCTCCCATTCAGCTACCAAGTTTTCCTGTTTTCTTCTGCACTAGGAGAAAAATTCTTCCTATTGAAATGCTAATGGTAAACTGTATAATAACACGGCATCCCCTACGGGCCCATGTATAATTTACACATAAAATGGAATTGCACATGCCCCTTGTTTCATAGCATATTCGTTTAATTACCTTTTCTTAAAAAGCTTTTTCAATTAATTTTCAATATTTAAAAAAAGCAATAAAAGTGTCAGTTTATCTGTGTACCTGATAATTAATTACAGATTTGGGAATAATTATATTATCAATTAGTGCAGCTCTGTCCATCTAAAACATAGGTATTTACTGCTATTTTTCAATGCACATGTTTGTTGAGAACTATGGGCCTGATTCAGAGCCGGACGCTATTTGCGCTTGCTCGTTCAGGAACAAGGGGTGGCTATTCAAATGAACCGTTCGCTCTTTGCGGTCTGTTCACGCCTCTAGGTCTGAACGAGCGAACAAAACATGCGGTCGTTTTTTGGAAAACTACGCCCCCTGGCCGCTCGCATCCTACGTCATGTCCGCTATTTATTAGATTAATCGAGTACATCGACCAGCGTATGAACTGCTCACTATTCTTGTGGTTGGTTTTTCCTACCGCAATCTTGCGAGCAGTTCTGGCTATAAAATAACCCAGTGACGTGGTCAATGACGCTGCTGTATTAATTATGCACACCCTTAAAATGCCCGTTTTGACCTTTAAGCACGCCTGCGTTCTGAATTCCACTCCCCGTTTTCAAGCACCTTCCCCCGTTACCACCCACATACGCCTCCTCCTGTCACTCAAAATAGCAGGCATTCGCTATTTAGCGAACAAACGATTTTCGGCTGCACTGACTGGTTCGCGCATGCGTATTACGATCCATATGCATGCGCAGTTGTGCAACCATCGCTCGGAGCGAACGAGCGGCCGCTTACTAGCGGCTCTGAATCATGCCCTATGTACTGTATAACACATTTAACTCAGAGGGCCTGATTCGTTACAGATCGCTATTGCTAAAGTGTACGCAGATGGGCAATTGTTGCGTACTGCGCATGCGTATGCATCCCAAAGTACGTGCACGAAGGCAACACCGCGATCGCACTGCGATCACCGAGACCACGCAGAGCCATCGCAGAGTGATTGACAGGCAGTGAGCGTTTAGTAGTGGTGAAGGGGGGGCGAACGGAGAAACGCAGGCGTGCCTGACCGTTTGAACGCCGTTGCATGGGCATGCATAAATTAGCCACTGCGATTGCATTTGCAGCTTGAGTACTCACTGCGTGCAACGAAGTTAGCCATTTCTAAGTACTGTAAGGTCAGGGCTGCTGTAATTCTGCGTGAGGGGCCGATGGTACTCGATGTTACCAATGTTTATGGAGGTTTGCAAGGTATTATGATTGTGAGATAGCGGTAGTGTGAGGCAGTGGGCGTCTCTATGCTGGTAGTGCGACGGCGTTGCGATTCCAATCATTATCAAATCTTCACAGCAGACCTGCTTGCGATTATGGAGCTGCGATCTCAATAGCGATCCTTAATGAATCAGTCCCCCAGGACCTCATTCAGACCCGCTCGCTAGGATACGTTCGCTCGTAGCTGGGCAATTTTTGCTATCTGCGCATGCATCGCAGTACGCATGCGCTAACCACTGCGAGAGATCGGGAAGTGTTTGCTCGCTACGCATAGGCAGCCCAGCAGAGTGAGTGACAGGAGAAACCATTAGTGGGTGATGACAGGGGCTAGCCATTAAAAACGGGGGAGTGGCGGTGCGAACGTAGGCGTGCCTGAGCGTCTTATTGCAATTTCAGAAGCGTGTATAATTACCAGACAGCGTCATAGTACACGTCACCTGGTTGTATTTCACACTGAAGTGATCGCAGTGCTTGCGGTAGGGTATAGTCAACCTCAAGTGCTGCAATCACTTCCGATGTCACCCGATGTACCGATGGTTGCACACACTTCCTGGAGATGATGTGTGCAAGTGGGCGTCTTAAGACAGGCTGGTGAGCGTCTGCATACACAAAGCAATCGCACGCCAAGACATAGTGGGCGTGCTTATGCCTTGCCGTGCGATCGCCTGCCTTGCTGGGTGTGTGCCGTAATTTGCATATGCTGGGTGCGAGCGTACGCATCCAGCAAGCGGGTCTGAATGAGCTCCTCAGTTCATACTGTTTTATTATTATAATTTAGTGGGCATTTGTGAAACCAGGGGCACAGGCAATTGTGCAAAAAAATAAATAAATAATGTAACCAAATTGCTCCAATCCATTGTAAGCTTTAATTTTCTGTACTCTACTAGAAAAATGAAAGCTACAATCTGATTGGTTGGTATGAGTAGAAGCACCTTTTGTCCTGTGCGCCAGTTTTCTATAGTCGTCGAATCCACACATAACTCTTCTGCACCAACTTTGTAAACACATGAATTAAATATTTCTAAAGCTGTTGAAAACATTGTATGACAGAAGACACACCTAGCTACTGATTTCTGTAAGGCTGCTGACAACATTGTATGACAGAAGACACACCTAGCTACTGATTTGTGTAAGGCTGCTGACAACATTGTATGACAGAAGACACACCTAGCTACTGATTTGTGTAAGGCTGCTGACAACATTGTATGACAGAAGACACACCAAGCTACTGATTTGTGTAAGGCTGCTGACAACATTGAATGACAGAAGACACACCTAGCTACTGATTTGTGTAAGGCTGCTGACAACATTGTATGACAGAAGACACACCTAGCTACTGATTTCTGTAAGGCTGCTGACAACATTGAATGACAGAAGACACACCTAGTTACTGATTTGTGTAAGGCTGCTGACAACATTGTATGACAGAAGACACACCTAGCTACTGATTTGTGTAAGGCTGCTGACAACATTGTATGACAGAAGGCACACCTAGCTACTGATTTGTGTAAGGCTGCTGACAACATTGTATGACAGAAGGCACACCTAGCTACTGATTTGTGTAAGGCTGCTGACAACATTGTATGACAGAAGGCACACCTAGCTTCTGATTTTGTGTAAGAAATATTAATTATATGGCAATGCGTTTTTCATTTAAAACAATTTTAGTTTCCTCTATTCACATTTTCTGGTAAGTCGGTGTCAAAACAGATCATAGACATCACCTGGGAGACTTATTACAAATAAAGGGGGGTAAAAAAAACCCCACAGTTGCGAATATGTATTATTTGCTACTTTTTTTAAAAATTCAACAGATGTGAAATATGGAGAAGGGGGGGATAAGTCAGAAGCCGGGATGGCTTTGCATGTGCATGTGTGTGTGTGCATGCATAGGCGTCGTGGAGTCTGGTGAAATCCGGGGTGTGCTATGAATATCCCCTGCGCGGCGGAGATGTGCCCGGCCAAAAACGGTGTGTGGCCTAAATAAAGGGTGTGTGGCCTACATAAAGGGGCATGGCCTCACAGAGGATCCCAATAACATCCCTCCGGGGGCAGCCCAGCATCGCTGGAGGTGTTCAGCTGCCCCTGGAGAGTGGGCAGTCTGCACTGTCGGCTCCTCTTCTACGTATGACAGGAGCCGGGTGCTGCAGGAGAATGTTACACTGCAGCACCCAGCTCCTGTCACTGCATTGACACCATTGTGTGCATGCTTCTGACACATGCAATGTGTACAAATCAATCTGAATGGATACTTGACGTTCAGGATGTTCTCAGGGACCATATAGTGTGAGATTTAGAAATGTCTGCTGTCAGCATGGCTGTTGTTTCCTCCTTCAGGAATATCCTCCTCCAGACTTTATTATCTGCAGCCTTGTTCCCGTATGTAAGATGGTACAGATCGTGGGCCTGTTTCTGAGTCGCTCACACTGTCGATGATGGATGCAGTGGATTGATTTTTTTTTTATTATTGTAGCCTAACCCAAACTCTTATTGTAGACAACCCTTACCCTTATTGTAGCCAAACCCTTATGGTAGCCAAACCCTTATTGTAGCCTAACCCTTACCTTAGTTGTAGTCAAACCCTTATTGTAGACAACCCTTACCCTAATTGTAGCCAAACCCTTATTGTAGCCTAACCCTTACCCTAGTTGTAGCCAAACCCTTATTGTAGCCTAACCCTTACCCTAGTTGTAGCCAAACCCTTATTGTAGCCTAACCCTTACCTTAATTGTAGCCAAACCCTTATTGTAAACAACCCTTACCCTTATTGTAGCCAAACCCTTATTGTAGCCTAACCTTTACCCTAATTGTTGCCAAACCCTTATTGTAGCCTAGCCCTTATTGTAGCCTAACCTTTACCCTAATTGTAGCCAAACCCTTATTGTAGCCAAACCCTTATTGTAACCTAACCCTTACTCTAATTGTAGCCAAACCCTTATTGTAGCCTAACCCTTACCCTAATTGTAGCCAAACCCTTATTGTAGCCTAGTCCTTATTGTAGACTAACCCTTACCCTAATTGTAGCCAAACCCTTATTGTAGCCAAACCCTTATTGTAGCCTAACCTTTACCCTAATTGTAGCATATCACTTACCATAATTGTAGCATAACCCTTAACGTAATTGTAGCCTATCCCTTACCCTAATTGTAGCTTAACCCTTATTGTAGCCTATCCCTTACCCTAATTGTAGCATATTCCCTTACCCTAATTGTAGCTTATTCCCTTACTGTAATTGTAGCCTATTCCCTTTCCGTAATTGTAGCCAAACCCTTACCCTAATAGTAGCCTATCCCTTACCATAATTATAGTCTAACCCTTACCCTAATTGTAGTCTAACCCTAACTCTAATTTTAGCCTAACCCTTACCATAATAGTAGCCTATTGTCACAGAAGGAGAAACTTGGAGTTGTGTACCCGAACTGGGGTGTTGGACAGAGACACCTGGATTAGTAGGTGGTTTGAAAATGGAGGGTTTAATATAGTTTCTGCTCATACAGTTGTAATTAAAGAAGACTGTGATATAAGATGAAATAATAGAGTCCTCTGGGTAGAGATAACACAACTTGAAGATGCTGAATAAGACTGTAGAAAAGTCTCTAAATAGTCACTGGTCTTGGAAAAGGGACTGTAGACTTGGAAGTTAAATGAACTTGAACTTGATCTCCGGATTGGAGTAACGTGGATTGAACTTGAAGAACTTGGAATTTGACTCCGGACTGGAGTAACGTGGATTGAACTTGAAGAACTTGGTTAATTTGCTTTGTTGTGCTGGGAAGCACAGGTTTCACACAGGGAGCTCAGGAACATAGGTCGTGCAGCAGCAATGAACATTTTTGTACTGGCAACCAGCATGTGTTACAGGAAGGTAGCACCACGCTGAGGCAACTTGGAACTGCTGCTGACTGGATGCACAAGTATCACCTGACCTAGCCCAAGATGGCTGCGCCCAGGTCCCGGATAGCTTGAATGCTGACGTGTCCCACGTGCATGGATCTGCGGCAGAGGGACACAGGCAACAGTGGGGATGCTGCAGTTGATCCTCCAGCTGAGGCCCTGCATCGGAAATCACCACAGCAGCAGGCCGATGGCCCAGCTGACCGCGACGGCACAGACGCACAGGAAGGTACAGGGGTCTGGGGTGGAGGACTCTGGCATGGTTTGTGACACCTATCCCTTACCCTAATTACAGTCTAACCCTTACCCTAATTGTAGCCTAACCCTAATTTTAGCCTATCCCTTACCGTAATAGTAGCCTATCCCTTACCCTAATTGTAGCCTAACCCTTACCCTAATTGTAGCCTGTTCCTTACCCTAATTACAGTCTAACCCTTACCCTAATTGTAGCCTAACCCTAACTCTAATTGTAGCCTAACACTTACCCTAATAGTAGCCTAACCCTTACCGTAATTGTAGCCTATTCCCTTACCCTAATTATAGCCTAACCCTTACCCTAATAGTAGCCTAACCCTTACTCTAATAGTAGCCTAACCCTTACCCTAATTGTAGCCTATTCCCTTACCCTAATTGTAGCCTAACCCTTACCCTAATAGTAGCCTAACCCTTACCATAATTGTAGCCTGTTCCCTTACCCTAATTACAGTCTAACCCTTACCCTAATTGCAGCATAACCCTAACTCTAATTGTAGCCTAGCCCTTACCCTAATAGTAGCCTAACCCTTACCCTAATTGTAGCCTATTCCCTTACCCTAAATGTAGCCTAAACCTTACCCTAATAGTAGCCTAACCCTTACCCTAATAGTAGCCTAACCCTTACCCTAATTACAGTCTAACCCTTACCATAATTGCAGCCTAACCCTAACTCTAATTGTAGCCTAACCCTTACCCTAATAGTAGCCTATCCCTTACCCTAATTGTAGCCTAATTAGAGATGTTGCTATGGGCAAGATTTTCACTTCTAAAAACCCGCACTTTAGTAAATATACCTCATAATATTTAAATTATTCTGATAGTACTCTGTAGTGATAAGAAACATTACATTATACTGGTTTAGACTATAGAGCAGAATAATAAATGTACTTTCTTTAAATGAAACAAGTGTATTTTGTTTCTTCTTCCACAAGCTGCATTCAGTTACATTGTATTTTTCCTCCTGACTAATACAAAGAGATCCCAGCTCACCATTCAAATGTTTTTCTTTTGTAACGAACTAAAAGGTCTATAAAGAAAAATAGAAAAAAAAACACTTGCTTTTATGAAATGCTATAAAATGACATGTCTTCCTAAGGTGATAGGATGATCATCACACAGCTCAGCACTGGAAGTTTATCTGCGGAATATAAAACTTTACTGGGTTTTAATCACTCCATGCCCTGTGTGGCTCTCCTTTTCCAAGCGCGTTCTATAATTAGGGAGCTCTAGGAACAGACCAGATAGAGATCTATTCAAGGATTTATCAGAATTTTACAACAAGCTAATCATACCTGAAATGTATATGCAAATGAAGGCGGAAGGGGCCTCTAATCACATGTAAGCAGTAAAGCCATGGAGAAGTGGCATATTTATAATGGCATAAAAGGGAATATTAAATTAATGATCATTATAGTTAAGTGGTAAGATAAAATTCAAGGGAGCCAGGTACCAAGGTCCCACTTCGCTAGCGATGCTCGGATTTGCTTCTATAAAGGAATAATTCAGTATTACCTCTGTAGTGTATATTACTGTGTCAATATTATTCAAAGTAAGATGTCTGACACAGCCGGTATAAATTAAAAATGAAATGCTGAAGAGTAAAGACAAATACATGGCATTCAGGTGGGGCCTTGCCTTAGTTTAGTAAGACAGTTGGCGATATTATTTATGACAAGACAGTTACAAATCTATAGATTATTGATGAATTACAGTTTTATTTGTCAAAGGTAAAACTATTTTTACTGGATGTTTCTGGCCCATTAAACCTAAAATCTGTTACATTTATTTTAGTAAATTATAGATATGCGCCGGTCTGGTTCTCAGAGAACCGACGACAACCGAATTTAGCTGTTCCGTGTCGAACCACATCAGAGTTCGGGAATCACTTTGGGGTACCGAGTCGAACCAAGTCCCGAGTTCGCATCTTCCTGCTGTTTGGAACTCGGATTTAAAAACCAAAATGACGTCATTTTAGCTGTTTGGGTGTTTTGTTTTGTTTTTTATTTGTTTTTTAAAATACAGATCTAAAATCAAAACACGTGAAGCGAAGATGAATCCGGATTCAAAACCAAAACAAGGTGGTCGGCGCACATCTCTAGTAAACAGTATAATGTTTTGGTGTTTTTTATAAGCTTGTCAGTTACAGTTACCGTCCCATTAAGGACCCATTATACAAAGATTGCTGCTGCTTTTGTAAATGTCATACTTTGAGTTAACATATTTTGCAGAGTATAATGTGGGGGCTTTGTTAATTCGAAAACTATTTCCATATACGGAAGGTATCCAGCACTTTTCAACTTGACCACGTTGCAGCTAGAGTTGGGATAATTCTGAAATTAGGTCCTGGGTCACACAAAATGAACCAAATAATTCATATCACTTTGACAATCAGGACAATTACAGTGTACTGAACATAAAGTGCCAATCAGTACAGATCAACAAATGTCATGTAAAGGGCCTTCCAGACCATTTGGCCTTATTGTTCCTGGATGGTTCTAGGGCAGGGGTGGGGAACCTTTTTTCTGCTGAGGGCTATTTTGATATATATAATATTATTCGTTGGCATGGTGCCGGACACAATCGGGTGGGACCACAATCGCCGGTGATTACAGCAATGCCCGGAGCATCCTGAGGATGCTTCGGTGAGCTGAAAGGGCAGCAGTGTGACCATCTGACGCGTCCTAAGGATGCTCCAGGTGGCACTGCTGCATAGATTCCGGCTGCAGGGTGCCAATCTAGGCGCCCTGCTAACCAGATGAGGCTAGCAGAAAAAAGCTCTGAGGGCCAGACCAAATAATTCTGGGAGCCTTATACAGCCCCCGAGCCTGAGGTTCCCCATCCCTGTTCTAGGGGAACAAATCAGAGTGCTGCTACTTGTGTCTGTGACCTATATGTGACATGAGTGGGGCCGCCAATGGAAATGTAAAAGCACAGTACCAGGGGGGTGACGACAGCATAAGTGTGTGCCACCGTCCATGGTGGGACTTTGAGTCCCCATCTACAAATGCTTTTGCCACCACAAAGCAGCGGCATTGAAAAAAGGTATTGTGGCCCCTCCCCCTTCTCTATGCCCTTGGACATAAACTATGCTTATCAATTGCCTCTTTCTATTCCAATCTTTTTTTTCAGTTCTCTACTGTGTGCACTTTCTACATTAATTATTAGTTATTACTTTATTAAGCCCTTTACGGACTCAAAATGTGCTGGATTTTATACAGAAAATCCCAAATTAAGTTTATTGTACTGTCAGTCACTTTATAGAGATTGACAGCTTGTATCAAGTAAAGAAATATACCCATTAAAATAAAAAAAGTCCAGCCTAACTTTAGCCAAAATAGTATTTGTAGTAAGTTTCTTAGATATGAGTCCAACACGTGATGTTAAGCTGCTTATGTTGGCAATGATAATTCAACTTACCTACAACACAGTATGGCAGGTCTTAATATAGAGGAACATTGTACAAGAAAAGAAGCAATGCCAATGTCAGTGATAACAAAGAAAAATAGCATTAATGCATCTTCAACTTCATTCAACAAATATTTGACAGCTTTAGACAATACAAAACAGTCTGTCTCTGCAGTTTCTGGTGATATGGCCTCAAAAAATTAAATTATTTTTATACAACTTATTTACAGAGACTGCCTGCAAAGTTTTATGAGGCAGCAATGACGAAGAGTAGGTGAAGCTGCCGTCCAGCAAGCACATGATAAGTATGTAAGAAATTGCCTTAATCGTATTCATTTGAGAAGCATCTCATCCTGTCCCCTCAAAATAACAAAACATTATTATGTGAGAGGTTTCAATTTTTCCATAGAGGACAAGTCGAGGTGGTGTCCATATATCCAATCAGATTCTACGTACCATTCTATAGAATGTACTACACAGATGAGAGCTAGAAGTTAATTGGTTGCTATGGGCAACTTCTCCACTGATCTTCTTTGGAAGGTTTGATACATTGTGTCCTAGCTGCTATTATTTTTCAAAGAAATTGTGTACTATATTATATGCCAACACAAAAAACCCTCCCTTGTGTGTCTTTCTGCCTGCTATGCTGCCCACTAAAATGTAGATGGTTTATAGAAAATGAGAGGGACAAATCAGTGCTGGGATTGATCTAACTGGAGATAGCTGAAGCAAAGCAAACGCAGAATTTAAACATACAGAGGCAAAATTTACATTAATATACAAATTGTTCGCCAGAATGTCTGGGCAACCACAAACGTAATCAATGTTCCGACAATTTCATATTTAGGTAGTGCACCTGTACGCTTGCTCAATAATGCATATACCTAATCGGCAAGTCAATGCATAAACACATGCAGACAAGGGCCCTCATTCAGACCCGGACGCAAGTGGCCGTTCGTACGTTGGGCGAACGTAAAAAAATATTTAAATTCAGACACACGCTTGTATTTTTGTTCGCATCAAAACATCATCCCCAAACTCAGGCGACCCCTCCTCTAACTAACGAGCGTGCCAAATAGCGAGCGTACATCCCCGAAGTGGTTTGAAGGGAACGCACGCACTAGTACTACCCGGAAGTTGGACTGTCAGATTTCGATTAACTGCTCGTTTATTCTGCCTACCTCCCTCAATCGTAACATGCCAATCAATATATCAATTCGCTAAATTTTTTTTTTTTTTTTTTAACCCAATGCAATAAACTTTATTTATGTCCGTGTTTGTGTTTACCCGCAGAATACGTACGGCTTAAACATTCGCTTCTAATTGTCAAAATTCATGTTAGCCCCTATTAAATAATTGTTCTATTTGTTTTTCAGCCCGCATATTTCCTGGAGTTCATTTCTTTATGTAAATTTGCTTACGCATGTCACTGCATCACGCCTATCATAAGTCTCCACAGATTTCTGGCCCTGTCGAACACATGACTCATACACTAACCAATAGAATTGCTCCTGTTAATTTCCTAAATACATTAGCCAATCATAAAATTTGGGAGCACTTTATCAAAAATGATTTTTAGGAAAAACTCCATTGCCATCATGAGAGCCTCCGCATTCACCAGGCGCGAGCTGCTGGTGCTTACGGAGGTGATGGATAGGCGGATCACCAGCCAGCCTCCACCCATCACCAACCGCGAGAAGCGATCCGCATATGCGGAGGTTCGGGCCCGCCTGCGCTCCTTCGGCTCATGCCGCCATATCTGGCAGCTGGAGCGCAGGTGGTCGGACCTGCAACGGCGGACGCCCCGCTTGCTGGCATGCTTTCGCATGCAGATCGCAGAAAGTAAGTTTTATGGATTGTGGTTTTCATGTTTGTCTTTGTGGCCCTAACTGCATGGCCATGTTTTCCCTGTAATTCATATTTATTCATTCTCCTCATATCTGCATGGCCATGTTTTCCCTGTAATTCATATGTATTCATTCTCCTCATATCTGCATGGCCATGTTTTCCCTGTAATTCATATATATTCATTCTCCTCATATCTGCATGGCCATGTTTTCCCTGTATTTCATATTTATTAATTCTCCTCATATCTGCATGGCCATGTTTTCCCTGTAATTCATATGTATTCATTCTCCTCATATCTGCATGGCCATGTTTTCCCTGTATTTCATATTTATTAATTCTCCTCATATCTGCATGGCCATGTTTTCCCTGTAATTCATATGTGTTCATTCTACTCATATCTGCATGGCCATGTTTTCCCTGTATTTCATATGTATTCATTCTCCTCATATCTGCATGGCCATGTTTTCCCTGTATTTCATATTTATTAATTCTCCTCATATCTGCATGGCCATGTTTTCCCTGTAATTCATATGTGTTCATTCTCCTCATATCTGCATGGCCATGTTTTCCCTGTATTTCATATGTATTCATTCTCCTCATATGTGCATGGCCATGTTTTCCCTGTATTTCATATTTATTAATTCTCCTCATATCTGCATGGCCATGTTTTCCCTGTAATTCATATGTATTCATTCTCCTCATATCTGCATGGCCATGTTTTCCCTGTATTTCATATGTATTCATTCTCCTCATATCTGCATGGCCATGTTTTCCCTGTAATTCATATGTATTCATTCTCCTCATATCTGCATGGCCATGTTTTCCCTGTATTTCATATGTATTCATTCTCCTCATATTTTTTTATTTTTGTTTTTTGGGGGTGCATTTGAAATTGTTTTTGTGCGCGGTTTTTTGTGGGAACTAACCCCAATTTGTTTCCCATCTTTAAGGGGCCCAGCGAAGACTACGCCGTCAGCGTCCGGCCCGACGACGATCCCGGCCACTCTCCCCAACCCCCAGCCAACACTCCAATTCCACTCCTTCCCCTATTCCCCACTCCTCCCCAGCCTTCCTACACCCTCTGCCAGATTTTTCTGGCCTCCTTCCCCTCCGTCCCAATTCCCCCTCTCCTCTAACCACCCCTCTTAGAATGACCCCCTCCCCGGAGTCGGTCATTACCCCGCCCCGATCTTTGGGGAATGGACCCACCTCCGAGGAGGACGATAGAGGGCCTTCTGTAGCTGGCGTTGGGTCTTCCGGTATGTTTTTTTTTGTGTTTATTTATCGTCACAAACTGTTTGTATGTAATAATAATTTTTTTTTGTTTGTTTTTTTTTTTATTTCAAAATTTTTGGGTTTTGGGCGATTGCCGTAACCTGTTACTGCTGTTTTCAACATACACATAGCACACCTGTCGGAATTTGGACATAGGCCTTGTATTTTTGCCCTACACCATTTTAGTTTGTTGAGTTTTAATGCAGTTTTTGAAGATTGATTTTTGTGGATTTTTTTATAAAAATATTTTGTAATGTGGTTTCACTATTGTTGTATTAATCCCCACACTTTTCTCACTCACAGAGGAACAGAGGCTTCGGGCAAATTTATCCGCCTGTGTGGCCCAGATGCACTCCAATATCATCGGGGTGCTGGTGGTCCTTGACCGTATGTCGGTCCTCCTTAGGGAGTAGTTTTTTATTTTTTGCCCATTCTGTAAATAAATTGTTTTGTTTGAAGTTACGTTCTGGCTCATTCATTTTTTCAAAACCACATATTGTTTACCCTGACATAAGTAGAGTGTTCCTGCAATGATTTCAAAATTTGGACAATAAGAGTGTGTGTTGTATTTTTATGTCCAACAGCCACAAGAAACACCTAACAGTACCAATCTGATTTCCCTTTTTTGGTGTAGTCACAATTAGATATTTCTACATTTTCCAGTTTCCTTGTTGGTGTGCGAGCAGCTTAGGGCAATATTACGAAGCAAAAGGATTGTACAGGCTTCCTTTTGGTGTTGGTTTGGACCCTGAATAAAGAAAACATATTTTCTCAAATGGCGTCAGTACTGGATTACCCCTTAGTCAAATGTGATGTGTGTGAACCTGGTTAGAATTGGTGGTAACGTTCCCAAAAAGGGACAACATTTCACTCGCAAAACATTTATTATCAACATAACTGAAAAATCAAAGTGGTCACTCACAAACAAAACACACAGTGATAATCTCAAATACAACACATAACAAAAAAACCACATCACATCCCAAAAATCAAGAACTGGTTAACGAAGGACCATGCCAACATGAATCCACATATATGGCGTTGCAATAAGGGTTCCAGAATATATCCCCAAAATATCCACATACAGGTTTTGTAAGGGTAGCAGGAAGTAGTCATCGTTGGAGTGCCAAAGATTATGTAAAAAAACAGAAGATGGAGCAAAAAATTAGCCAAAAATTAGATGTTCTCAAACAAACCCAACCACATTAGGTATCAACACTGTTTTTTTACAAATAATTACCTAAAAAATCTGGCCACCACATCATCGCGTATGGCCCCCCCACATACTGACCTCCGACCAACCTCGGGGGGGCCATCCTCAGGTAAGGCATCCTCTGGCTGCATTGGGACCCCACTCCTTATGGCGATGTTGTGAAATATCCCACACAGGACCACAATTTTTGAAACCATATCCGGCAAATACATGAGTTCGCCACCAGAGCGGTGGAGGCATCTGAATCGGCCTTTTAAAAGGCCGATACAGTGCTCCACCACTTGCCTGGTGGCTGTAAGTGCGGAATTATACTCACTTTGTGGCCCTGGTGTGGGTGCCAAATAAGGAGTGAGCAGCCAGGGCGTGCAAGGGTAGCCACTGTCTCCTGTGAAAACGAAAAGTCAACATCAGGCTCACTCTGTATGAAGCTTAACATTGTTATGTACTAAAGGTCTCCACTTACCCAGAAGCCACGCATCACCAGCTTGTAGGTTGTTTAATTTGTGCCATATCCCTGATTGCCGGATGACGAAGGAGTCATGTGCACTTCCTGGTAATTTTGCATTCAGGGACAGGATCTGGAGGGAGGCATCACATACCACCATTACATTGAGGGAGTGATAGTGTTTACAGTTTCTAAATATTGCCTCCAGCCGTGCTGGAGGCTGAAGTGGTATGTGAGTACCATCCACAACCCCTATGATGTGTGGGAAGCCAGCTATTTGGTAAAAATTGGCCTTGGCCACACTAAGGGCACCCATATCCAAAGGCATTTGAATAAAATGATGGAGGTGCTTGAAAAGTGCCTCCATCACTGCCCTCAGGATCTGGGAAAAGGAGGATTGTGAGATGCCCGCCACTATTCCCACCGTTGTTTGGAACGATCCTGAGGCACAGAAATGTAACACCGCCATAAAATGCGAAAGTGGTGGAATTGCTGTAGGACTGTCAATTTGCCGCTCAAGATCACTCTCTATTAATGAGAGAGTGTCTATGATAATTTTTGGAGGAAGACGGTATCGTCTTAAAACCTCATCATCTGGCATTCCAAAAAGGGTGACACGTGTTCGAAATATCTGGGGCCTTGCACGCCTACGATGCCTACGCCTGGGACGAGATTGAGGTTGGTCGGCTTCCGGGAGCAGGGCCAGAACAATCCGACCCATATCAACCTGAAATGACAACATTGGAATGTCAGCCTTTTTACCCCACCCATTAAAAATACATGTAACTTTGCTTGAAAATACCATCCATTGATGCTTACATGCCGGGGTATTGTCATGATATGTTGTAACTGCAAATAATAACATCAAAAATATACATAATTTTATGCTGGCCATGTCATTATCACAAATTTAAGCAAGACAAAACATAAAAGGGGACACACAAACATTTGGGCAAAGAGCAAAACGACGTTGCGCACACTACGTCAAATTGAGGCCAAATGTAAGCAACCAATGCTCCACCATAAAAAAAACATTTTTAAGGGATGAATACACAGTTCACAAAGCGCTAATTATTTCGCAAATACAAGGCACAATAGGAAGTAGTAAAAATGCGCTAATTAGTTCGCAAATACAAGGCACAATAGGAAGTAGTAAAAATGCGCTAATTATTTCGCAAATACAAGGCACAATAGGAAGTAGTAAAAATGCGCTAATTATTTCGCAAATACAAGGCACAATAGGAAGTAGTAAAAATGCGCTAATTAGTTCGCAAATACAAGGCACAATAGGAAGTAGTAAAAATGCGCTAATTAGTTCGCAAATACAAGGCACAATAGGAAGTAGTAAAAATGCGCTAATTAGTTCGCAAATACAAGGCACAATAGGAAGTAGTAAAAATGCGCTAATTAGTTTGCAAATACAAGGCACAATAGGAAGTAGTAAAAATGCGCTAATTAGTTCGCAAATACATGGCACAATAACGCCGCATAAATAATGTTTAAAAAACACAGAGTTCTAATTTGCTAAAAACAACGTAACATGTGGAAGGCCAACCAAAGTTGCGTACAGACAAACAAGAACATTTCCTAAACAGTTTACCAAATGAACTTACCAAGAGATAATATATAAGAAACCGGACCAAAATGTCTGTGGGGCAGAGCCAAAATAAAACCTAAGAGAGATGAAATGACGGGAAAAACTTATTAGAGGTGTGGAGGTGTTTGGCGTGTCCAACATGGATACGGACATGCCAGACTTTGCGGCTCCTCATGTTGTCCCAGGTAAATGTTGTGATGTCACCAACTGTGAAATGTTATTGTGCCAATATGTAGATTCTAATGTGAGTCTTTTCTCATTTTTCCAACAGAGACACAGGCGGATGAGTCTGCTCCAGAGGGGAGACTTGGCCGCAGAATTTCTACTGGCTCTGCAGGGGAGGAACCAGTACATCCGGCTGAGGACCCTGCAGAAGCCAGTCCAGGGCAATCCCCCTTGCAGGCAGTGTCCCTCCTCACAGAACTCAATTTTAAATCGGATTTCCATACGGAGATTCTGCAGAGGATGGACGCCAGTCTGGTATGGGTGGCTGAGGCCCTGGAGCAAAATGCTGCTGCCAAAGTGACCATTGGTCAGGCCCTGGCGGAAAATACCAGGGCCAACATCCGCATCGCCACTGCCCTGGAGCAGCTCGTTCGCCAGCACATGGTGGAGCCGAACCTCCCTTCCTGCCGGAACATCAGGATCCTCCACCTCTGGCACAACATCAGCCAATCCTCCAAATGTGCCTAGCCCTGTGCCTAGTCCAGAGGCCACAACATCTGCCTCTGGACAGGCCAGCCCGATGACATCCCGGACCCGGTCTGGCGCCCTCCCTCCCCCAGCCAAACGGACGAAAATACGGTGACACCATTGGCTACTTTTCCCACACTCCTTCTGTGTTTGCCTCATATTCATTTCTGGCCAAAACTTCCCTCTCCTTTCTTGTGAATTGTTTTTAATTTTTGCATTTACGTTTACCAAAAAATTATTGTTTGCACAATTAATAAATATTGTGGAACACTGCCAAAAATGTTTGAGCTCAATATGTGTATTTTTTTTTGGGTGGATACCAATAAATTTACCACACATGTACGACTTTGTATTCTAACATTATTGAAAAAATGGGTTACTTTTAATCCGGGCCCACAAGCCAACAACGTTCAAAATTAAAAATTACACATTGAAAAAAAAGGGCTCGTTAAGGAACGTTTAAAACATTACCTAAGGAGGAATAAACAACTTGCAAACACAAAATGAGGGACCAAACCTAAACATGATGACATTATTGTTACAATAGTCCAAAAACGAACACATTGCTGCCAAAATACACCCCCACAAATGTACGCTAATTGATTGTGTAATCCAGACATTAGCAGCTATGATTTCCACCTGCGTTCGGTTTTGTGCTAGCCAAAAAAACTGCTTTCAAAACACATACCAAGCCGTTTTTCAATCCAACACTAATTGAGTTTCGGACAAGCCGTGATTAATCGATACAACATCGTGGAGTGCCTGGACGGAGGAGAAGGCCATCGCCACTGTGGTCGAGTTATCCAGCCCCTAAGCTGTGCGAGCATTTTGAAGGGAAAGAGGATCATCCAGTGACGTATGAGTTGGTACGAACACATTTGACGTTCGCATTTGTGTTGTATGTACGCCCAAAAAATGCCTTGCCACGCCTGCGTTTTTCCATCTCCACCCCCGTCAACGCCCAAAAACGGCCTGTTCTGTCAATCACATTTGACATGTCACTTCCTGTACGCTATTTGACGAACGAGACAAAAAAAACTCGCAATCTGCCGTACGCACATGCGCAGTGTAACACCGACGCATGCGCGGTTACTCAACATCGGAACGCAACGAGCGTACTGCCTTTAACGAACGGCTCTGAATCAGGCCCAAGGTCAAGAGGTCCAGTTGTTGTCCTGGCCACAGACCAGAGTTGGAAAAATATAGGATTTTAGTGACTTTGAACATGGTATGATTTTTGGTGCCAGACAGGGTGGTTTCAGTTTCTCCTGTTATTTTTACACACAGTGTCAACTAAAAACTATAACCCCCGAGCTAAGATCCATGTAAATTTTTACCGTCAGAAGTATTTCACAAGTATCTTTCAAGCAATGTATAAAATTCACATCACAGGAGGACGGCTACGTATTTATTCAGTCTTCTACGGTTTAAATTATTAGACACTCTGAAAAATTATACTGCCACATCAATGATGTAAAAGCTCTTCATCCTATAAAAACTGTAGAAAACCAAAATTATACTTTAACTAGTGCACTTTTTACTATCTCGTAAAATGGAGGATAAACAGAAATGGTGTTCTAGGATGGATAATGCCGTCCCGGCTGTGCCACTAGGCTAGGAACTGCCAATTTACTATTTTTTTCTAAAAACGCAGTTTAAAGTTTTAATTTCTCTCATACTGCCATGAACGGGAGACTAAGGGCTAGGAGTCTGCGCATGCATCTGATGGTTGCCGCTAGAGATACGCGCTTTTGGTTCTCCAGAAATCCAAACCCACCCAAATTTCGTGAATCCGGACAGATCCGAGTCCAGGTTCAGATCTTCCCGCGGTTTGGAACTGGGATTTTACATTTTGGATTGCAAAAATTACATGATTTTAGCTGTTTTAAAAAACAAACACTTGAGGGTGGTTTTGCAAAACCTAAAACCAAAACGCGAGGATGAATAAAAAATCAGAGTGAATATCTCTAGTAACCTTGTGCTTGCTGGAGGGGCCCGGCAGGGGCCCGGGTCCGGAACCGCCCCCCCCTCTTACATCACAGCAGCCCAGCACACGCTGCTGTGTGCTGGGCTGCACTGGGAGACTGCTCTGGCTGCTAAGAAGCAGCCAGAGCAGTCTCCTATTCCTGTGGCGGAAGCGATCAAGCTGATCGCGCCCCCCACTGGTTATGCGCCGGGCTGAGGGGGCTCACTGCGCCCCTGCTCACCAGCGCGCAGTGCCACTTCGCGGAGCTGCAAAACTATTTTCTTTACCTAAGGGGGCATGACCACACCTCCCGCAATTAGGCCACGCCCCCTTTTTACCGTGGTCTGGCACAGCTCTTGATGGGACTGCTAGTAACCGCTCTGAGACGCAGATAGAATCGCACGCAGATTCATACAATTTCAATGAGTATATCGTCCCTCTGAAATAAGCCATTGCTGTGCCCAATAGATGGGCAGTGTTTATTGTACTGATGTGTTTTAAACGTGTGATAATTCCCGGGCACTACAGATTGGTAATGTGGGGGAGGAGCTGTGAGAACCCCTCTGCACGATCCTTCTCTTTCTCATGTCTAGGGGTGTGCGCAATTTCTTTTCTCATAATCTCTCGGTACTTAGAAGTCTTTTCTTCCCACTCATAATTTGCCTGGAGCAAGGCTTTTATCTAGACTTTTAGCCAAGAGGCACCTGCTGAAATATTCATTGGCAGAAATTGTGCCATGGGTGGTTTTTCCCATTTGTCCAGTTTCATGTCATTAAAATAAGGTTGAGCTGAGTGAAAATAGACTTTGACACAGAAGTGCAGCTTTCTCTGAAAACTTTGTGTAATAGGCAATTAACCCTTTTCATATGTAGAAATTTAAATATGGAATATTACAGAATACGAATATTTTTTTTTTTTTTTTGTGCCATTTTTCCTTCCTATGGACTTGAGCATTGTTCCAACTTCCACAAGAGAATCAGATTATTATCTTAGGTGATAGAAGATGATCTAAAAATTCTGAAGGGGGCTTTATCCGAAGACAAGAAGACCTAGAGCAAGAGAATGAGCCTTTTGAAGCATTACAGTGCATTCATTTTTTTTTTATTAGAGAAGGAGAATATTCAGCTTCTAATGTAAAAATGCGATTTTCAATGCCTGCCTCTGATACAAAGGAGATTCAAGCTTTTTAACTTTCAAAAGACAGCGACAAGATTCAATCAATAGACATGGCATATTATCAATTTACATCTTTCTGTTATCTTTACAAGAAAACGAGGCTGAAAATGATTTCACAAGACCTCCAACCATGGAACCTGTCCAAAGTTCAACATAGCTTAGCTGGTCTATCCCGCAGTGGGTCAGTGGCTTGAAGTTTTATAGACAAACAGAGGAACACGGCATAATTGTCAGTTGTCCAACATTTTATAGACAAAAGTTTGGTATTCCTGCACACTGGAGTTTAGTGGTCGGGGTATGCAGCACTCAGCACTTAGATAAGAGGGTGCCAGCCCTCTTGGGGGATAATAATAATAGTGTAGTATCTATTGTGCTTCCCCTTGTGGTGTAGCAATGGTGTCTAGTGGTTAATGGATATTCAACCCTTGGTGGTGTATGGATATATTCTTACCATAAGTTGAATGAGGTACTATATAAATTGTGCTCCACTGAGCGATATGACAAAAGTTTAATAGGGTATAAACATAAATGTAAATCAGCTTCACAATACACACAATGGTATGCTGCGATGTGGTTTCAACAGCACAAACTCTATGGATGGTCACACACAGTGGGATACAGTGCAATCTAAAAAATAGTGGTATGACAGAGTTCAGACACTGATAAGAAGTGACAGGTGGCGTCCCAACCTGTGTAAGTCCTTCTTGCTGGCACTTGGTGATGTGGGTCACAAGTGCAGGGTACCTGGTGTGTGGGGACTTCTGCTTGCTGGCCGCTTGGAGTAGTTCGGGCTTCTCGCCAGGGAGGCAGCAAACGGTTCATCTGGTCCCGGTGGTCCGCTGGGCGTCTACCTGAAACGCGGGTCCGTGGTCGTTGCAGCAGGGTTGGCGGTGTTCCCGGCAGGGGTATGCCGCACGGTGGCTGCACCTTCCACTCCTCAGGGTTGCCAGCTGTCAGGTGGTCTGCGTGTCCGGCTTCTCTGTCAGTTGCGGTCACGTGATCAGTGGATGGAAGGTAACCATACAGTGTTAGGCACAAGTGTTCAGTATGTGGTCCCAACATGTTTCAGCCCTTAGGCCTTCCTCTGGGGGTGTAGTATAAAACTGTTAAAACCACATCACAGCATACCATTGCGTGTATTGTGAAGCCCCCAATTTCTGCACACTAGATATGATACAACCTGTTCACTGGAAAATACTTTGAAATGTTGGCAACTGTACAAGAGCGCGACAGCTTTTGAAATTAAGCTCAGAGGTACAAAGTTTGTTAAATAAAATATCTAAATTTTAATATATTGTGAGATTGTTTCCAGAAGAAAAGTTTATTTCACAAAGTTTTCTGATACAGCCCTAGATGTAAGTGGTGGAAGGGGAGGGAAGGCTCTCGCTCAAAAATGCAGACATAGGGGTCTATTTACCAAGCAGTTTTAGGAGACAGAGACCCTGATTCAGAGCCGGACGCTCTGACAGAGCGCTCACTCTGAATCAGGGCCGGGCTATTTTTTTTTTTTTAACGGCCTCCTGGCCGCTCGCATAGCTGTGGGTGACCATCCACAGCTATAGCGAGCGGCCAGGAAGATGGTCGCGATGGAGCTTGCGACGAGACCCTTGTGGTAGGGTCTAGTTGCTGCAAGCCCCAGAGAGATTTCAGCTCTAACAGAGCCAAAATCTCTCCCACTGACATCACTCTTGATGTCAGTGGGGCCGAGCCCAGATGGAGGCGTTCACATGGGAACGCCTCCTTTTGGGCAGCCACCCCCCCCCGGCCCACCCACCAAAGGGGGCGTACTGTCACTCAACATCGAAAGCACGCCCCCTTTGTTGCGAGACCCGGAGCGATGGAGTGCCCATCGCTATCCGGGTCTCGCGCATGCGCACGATGGAGCCGGCTCCGTCGTGCGTATGCACACTGGCCCACCATCGACTCGGTTGCGAGCGCACAGCACTTGCGACTGGGTCTGAATCTGGCCCAGAATGAATAGTGATAAGAAAGTGATAAGGTGCCAGCCAATCAGCTCCCAACTGTCATCTCACAGGCTGTGTTTGAAAAATGACAGTTGGGAGCTGATTGGCTGGCACCTTATCACTTTCTTATCACTTTTCACTCTGTCTCCTAACACTGCTTAGTAAATAGACCCCATAGTGATTGACTGACATGGAAGAAGCAGATGTTTTGTTTATCCCACAATAGACTAGGGAGTAAGTAGAGGGGCCGTGTCTAATGCCCTGTAATTGTTTTTATGTCATCAAATCCCCTATATCATCATCAATTATAACCCTAACAGTTATTTACGGGCCTGATTCAGTACGGATCGCTATTGCGATTGCAGCTATGATTACGTAGCACGCAGATATGATGCGAAGATATGCTAATGTTTGCAATCACAAAACCAGCAAAGAGACGCCCACTACCGCTATCTCACATCCGTAAGACCTCTCAGACCTGCGTATACATCGGTACCATCGAGTTACATCAGCCCCTCACGCACAATTACAACTCTTGTCGCACACAGTTAGTACACAAGCTGCGCATGCCGTCGCAAGTGGCTATTTATGCACGCCCGAGTAACGTGGTTCAAATGGACAGGCACGCCTGTGTTTCTCCGACCACTCCCACGTCACCACCCCCAAATGCTGGTGCCCTGTCAATCTCTCTGCGATGGCTTTCTTTCTGCGTGCGTGATCGCAGAGCGATCACAATGCTATTTCAAGCCCGCGCACTGCGATGCATGCGCAGTATGTACCATCGACCGATCTACGTATGCAGTTGCATTTGGGATCCATGGTGAATCAGGCCCCATGTCCCCATAAATCTCCCGTATCATCCCCTTTATTATACCCCATTTACCAAGCCTCACACCAATCCTCTATATCGTAATAATGTCCTGTGTCAGTCCCGAATATAACTATGCAGTATGTAGTCATTATGTTGACAGTCACAATGTTGATAGCATCTGTCAGTGTTAGGGTTCCTGTTAGGGTTACTGTTAGGGTTAGGCTGCTATTAGGGTTAGGTTTAGGGTTTGGGTAAGGCTGCGTTTAGGTTTAGGATGTGGTTAGAGCAGGATTTAGGCCAGGTGTGGGGAACCTTTTTCTGTCGAGGGCAATTTAGATATATATGTAACATTATTCACGGGCCCGGTGCAGGCCATGCCCCCTCTGTGTGATATCACATGGGGACCGGGCCACAATCGCCAGTGATTACAGCAATGCCCGGAGCATCCTGAGGTTGCTCCGGGGAGCTGTAAGGGCAGCGGTATGACCATCTGAAGCGTCTTAAGGCGGCACTGCCGCATAGATTCTGGCTGCAAGGTGCCATTCTAGGCACCCTGCTAGCCAGATGAGGTTAGCAGAAAAAAAGCTCAGAGGGCCAGACCAAATTATTCCGGGGGCCTGAGGTTCCCCATCCCTAATTTAGGGTTAGGATGCAGTTAGGTTTAGGATGCGGTTAGGGTTAGTCTTAAGCTGTGGCTAGGGTTAAGGGTAGGATGTGGTTAGGTTTAGTGTTAGGGTTAGATTTAGGATTAGGATGCAGTTAGGGTTAGGTTGTGGTTAGGGTTAGGCTGTGGTTAGGTTTAGTGTTAGGGTTAGGATGCGCTTAGGATTAGGTTGTGGTTAGGGTTAGAGTGCAGTTAGGATTAGGTTGTGGTTAGGGTTAGAGTGCAGTTAGGATTAGGTTCGGGTTAGGATGCGGTTAGGTTTAGTGCTAGGGTTGGGATGCGGTTAGGTTTAGGTTGTGGTTAGGGTCAGGCAGTGGTTAGGTTTAGTGTTAGGGTTAGGATGCGCTTAGGATTAGGTTGTGGTTAGGGTTAGAGTGCAGTTAGGATTAGGTTCGGGTTAGGATGCGGTTAGGTTTAGTGCTAGGGTTGGGATGCGGTTAGGTTTAGGTTGTGGTTAGGGTCAGGCAGTGGTTAGGTTTAGAGTACAGTTAGGGTTTAAATACTGTAACTGCCATGCACAATGTCAACATGATGACCGTGTCGACATTGTGTTTTGTCGACGCGTGCATTTCGGCATGTGAAATGTAGGAAAAATATCCATTTCGACTTTCTGAATGTCGACATTTCAAACTACAAACATATATGCCCAACATAATTACCCTATAATCTATAACCTATAATATAATCTACTTTAGCAAAACTCCCCAATAAATGTGTCACTAATCAATAGCTTATATCAGAGGTTCCCAAACGAGGTCCTCAAGGCGCCCCAATAGTTCAAGTTTTAGAGATATCCATGGTTGAGCACAGGTGGTACTAATTAAGTCACCTGTGGTCAAGCATGGATATCCTTAAAATTTGGATTATTAGGGTGCCTTGAGGACCGAACTGGGGAACCTCTGCCTTTTATCATCCAGGTTCCTATCAACCTCTCCCTTTCCCATATGTACCTTACCAGCCTCGCCACCGGCATCCTCTTGCTTTCTGAAACTCTGCTGTATATCTCCCTGCACTTGTTGGTCACATAGGAAAGGAATATCGGAATATGGTTTTGGAAACCTAGAATGCTGGCCTGCTTACTCTGACGATGGCAGCTCAGTTGGGTCCAAACCCAGCAGACAAAGTTATAGCTTTGGCTATTGTATCATTTTAATCTTATTGGAGCCACTGCCTTGGCAAGAGCAAATTGATTAGCAACCTTGAAAATGAATCCCTCACTGCCGTAATATGCGCCAAGAAGGAACGGTAATGCCACCAGTAATAAATAGGCCCCTTAATGTATACATGATCCTACTGACCTACCTCTGTGACTCTGACTTAATTAGTGGGTAACTAACGTTACTCCTCTGCAGCCCCCTACACAGTGCAGCCCAAGGCCTCTGCCTCTGCAGCCCAATATAACAGGCGCCACCATGCTCCCTATGCAATTTGGAAAGGCACAAAATAATCACGATCACATATAAACATCTCACAAGCAAAACCCAAATCCTGCTCAATTCACACATAGATGGTGACGTTACAAATAATTCTGTAACTGAGACTATTCTGTGGCTTTTGGAATAATTTGGGGCTAGTTCCATATGATATAAAAGACATCTTTCTCCGAGCCGGCTTTGCCGCAAATTATCTTTCCAGGTCCTTTCACCTATTCCTCCCTCAGTAGCAGACAAGCTGCTGTCGGCATGACATTCCACATGACATTAACAACCCCAGGTTTAGATAATATTTCTAAAAATGCAGGAATGGGATGGCTGATAAAACCACTCTTGTTTCTATCTATTATATTTTTTTAAGCATACAGATTTTTTTTTTTTTTAAGGGGGATATGGAGAAAGAGTCTTTGAAACCTAACATTGGAAAGTGCTGTCAATGGCTTGAGATGGTGACATTGCTGGGTACTGTAGTTTAACCTGCTTTGCATACTGTGAATTCTTCCAACAGCTGACAGGGTCTAATTTGTGTTTCCACCCTAATTTTTGATATTGACTATAAGAGCCAGGAACAGCCTGTAAATTGAACTTAACTCCTGTTAACCCTTTGGGTTTGACAGGACAATCTTAAATAACCTGTAACGTGTGTTTACATTTATTGCCATCAGTGTTATATAATAGCGTATCTGACACATTTTTTCTACCTTTTCTCCTACGACTTCTGGTTCTTCTAGTTCTTCTTAGTACCACTACTATCATCTGTTACTATCATATCTACATGAAGTGCACATTAGTACTGCAAAATGATGACTGTTTATTGTTATTATATGAGACATGCTTCATTCTCACTCACTCTCACAAGTGATATTCAGTGCAATCTGGCATCAATGCAGAAATATGTCAATTCATCATAAATTATTTTTAATTTACAGATTTACATTACCTCACAGTACATCAGAATGAATTCACTTCTGGCAATACTTACCTACTAAAGGTCGAACTATTGGAACCGGTGACATCACTGAGAATGCAGCCTATCCAGTCACTAGGAACCGGTGACATCACTGAGAATACAGCCTATCCAGTCACTAGGAACTGGTGACATCACTGAGAATGCAGCCTATCCAGTCACTAGGAACCAGTGACATCACTGAGAATGCAGCCTATCCAGTCACTAGGAACCAGTGACATCACTGAGAATGCAGCCTAACCAGTCACTAGGAACCGGTGACATCACTGAGCATGCAGCCTATCCAGTCACTAGGATCTGGTGACATCACTGAGAATGCAGCCTAACCAGTCACTAGGAACCGGTGACATCACTGAGAATGCAGCCTATCCAGTCACTAGGGGCCAGTGACCTCACTGAGAATGCAGCCTAACCAGTCACTAGGAACTAGTGACATCAAAACCAGGTATAAATGGTCAGTGGATGACACATCTGCCTTTAGTGTAACAAAACATGGTAGCACAGGCTAGTACTAAATGCAACCAACGTTTTACTGTTGTGTTTAGCAGCAGAAGTACTGTACTGTGTCTTCAATGTAAAGTCTGCTACCAGAATCACAATATTTATCCTGATTGGCGGGAGAACTCTGCAGTAGAAAGAGGGTATCTCAGGATAGGATGTGAGCTGGTCACATGATTCTCCCAATCCAGAGATGTCCACTTGGACCAATCATGATATACAGTGCAATGCTGATAGGGGGTTTCAGTGGGGTTAAGCCCACCAGATAACAGTTTCATACAGTTTTGTGCCTTGGCCATTGGCACTAAAATATCTTGTTCTCCCACTGGTAACATAACATCATATTTAATCAACATACAAAACTATGCGGACCCCTTTGCTCATATGTAGTATACACCAAGCTGTAGGCGATCGGCTGCATTATTACTAGTAATATAAAAAGTCATAGATTTAAGATAAAGGTAAAAATTATAGTTGTGCATGTGAAATACTGGTGTTAACACAGTTGAATCATCTTTCCCATTCCAGAATATGGGGCCCATTTATCAACGAGTTTTATCATACGCAATGAGTTTTAAATGGTGCTTCAGCCAATAAATGGTGCTTCAGCCAATCAGCTTCCAACTGTAAATTTTCAAACAGATGACCATTAGGAGCTGATTGGCTGGAGCACCATTTATCATACGCAATGAGATAAAACAGGGGTTTAGGGGTGCAGGCTTAAAAAAAATAGCCTGCACCCCTGGGAATGTCATTTAAAAATAAACTGTGTCAAAAAAAATTAATAAAATTGATAAATAAAATAGGGACACACCATTCCAATCTGAGATCAACTTAGAAGGAAAGTTACACAGTTCATTTTCCCAAATGATATTACCTTCAGGAAATCGCTTTCTAACCTTTAACATGATAAAAAATGTCAGTCAGGGATTGAAATGTGGACTGTAAATTGCTTTTTATTAGATTTTAAAGGACAAAAATAAATTTAGATTAATGACGTTTAGCACCTGTTGCACCGAGCGCAAAAAGTCAGATGTGAACATCTTGGCTTTTTCCCTTTTGGGTAACGCTACCCAAAGACAATATATGGGGTTCAAAGCTATATATTCAAGAGCCTTTATGATGTCCTATCATGCAGAGTCCTTCATGCAGGTCACCTTAACGATGGTGATCCATCAAGTTTATATGTAGAGATGAGCAAACCAGTGCAGGCAGTTACCAGGACCGAGAGCGCAGCAATTTCCCACAGTCTGCACAAATTTGTGAACTGAACAGTGGTGTGCTGAATGTTATAGATGTACGGCACCCGTAAGAGTGCTGTTGAGTTATGCGCTCGCTTTATATATTAATAATTTATGAATGTGTGAAATTATTTGTGACTGTCTGGGTCACTCCCGTGACAGGGTCCCTATTTTATTGTGGGAGGAGCCGCGGGCAACAGCTAGTGTAATATATGAATGATTATAGAATATGCATATAACCCTATTAACAGTGGCGGTTCCAGAGGTGGAGCTGCAGCGTAGTCCAAAATTCAAATAGGGGAGCCACACCAACTGTCAGTGAGTCCTGGCCGGTGATGTTTGGCAACGTTTGGGGTGGCAGTTGGTGTGGCTCCCCTCTTTGAATTTTGGGGTGGCAGTTGGTGTGGCTCCCCTCTTTGAATTTTGGGGTGGCAGTTGGTGTGGCTCCCCTCTTTGAATTTTGGACTACACTGCAGCCTCACCCCTGGAGCGTCCACTGCTTGTAGGGTTATATGCATATTCTATAATCATTCATATATTACACTAGCTGTTGCCGGCAGCTTCGCCCACAATGAAATAGGGGCCCTGCAGCTGGAGTGGCCCATGTGACCAGCAGCGCTATACAGACTGATGGCAGCAGCACCCTCACCCACCACTCACACCAATGTCACTGTGTGCCCTGTGCACAGACTGATATGCAGCCTATCCCATTCAAGTGATGGCGGGCCCAAAGCACCTCTCCCCTCCCAACCCCTTACCGGCCGCGGGCATGGTGTCACACCTATCTCTTGCATTGATGATGTCAATAAATGTTGTTTTTGTTATTGCTCAGCTTTAACTTGACGGATCAGGGGCAAACGCAGGATTTTTAAGGGGGGGTTTCCATATTTTATTTATTTATATATATTCCCCAGATGTGTCAGCCCCAAACAGCCAGTCCAAGCTAGCCCCTGCACCACTCAGCCTCTGTTCCAAACAGATAGCCACCCCAGCCAACCAGCTCCTGCCCCACACAGCCAGCCTCTGTTCCAGACAGCGAGCCTGCCAGCCCCTGCCCCAACCCCACACTTACCTGGTGCTTGTAGCTCCTCAGCTCAGTCACAATCCGCGGTTCTGAGTCCTCCTCTGCTCTCAGTGGGGCAACGTGACGTCATGCACGCCAGCCGACGGGTCTCACTCTCTCTCCACTGCAGCATCGCGGGCGCAGGGGTCGGCGGCAGCAGTGCTGGCCGAGCGGGCCCCCCTCTCTATCCGGGCCTCGAGTCTAGTCCCTGATGGCAGCCCTAGTGATCGCTGCGCGCTGCCCGGCCACTGTCGATTCAGCCATCAGCGCTTCTGCATCAGGTGGTATGAAAGCCACCTGACGCAGAAGCGCTGACAGCTGAACAGGCAGCAGCTGGGCTGTTCCAAGGGTGGCCGGCTGATTGTGCAGAGACGGAGACAAGGCTGTCTCTGTCTCTGAAAATAAAAAAAATTAGTTGGTCAGGGGGGGTTTCTGGGTACTCAGAAACCCCCCCTGCATGCGCTAGTGCGGATGGAGATGAAACAAAGTGCAGATTATTTCGAGGAGTTTCCACTACACAGTGATGCAGTTTTCATGAAAATCGGTTCGAGACACAACGTTCTTATTATATTAGTATAGATAAATGAACCAGTCCCCTGAGTATGCCAATTTACCTACCTTGTAATTATAAATCATCCCAAAGTATTAGCTCTCTGTTCTAGAAGTGACCTTCTTCCATCAAAATAAAGCTGCCCATATAAACATACAGCTAAGCCTTCTTTTACACAGTTGTGGGTCTGACTCCATAGGGGAGGTGTGTCAAGCCTCGGAGAGAGATAAAATGTCATGTCAAGACTGTGCTACATAAATGACAGAAGCTGATTGGTTGCTTTGAGCAAATTTTCCACTTTATCTCTCTCCAAGGCTTGATACATCTCACCCAATATGTTATGTCACATTTCATCCTGCTTCCACTTTAGGACAATCATTTATATATTATATTATTATTGATTTTTCTGCTTTAAGCTTAAAATACTCCTCGCGTTAGTCTTATTCCTGTGATAAGTAAATATAAAATGAATAAATAAATGCTGTAGATACTTATCTGTCAAGCGTCTTCTTAGTAGGGGTGTGCACCGGCCACTTTTCGTGTTTTGTGTTTTGGTTTTGAATCTGGATCTTTCTTCGTGTTTTGGATCTGGATTGGTTTTGCCAAAACCACCCTTCCGTGTTTTGGGTTCTGGGTTTTGTGTTTTGGATCTGTATTTTTTTTTAAAAAAGCATAAAAACAGCTAAAATCACAGAATTTGTGGGTTTTTCTGCTCCTATGCTATTATTAACCTCAATAACCTTCATTTCCACTCATTTCCAGTCTATTCTGAACACCTCACACCTCACAATAGTGTTTTTATATCCAAAAGGTTGCACCGAGGTAGCTGGATGACTATGCTAAGCGACACGAGTGGGCGGCACAAACACGTGGCCCATCTAGGCGTGAAACTGCAGTGGCAGACAGGATGGCAGTTTGAAAAACTAGGCCCCAAACTGTACATACTGCAAAGAAAAAAAAGAGGTGCAAGATGGAATTGTCCTTGGGCCCTCCCACCCACCCTTATGTTGTATAAACAGGACATGCACACTTTAACAAACCAATCATTTCAGCGCCAGGGTCTGCCACATGACTGTGGCTGAAATTATTGGTTCGTTTGGGCCCCTACAAAACAAGCTGGCAATTAATCTGTCCCTGCACAAACTGGCTCTACAGAGGCAAGATGTCGTCCTCATCCTCCTCATCCACCGATTCCTCACCCTCTTCAGTGTTGTGTACATCCTCATCCTCACAGAGTATTAATTCATCCCCGCTGGAATCCACCACCACAGGTCCCTCTGTACGTTCTGGAAGGTGGTCTCCCTGGAAGAGTTGATAATTCATTTTTATGAACATCATCTTCTCCACATTTTGTGGAAGCAACCTCCTATGCCTTTCGCTGACAAGGTTCCCGGTTGCACTAAACACTCTTTCGGAAAAAACACTGGAGGGGGGGCAACTCAGGTAAAATAGAGCCAGTTTGTACAGGGGCCTCCAAATTCCTTCTTTTTCCTGCCAGTACAGGTACGGACTGTCTGACATGCCTACTTGGATGCTGTCACCGATGTAATCCTCCACCATTCTGTCAATGGTGACAGTATCATATGCAGTGACAGTAGACATGTCAGAAATTGTTGGCAGGTCCTTCAGTCCAGACCAGATGTCCAAACTTGGTCCTGCCTGCCCTGCATCACCGCCAGTGGGTTGCTTAGGATACCTAAGTTTTTTCCTGGCAGCCCCAGTTGCGGGAGAAAATAAAGAAGGAGCTGTTGACGTGTCACGTTCCGCTTCAGCTGACAGTGTTTTCACCAGCAGGTCTTTGCACCTCTGCAGGCTTGTGTCGGCCGGAAAGAGAGACACCACATAGGCTTTAAACCTAGGATCGAGCATGGTGGCCAAAATGTAGTGGTCTGATTTCACCAGATTGACCACCCTGGAATCCTGGCAAAACGAATGAAGGGCTTCATCCACAAGTACCACATGCGAAGCGGAATCGCTCCATCTTAGCTCCTTCTTCACTTTTAGAATCCTCCTCGCCAACTTCCTCCTCAGCGCCTGCTACACCAGTATCCTCATCCTGTTGTACTTCAACAGTGACATCTTCAATTTGCATATCAGGAAGTGGACTGTGGGTGCTCATTTCAGCACTTGCAGGGGGCGTGCAAATGTGGAAAGAGCCACCTCTTCCCGTGCAGTGCTGGGAAGGTCAGGCATCACAACCGCCACCACACTTGGACTCTCCTTGGGGATTTGTGATATCTTCTTAGAACGCACAGTTCTTCGCTGTGCTTTTGCCAGCTTAACTCGTTTGATTTTTTTAGCGGGAGGAGGGCTTCCATCGTCATGTGAAGCTGAACCACTAGTCATGAACATAGGAAAAGACCTTAGCCGTTCCTTGCCACTCCGTGTCGTAAATGGCATATTGGCAAGATTTAAATGTTTTTTTTAAGGTCATTTTCCTGAACTTTGTCATTTGGGATTGTATGTGCCCTCTACTATGACATTGGGCATCGGCCTTGGCAGACAATGTTGATGGCATGTTATTGTCTATGTCATGACTAGTGGCAGCAGATTCAGCACTAGGAGGAAGTGGTTCTTGATCTTTCCCTATTTTATTTTTATCTGAGAAAGTTTGGTCCTCCATTTATGTTATATTGATATATACGTGCGGCTAAGGTGCACACAAACACAGAAAATAATTTTTTATTTTTGTTGGAGACTAGTGCACTTTGTGGGTTACTCCACCCTTTAAGAAATGAGCCAGCTGGCTCTTTACTTATGGGACACAGGCGCACGCTTGGCGTTGCTCCTTTGTTGATGCACGTGCAGCTACAGTGCACACAATTCACAAAGACAGAAAAAAAAGATGAATTTTTTATTTTTTGTGGAGCGCACTTTGAGGGTTACACCACCCTTTAACACACAGATGCACGCTTGGCGCTGCTGCTTTGAGGATGCATGTACAGTGCACACAATTCACAAACACAGAAGAAAATATTTTATTTTTGTTGGAGTGCACTTTGGGGGTTACACCACCCTTTAACAGACAGATGCACGCTTGGCGCTGCTGCTTTGAGGATGCATGTACAGTGCACACAATTCACAAACACAGAAGAAAATATTTAACAGATGAGCCAGCCAGCCCTTTACTTATGACACAGGCGCACGCTTGGCGCTACTTTGTTGATGCACGTGCGGCTACTGTGCACACAATTCACAAACACAGAAAATATTTTTTTATTTTGCTTGGAGTGCACTTTGGGGGTTACAGCACCCTTTAACGGATGAGCCAGCCATCCCTTTACTTATGACACAGGCGCACGCTTGGCGCTACTTTGTTGATGCACGTGCAGCTACTGCGCACACAATTCACAAACAGAAAAAAATATATATTTATTTTGCACTTGGGGGGTGCACCCCTGATGGACAGAGCACCCCCTGGACAACACTACAGCACCCCTCTAGGACTAGGACACTGCACAAGACTTTGGAGGGGACACAGCCCCTATGGACAACTGACTGCACAACACAGTGCAGCCAGCCCCTATGGACTTTGGAGGAGTGGACACAGCCCCTATGGACAACAGCAGCACAGCACAACACAGCCAGCCCCTATGGACTTTGGAGGAGTGGACACAGCCCCTATGGACAACAGCAGTGCAGCGCAGCACAGCACAGCATAGTACAACACTACACTGCACTACACTACGCTACACAGCCCAGCCAGCCCTAACTCCCACCCTCCCTCTTCACTGTCCACAGCCGAGTGAGAAAATGGCGCCAAAGCGGGTACCTTATATAGAATCCAAAACCCATGAGACCCGGAAGGCGGGATGATGACGTTTTGCCTCGATTTCAGATCCGAGTCAGGCGGGAAAAGTCGAGTCTGACTCGGATCGGGGGGGCTCAGGGGGGTTCAGATTTCAGAAATCCGAACCCGCTCACCCCTACTTCTTAGTGTAATCTAGGTCCAATTCAGGTTTCTTTTGGCCCAGGAATATCCAGGATTTTATCAGAGTTTAGCCCATAATAATTGCTATTTGTCATGTTGAGTCTCCATTGGCTTCTACTCCTGGACCCATATTGAACCTTCCTGACAGTTTTTTTGGAGACCATTGAACCTTCAAACATCAGAGACTCTTACAAATTGCATTTTAAATTGTGAGCAAGCTCTTCAGGGTCTTTGAGGTCTATAGACTTCTATACATTAGCTGGGACAGAGCAGCCACAGCAGAGGCTACCCTGTGTTCTTCAACAAAGGGTAGGAGGCAAGTTTCATCAGTGGGCCACTGAGTGGAATGAACCTACTCTCAAGTGGGATTTTCTGAACTTCTAAAAGACGCGATGAAACACTGCCCTACTCCTGATACATTAAAAAGTACCATACAACTAGTCAACAAAATTGACCACAGAGAAGCTGTACCCCCCCCCGCCCCGCACAAACCAGTTTTCTCAGTAGAGCTAAAGAAAATAGTATCTACTAGGTCATACATACAAAAGAGGTGAAGTCATTGGAAGTCAGTTCTACTGTTTGCCTTTAGTTTGGTGAAAAAAATGTTGATTCCAAATATACTGTAAACATTTGGGATATGCCAGTGTTGAGATTGGCCTGTGGAAAATTCTTTTGATGTTCAGGAATATTTTTAAAAATGACAGAATATTTTGACAAAAATAGGACAGGAAGGCCAGTGAGTATAGAGCAGGGGCGGGAGGGGGCGCTATAAGGTAGAGGGGGGCAGCTGTGGAGACGTGTTGTGTGCTGGTTCCAATATACTAGTTTTCAATATTTAGCTATACAGCCAGCGGTGAACGTACATGCTAGGTGCCCAGAGGCAAAATAGACAGTGGTGCCCCCCCCATGTGGCTCCAGCTTGCTCCACCCACCAGGGTCTCTCCAGCCTCCTAGTGTTTCTTTAGCTCCAGCCAGCCCCCTTCTATATCTCTAGCCAGCCCTCTTCTTTCTCTCCAGACCCCCAATGTATTTCTAGCTCCATCCAGCCCCATTCTGTCTTTCCAGCCAGCTACCTTACAGTATGTCTCTTCAGTCAGCCCTTTCTGTTTCACCAGCCAGCCCATTTCTTTCTCTCCTGCCAGTCCCATTCTATCGTTTCAGTCCCCAGTGTATTTCCAGCCAGCCTTCTTCTGTCTCTCAAGCCCCCCAGTGTTTCTTTAGCCAGTCCCCTTGTGTCTCTCCAGCCACCCAGTCTCTCCAGCCAGCTCCCTTCTTTCTCTCCAGCCCCTCTAGTGTGTCTCCATCCAGCCCTTCTGTCTCTCCAACCCCCTAGTGTCTTTCCAGCCCCCTGAGTGTCTCTCCAGCCAGGTCCCTTCCTTCTCTGCAGCCCCCCAGTGTTTCTGCAGCCAGTCCTCTCCTGTCTCTCCAACCCCTAGTGTCTCTCCTGCCAACTCCCTTCTGTCTCTCCAGCCAGCCCCACAGTTATGGATGGATTTATCTTTTTTGTCCCCAGGAGCACCTCCCCTGTTGCTGAGCCTGCCTGGTACCCCCCTGACAGCTGGTGCCTGGAGTAAAATTATTCCACTGCCCCCAAGAGTTCTGCCTCTGTATACAGCACCATTTGGTAACTATTTGGCCCTGGCCAATTTGTAGGATCTTGTCAATTATATTTCTGCATGATTGGTAGTCATATATCTTGATGTTAAATTGATATTGTCTTCCTGCTGGGATAAATATTGTCTCCACATCCGCGTAATATTGACCAAGATCAGGGAAATTACTTGGTATGCTGAAGTAGAAAAAGGTATTTTGGATACCACTGAAGTTCCAGTGCTTGGGTCAGGCTGTGCAATCACCAGCTCAGAGTTACACATCTAAAGGTTGAAGCTGTATTATACTGGGCAGTACTCAAGAGCTTGAAATGCATCCAGAGATTTCTGGTTTTTGCCAATTACTATAGATGATTTCTTAATAATTTCTCTTTTTCAGTTTAGTAGTAGAAATAGGATGTCGCATATCTACTGTACTTATTTTAGTTTCTTTACTAGAGAGAGAAAATGTGACTTTTTTTAACAAAATACTATAGCATTAAATTTATTGAGAGCGGAGAACAATGGTATCATCAAACTAACTAGGTTAATAACAAACTTATACTGGGTCTAACCAGATGCAGTTCTTCAAACCTTCTGTGGATTTCTCCATTGTTCTTACTGCCCTGGTTTGCACTAATGTGGACCATTATAATATGTCAGCTGTACTCATGCATTGAGGTCATAATAATAGCAGACGTTGTGTGCAGTGGAGATATTGAATACGATTTCCGAACAAAAATCTAAATTTAGGTAAAATTTGGGTAAATAAATTGTAAGAAAAAAAAGAAGCAAAAATAAAAGATATATAAAGCACCTCTTCATTTTTTCCCATTTTACTATTTGCCCCTTAAAATCTCATAAAATATATATATATACTGTATAAGAAAGTGCAGGTAAAATTTAGCTACAAAAAGTTTTTTAGGTCATGTGCACACAGCCATTTTTATTTCCTCCTTCCATCTGTTCCATTTTTCGATAGACAAATTCTTGCCCAGAGATCATTGGTCTTTAAGAGGACATGAGCGCTTAGAGAGACAGATGAAAAAATCGGTGATGGTGAATGTAGATTATGTTCCAGTTCAAACGGTTCCTGCTACCTAGGACCTATTATTCACATTTAACCCCTACAAATAAATTAACTAATCCACAAAGTTTAAATTTTTTTCCAACATTTTTACAATTGAATTGATTTGATATAAAAATATATATTTATGTTTATCATTTTTTTTTTACTTTTTAAACTTTGTGACTTCGAAGCTTATAAATACGAAATATATTTTATATGTTGTCATTGAAAAGCTTAACAAGATTAATGTTTGTCCTTCTTTAGTCACTCGGCGATGTAATTTGGGTTTAGACAAGTTAGTTTATAGAAGGTGAACCCTTTTCTGTCTGCATTCCAGGACCGAAGAGAAGAAAAGATTGGGATTAGAGCCAGAATTAGATGAACTGATGCAGTCTGTCAAGAAACCCTCAGGTAACAATGTCATAATTTATAAATCCGACCAACAATAGGACAGTAATTAAGGATATGAGTTGCTCTTCCCAGTGTGGAGCCTTTTTAAGTAAACGAAGATCTCCTAAGCCCAACAAGTGACTCTGTGATTCAAAACAAAGACTTAAATGATACGGGATAGCGCTCAGGAAGCCGTGGTCACAAGAGCCGTTTCTGTTGGGACTTGCCGATGGTGCTCAGTGGTTTTACTGGGACAGTGTGCTGACAAGAGAGGCAGCAAGACATTCCTATGACCAGACATGTATTCCTGAAAGGAGGTGCATTGAGATCAGGAAGGGGAAGGAGGGTTGTGTTTTGAAGAGATTTTGCTTATACTGTTCTGCTTGACGAGAGACAATTGAAAAATATGTAAAAATGTGAAACGAGTGCAACTATAGCAGAAACACACAATTTACTTTCCTGTTTTGTTCCACCAATAACTACTTTACTTTGACATATTTAATAGCAACATAACACACATTTATGTGTGTGTGTAATAGTGTATATATATATATTGTGACAACTTGGGGTAATTAGATGGTGGATGGGTGTCAGTTGTGCAGTGTCTAAGATATTCAATCAGGGCCCACACATCTTTTCAGGTATAACTAAAAGAAAAGTGCTTTACTGTCAGTATACTGTAGAAAGTAAATAACAAATGCCTAGCCCCCATTCAGGGCACTGACTCACTTCTTCACCCCTGTCTACCTTTGGCAGCTGTTCTGTGTCACAAAGTCTCTGCCTGCTTCTCTGCAGGTCTATCACTGGCTCCAGCCTGGCTTGGCTGCCACAGTTCAGTCATGGTGGCCTTCCCTGTCTCCTCCAGGTATAGGCTCTGGCTTCCTCCACTGCTTCAATGTCACATATACAGTCTGAGTTTTCCGGTCCTCCCTGCCTCCTGCAGCTCTGGACTCAGGCCCCCTGGCCTCCAGGCACACTGGGCTCTGTAGCTGCCAGTTGTCCTTGGACTGATTCCACATACAGCCAGATTGTAGGCCTGCCTCATTAGCCCTCACCTGAGCTCCCTCCACAAGGCAGCAATTAGGTGAGCTAACACCTGGCTTATCTTCCCTGTGTGGGTGGATCCCTCCAGCCCCAACAGAATCCATGGCTCACTATCACCATCTTTGGTGACCCTGTGACAATATATGTAGGTAATAGAGAATATCCGACACTCACTCCAGCCAACACAACATGCCCTGGTGCCTCTCCAGCAGATAGATATAGTATGTAATGAAAGGAGGGGACTCAGGGCCTCATTCAGAGGCAGTCGTTAGATGCAAGCGGTCGCTCTGAATCTGCATCCTGAACGTCCGCCTCCTTGTCGGTCGTTAAGCTGTGGGTTAACACCCACAGCTCTAACGACCGACATGGGTGATGGTCGCGATGGTCAAGACCATCGCGACCATCGTGGCTTACGACCAGACCCTAGGGTAGGGTCTGAGCACTCGTAAGCCCCAGGGAGCTTCCTGCTCTGTTCGAGCAGGAAGTTCCCCACTGACATCAGCAATGATGTCAGTGCGGCCGCCCCCAAATGGCAAGCATTCTGACTGGAACGCCTCCGTTTGGCCGGGCACGCCCCCGGCCCACCCAGCAAATGGGGCGAGCTGTCACTCAACATCGACAGCTCGCCCCATCTGCTACGAGACCCCTAACGACAGAGCGTCCGTCATTAGCTGGGTCTCGCGCATGCCCACGACGGAGCCGGCTCAGTCGTGCGAATGCGCTGTGGGGCAACACCGAGTCGGTTGTGAGCGCTCAGCACTCACGACCAACTCTGAATGAGTTCCTCAGTGTCTCAGCACTTCTAATGAATAACAGGCAAAGCCAGGATATGTGGTCAACGTTTCAGAGCGTTGACTCTTTTATCAAGACAAGTATATGCTGTTTATTTATTTTATTTTCAAATCTTGACAGAACTTCAAATAAAAAAATAATAATGATATATTACAGAAGAGTGCAAGGGTTGTAAGAATTTGTGTCTGGGAGTCACCGATTTCTTAGATATGCAATACATTCTATTGGGAACTGCTGCTTTTTGGGTTCCCAGAGCAATAATACACTACCTCTTCCTATCCAGCTACATAAAAGTGGGCATGCCACTACTACTACTACTAATGATAATAACTTTATTTTTCTTCAATCTATTGTGTTCAACCATAAGAACTTGTATATGACTTTGAGTGGGAGTTGGGAGTTGGTATACTGTCATCTTATCAAAGACCTGAAAGTTCTCTATAAACCATAAAGTAGGCCATGAGTGGTCTTGTGTTAGGTGGGGTACACATTAGACGATATATTGGATGATGGCTGAATAGGAACGACATATCGTCCATATCGTCAAATTTGTAAGCACAATTGCGCGTTCAAGTGCGCCATTCTGCATGTCAGATGAGAACATATCTTTAACGATGTTGAGCAAATCATGCTGTGTGTATGGCCAACCGAAAGACCATAAAATATATTGGTGCGATCTGTCCTATAAGGACATCACCTGAACTGACAGTTAACTACACAATGATTGCATAGTGTGTACAGGAGAAAAGATTAATTGGATACAATGCTCTGACATGATATATCGTGGAGATGCAGTCAGGAAGCCGATAGTCAAAATGCCAACCACCGGCTTCCTAACTGTCAAATCCCGGCGTCGAAATCCCGACGCCTGTCATTATACTTATGCCAGGAGCCTGACGCCCAGCATACCGATCGAAGGTAAGGGGGAGGGTTAGGTTAGGGGCTCCCGAGAGGGACAGGGTTAGACACCCCCCCGAGAGGGTTAGGCTTAGGCTAGGGTTAGGGGGAGTTAGGATTAGGCACCCCCTTGGGGGGTGGTTATGGTTAGGCACCCCCTGGGAGACTTAGGTTTAGGCTGCGGGGAAGGGGGGGTCAGGTTTAGGCACTTAGGGGGGGTTAGGGTTAGGCACTAGGGGGGAGGTTAAGGTTAGGCACCCATAAGGGAGGGCTGGGGTGGTTTAGTTATACTCACCTAAATCCCCTGTCTGGATTTCCACTGCTGCCGGTCTGCCGGTGTCGGGATTTCAACTGCCGGCCTAACAGCCGGCGGTCATTCAGACTGATTCCATATCGTGCCATTGTTCGGAAGATTACATAGTGTGTACACTCTATAACGTGAGTTCTGGGATGATAGGAAGTTGGAACGACCATCTCATTGTTTGCACGTTGTTCTGATGTGTACCCATCCTTAGTGATGCCTGATGTGGGACCTTTGGTCAATGAGGGGGGTGCTCAGTACATTTGGAAAAGCATAGGATCACAAAGTTGGTAATTTTACAAGATAACAATCTTTTATGTGTACAGTGAGCCCGATTCAGACCCGCTCGCTAGGAGCGTTCGCATGCAGCCAAAGTATGCAAATCCCGCTATCGCAAGGCAAGGCAAAAGCACGCCCACTATGTCTTGGCCTGCGATCACAGTGTGTATTTAGATGCCCACCAGCCTGTCTTAAGATGCCCACTTATACACGTCATCTCCAGGAAGTGTATGCAACAATCGGTAACATTGAGTACCATCGGAAGCGACCGCAGCACTTGTGGCTGACCATATCCTACCGCAAGCACTGCGAGTGCTTCAGTGTGTATTTCAACAATGTGACGTGTACTATGATGCTGCGTCTCTTAATTATGCACGCCTCTGAAACGACGTTGAGACGCTCAGGCACGCCTGCGTTCGCACCACCACACCGCCATTTCCATCAACCTTCCCCTGTCACCACCCATAAATGGCTCATCCTGTCACTCATTCTAGCGAGCTGGCTATGCGCAGCGAGCGAACGCTTCCTAATCGCATGGATTAGTTCGCGTACTGCAAACGCAGTCTAGCGAGCGGGTCTGAATCGGGACCAGTATTCCTTACCTTCACAACATATAGATGGAGTAGATTTTAGCACATGTTGGGGCTGATGTAGAGTTTGGCACATTTTTTTTTTAAATTCATTTGGCCAAAACACACAATTGCACGGCTTGCAGAGCTGAGTGCATCGCTAGGCAATACACCTACCCAGCGGGCTGTCACCGTCATGTAGTGTTTAGCAGGGCCTGCTCCAGGGGTCTGAGCACCTTGTGCCAGCCTGGTACGCTGCGCGGGCGTCAGTGACCGAAATTGGGGGCGTGGCCTCACTACCATAGACCACGCCCCTAATTGACGTTACTTGGAGTCGTGCCCACATGGCACACCTCCAGATAATGTCAGGCTAGGGGTAAAGCCCAGCCCTCCGTCACTGGCTGGGCTTCTACAAGCCCTCTCCCCCGTCAGTGAGAGCATGTGGGCTGCATCCATTCGCACACCGGGGGTCCGGCACCACACAGCTGCGGCAGTGGGTGTCCCCAACCTCCCGATTTGACCACCCGCGGGCCACATCGGCCCACAGGCGGAACAGCGGGACAGTACTGTTACCCTGAAACCGGGATGTTGGGGAGGGGTGCGCCCCTATTCGACTGCATTGGTCGAACACCCCTAGAGCCGGCCCTGGTCTTTACGGTCACCAGTACCGCTTGTCCACATATCCTTAGTGTCACGGTCATGTAGTCTTTAGCATCACCAGTAACGCTTGCCCACATATCCGTAGGGCATAGTCATTACAATGGTATTTTCTAGGGACTGCATTACTTTGTCTTCCATCTCCAGGTACAGCTGAGGAATTACTGTTTGGGAGAAATGGAATGGATACAATTTGGTAGTATGGACACATGACCTCTGCTAAAGCCTGCCTGATTCACTGATGGTGAAAATTGGTGGAAAGTGGTGAGAATTCATGTAAGTGGAACTGCGTATGCATCCCAATGATTATCGCCAGAATACATTTGTACGCAGAGAAAGTCAATTTCAGTGGGCATTACTTGGTAGTAACAGGGAGGTGGCTTGCCAGACGTTGGTATCTCACGGGCGTGTCGCGGTCAGCGCCTGCAAATTTTACGCACTTGCACTGATTTTGGCAGCCATGTTCAGACACTGCCCTCCACAGGGCTGGTGCGATGTCCGATAGTGCGACCGTTGTGCAACTTATAGTGCGTCTTAATATGCAAATCATCAGACTGGCACCGCAGCCAGTGGGCGTCTCTGTATGAATGCTATCAGCTCCGGCCTTAGCGTAAAGGCGCAGTTGCTCTGCGTAAAAAGTCAGTGGCGGCTGCGTCAGCATCATCCCCTTCGGAATCAGGCCCTGTACATTTCTCTAATAAGTATATTCTGTAATTTATGTATTTATTAAGTTTTTTTTTTTACTTTTCTGTCCTTCCAATGTGACTTAGGTGCAGGGAAATACATGCCCATATACTGACCTGTACACATCTTAGGCTTGCTGTGATATCAGACATCCGATATGGTCAATGTTTTTCAACTGTGCAAGCAACTAAGTCGATAAAAAGTCGAAGAGTGCATGCGTCCACATCAGTGCGGAACCACAGTTGCGATTGAGACTAGGGGTGAGCGGGTCCGGATTTCTGAAATCCGAACCCCCCGAGCCCCCCCGATCCGAGTCCGATCCGAGTCAGGCTCGACTTTTCCCGCCTGACTCGGATCTGAAATCGAGGCAAAACGTCATCATCCCGCCTTCTGGGTCTCGCGGGTTTTGGATTCTATATAAGGTACCCGCGTCGGCGCCATTTTCTCACTCGGCTGTGGACAGTGAAGAGGGAGGGTGGGAGTTAGGGCTGGCTGGGCTGTGTAGTGCAGTGTAGTGTTGTGCTGTGCTGCACTGTGCTGCTGTTGTCCATAGGGGCTGTGTCCACTCCTCCAAAGTCCATAGGGGCTGGCTGTGTTGTGCTGTGCTGCTGTTGTCCATAGGGGCTGTGTCCACTCCTCCAAAGTCCATAGGGGATGGCTGTGTTGTGCTGTGCTGCTGTTGTACATAGGGGCTGTGTCCACTCCTCCAAAGTCCATAGGGGCTGGCTGGGTTGTGCTGTGCTGCTGTTGTTAATAGGGGCTGTGTCCACTCCTCCAAAGTCCATAGGGGCTGGCTGGGTTGTGTTGTGCAGTCAGTTGTCCATAGGGCTGTGTCCACTCCAAAGTCCTGTGCAGTGTCCCAGTCCTAAAGGGGTGCTGTAGTGTTGTCCAGGGGGTGCTCTGTCCATCAGGGGTGCTCCCCGCAAGTGCAAAAAAAATTTTTTTTTCTGTGTTTGTGAATTGTGGGCCTGATTCAGAGCCACTCGTAAGCGGCCACTCGTTCGTAGTCAGTCGATGTTGTCCAACCACGCATGCATCGGTGTAACAGTGATTGCAGTCATTTTTCATTTGATCGTAGACACAGCGAACAGGAAGTGACATGTCAAATGTGATTGACAGAACTGTCCGTTTTGGGGTGGTGACGGGGGTGGAGAAGGAAAAACGCAGGCGTGTCGAGGCATTTTTTGGGCGTACATAAATTATCTTATGCGAGAGCCAAATGTGAACGGAACAAGTGATACGTCACTGTCTCATACAATTTCCATTAAGACTGCTCGCTCAGCTTGTGGTCTGGTATAGTCTACCACAATGACGATGGTCTCTTCATACTTACCTGGGCTCATCGATGGTGTAGCGATTTATCAATTGAGGCCACAAAAACAATCATCTTTTAATTGCAAAACTGCTTGTAAGCTGTTTAGCAAATAGACCTTTTTTAGTAGCTAAAAACCGAACGCAGGTGAACTACTCAGCTGCTAATTTCTGGGTCATACAATCAATTAGCTAACAAATGTTTTTTTTTGGGGGGGGCTTTTAAAATATTTGTAAGTGTTTCTTTTTTAGGGAAACAATATTATACGCATGTTTTTTTTTTCTTCATAATTTTTTTGAGGACAAGAAACCAATCGTCCTTTTGTTTTTTGCTAAGTGTTAATTAAAACTCATAAATTGTTTTTAACCCTTGTTTTTTTTACAACAATTAAATGTTTCTATTTCCCTTGTATTGTTTCTAAGTTTGTTTGAGGGATTACCTTTTAACCAGTTTTGGAATAAATCAACAATAGAATATTTCCGATTTTGAACATAATTTAATTAAATGATTGTGTCCCTTTTTTTTTCCCCATAAACATTTGTTTTAAGGTAAAAAAATGTCAAAAAGATTTGGGCCACACACACACAAAATAAGTGGCATTTGAACTAAATAAAAAAAAAATTAAAAACAATTCACAAGAAAGGAGAGGGAGGTTGTTGTCATGAAAGAATATGGGACAAACACAGAGATGGATTGTGGGGTAATTAGCCAGTGCTGTCATCGCCTTTTAGGCCGTTTGGCCGGGGGTTGGAGGGAGCCGGAATGGGGCCGGGAGCTCCTTCGGCTGGCCTGGCCAGAGGCAGATGTTGTGGCCTCTGGACTAGGCATAGGGCTAGGCACATTTGGAGGGATGGCTGTTGTTGTGCCAGAGGTGGAGGGTCCTGATGTTCCGGCAGGAAGGGAGGCCGGCAGTGGCGTAACTATAGAGGGTGCAGGGGGTGCGGTTGCTATGGGGCCCGGCGGCTTAAGGGGCCCGCCGGCCCAGCGATCGCACTCCCTGCACTTTCCATATGCCGGGCGCCCGCTGAGATTGTGTTACCAGCGGACGCCCGACTCCCACTCAAACCCCCGGCGGCAGCCGGAAGACTTACTCCGTCTTCCGGGTCCCGCAATGCACTATGGGAGTGACGTCATGACGTCACTCCCATAGTGCTGAGGAGCGGATGCCGGGGATGGAGCTCAGGAATGAGCTCCGTCTTCCGGGTCCCGCAGTGCACTATGGGAGTGACGTCATGACGTCACTCTCATAGTGCCGAGGAGCGGACGACGGGGCGGTCGGCGGCTTCACAGGAGCGGGGATAAGGTAAGTTTTTTTTTTTGTTTTGTGTTTGCGCCCGCGCGCGTGGGGGGAAGTTACTGGGATCTCACTACTGGGCAAATTACAGAGGGCTCGCTACAGGGGGCATTACAGGGGGCTTACTACAGGGGGCTCACTATTGGGGGAAGCTACAGGGGGTCACTACTGGGGGCAGCTACTGGGGGCTCACTACTGGGGGCAGCTACAGGGGCTCACTACTGCGGGCATTACAGGGGGCTCACTACTGGGGGCAACTACAGAGGGCTCACTACTGGGGAAGCTACAGGGGGTCACTACTGGGGGCAGCTACAGGGGGTCACTACAGGGGGCTCACTACTGGGGCAGTTACTGGGGTCTCACTACTGGGGGCAGCTACAGGGGCTCACTACTGGGGGCAGCTACAGGAGGTTACTACTGGGGGCAGCTACTGGAGGTCACTACTGGGGGCAGCTACAGGGGGTCACTACTGGGGGCAGCTACAGGGGGTCACTACTGGGGGCAGCTACAGGGGGTCACTACTGGGGGCAGCTACAGGAGGTCACTACTGGGTGCAGCTACAGGAGGTCACTACTGGGGGCAGCTACAGGGGATCACTACAGGGGGCTCACTACTGGGGGCAGCTACACAGGGCTCACTACTGGGGGCAGCTACAAGGGGCTCACTATTGGGGGCATTACAGGGGGCTCACTACTGGGGGCAATTACAAGTGGCTCTCTACTGGGGGCATTACAGGGGGCTCACTACTGGGGGCAACTACAGGGGGCTCACTACTGAGGGCACTGCGTAAGGGGCACCATTACAGTGGGCATTGCGTAAGGGGCACCATTACAGTGGGCATTTAATGTTTTAGGGGAACTACTGTGGTTATTTTGTAAGACCTAAGTTAGGGGGGGGCCCTTAAAAATGTTGCTATGGGGCCCAAAAAGTTCTAGTTACGCCCCTGGAGGCCGGCTCCAACATCTGCTGGCGAACGAGCGGCTCCAGGGCATTTGCAATCCAGATGTTGTGGCCTCTGGACTAGGCATAGGGCTAGGCACATTTGGAGGGATGGCTGTTGTTGTGCCAGAGGTGGAGGATCCTGATGTTCTGGCAGGAAGGGAGGCCGGCTCCAACATGTGCTGGCGAACAAGCTGCTCCAGGGCATTTGCAATTCTCACGTTTGCCCCAGTATTTTCCTCCAGGGCGTCCGCCACCCGTAGCAGATTGGCATCCATCCTCAGCAGAATCTCGGTGTGCTGATCCGTTTTAACATTGAGATCAGTGAGGAGGGCCACTGCCTGCGAGGGGGAATGCCCTGGACTGTCTTCCACAGGGTCCCCAGCTGGATCTACTGCTTCCTCACCTGCAGAGCCAGAAGAAATTCTGCGGCCAAAGCTCACCTCTGGAGCAGACTCATCCGCCTGTGTCTCTGTGAGAAAAAAGAGAAAAGAGTAAACTTAAAATCTAGATATTTTACAAAACACATTTCTGAGTTGTTAACATTACAACATTTACCTGGGGCAACATGAGGAGCCGCAAAGTCTGGCATGTCGGTATCCATGTTCGACACGCCAAACACCTCCTCATCCTGCACACACCCCTGGGCCAGCTCCTCCAAATCCGTGAGCTCAAGTGACACACGGGTGGGACCCCCACCTGTTCCCCCTGCATGCCTAGCCCTATCAGCCAGTTTTTGTTTAAGCCGATATTTGAAGTCACTCCATCTGTTGGTTAAAAAGTTGGCATTATTACTGCAGTATTTGGACCTGTAACCACTTTTTAGTCAAATGTAGTTTTTACGTACCGGCGTTTGACCTCCCGGGTTGAACGTTCAAACTCACCCACCCCATTGACAGCACTGGCTATGTCGTCCCACAGTTTCCATCTCTGGGTTGCACCCATATTCCTTGGTGCCTGTGCCAGGTTGCGTTGCACATTTGCTCCAAAACCTCCATCTCCTTCCTTGTAAATTGTGGCTGCCTTTTTTTTTTGGCCCTAGTTTGTCTACTATGGCATCCTCCACACCTTTTTTTTTAAATGGTTTAAAAATTTTTAAAGTAAAATGTTTCAAAATGTAATGTTAAACATAAGCATTTTCCCATAAAAAAACAAATACTGACATGGCGCCTCTTGGCTAGTACTTTGCTGCTCTGTACTCATTGTCTTTTCTCAATGCCTTCAGTGACGTTTTTATACATGCGTCAGCATTATTCGGCCGCATCATTCATTGTGCGCTCCTATTGTCCGTCCTTAATTTGAGCGGGAAAATAAAGCCTATTTATGGCTTGGTGTGACTCCATTCGAGGTGGCATTTTTGGATTGTTGGAGGATTTTTGGTGTAGTGGGTGGTAGTTTGGTTACTGTAGCGTGAAGGAGTTGTTTGTATTTTTTTGAAGGAGCGTTTTTGTATTTTTTTTTTTTTAAGTTAGCAATTTTGCGTATTTTTATTTGCTATTTTTATTTATATTTTTGAGTATTTCCATAAATTCCATAAACTTTTATTAATAATTTTTTGAAATTTTTTTATATATATATATTTTTTTTTACAGTTATTTTGGCTGGAGCCCAAGTGACCTTTTATAACTTTTTGATATTTGTCTGTTTTTGGTAAGTGTTTTTGGTTTTATTAATTCACAAATTAGATGTGTTGGTCTTAGCATATGTTTCGCTAAGTAATGTGTGCTTGTTCTGTGTAAAATCATGTCTTAACTCTAAATGTAGCGTACTATTTTGCAAACTAATGTGTGCTTGTTCTGTGTAAAATCATGTCTTAACTCTAAATGTAGCGTACTATTTTGCGAACTAATGTGTGCTTGTTCTGTGTAAAATCATGTCTTAACTCTAAATGTAGCGTACTATTTTGCGAACTAATGTGTGCTTGTTCTGTGTAATATCATGTCTTAACTCTAAATGTAGCGTGCTATTTTGCAAACTAATGTGTGCTTGTTCTGTGTAAAATCATGTCTTAACTCTAAATTTAGCGTACTATTTTGTGAACTAATGTGTGCTTGTTCTGTGTAAAATCATGTCTTAACTCTAAATGTAGCGTACTATTTTGCAAACTAATGTGTGCTTGTTCTGTGTAAAATCATGTCTTAACCCTAAATGTAGCGTACTATTTTGCAAACTAATGTGTGCTTGTTCTGTGTAAAATCATGTCTTAACTCTAAATGTAGCGTACTATTTTGCAAACTAATGTGTGCTTGTTCTGTGTAAAATCATGTCTTAACTCTAAATGTAGTGTACTATTTTGCGAACTAATGTGTGCTTCCTTCTCTAAATTTTAGACAACTATATTTGGTTTAATTCCTAGTTTATAAAATTAATCTTAAAAAATATTTTCTCCTTTTGAAATGTAGGTGGATTTTCACATGACACGACCCAGGCCTGTAAGAATCTTTGGTTTTCTTTGAAAAGATAAGTATATTTTTCTTAACACATTTATCTAAAACAATAACTACCTGGCTTAACATTTCAGGTTGATGTTGGTCGTATTATATTGGCCATGGTTCCAGAACCCGACCAACCTCAACTTCGTCCCAGGTGTAGGCCTCGTAGGCATGAAAGGCCCCAGATATATAGAACACGTGTCACCCTTTTTGGAATGCCAGATGATGAGGTGTTAAGGCACTACCGTCTGCTGCCAAAAATCATCATAGACACTCTCTCATTAATAGAGAGTGATCTTGAACGGCAAATTGACAGTCCTACAGCAATACCACCACTTACGCAATTAATGTCGGTGTTACATTTTTGTGCCACAGGATCCTTTCAAACCACCGTGGGAATAGTGGCAGGAATCTCCCAATCCTCCTTTTCAAGGATCCTGAGGGCAGTGATGGATGCACTTTTTAAACACCTCCATCATTTTATTAAAATACCATTGGATATGGGTTCCCTTAATGTGGTGAAGGCTAATTTTTACCAAATTGCTGGCTTCCCACACATCATAGGGGTTGTGGATGGCACTCACATACCACTTCAGCCTCCAGCAAGTCTGGAGGCAATATTTAGGAACCGCAAGCACTTACATTCGATGAATGTAATGGTGGTATGTGATGCCTCCCTACAGATCCTGTCCCTGAATGCCAAATTCCCAGGCAGTGCACATGATTCCTTCGTCATCCGGCAATCAGGGATTTGGCACAAATTAAACAACCTACCAGCTGGTGATGCGTGGCTTCTGGGTAAGTTGACACCTTCTGTTGAAACCAATGCAAAGCTTGGTACACAATGGTCCTGATGTTGTTTTTTATATTTTCACAGGAGACAGTGGTTACCCTCGCACGCCCTGGCTGCTCACTCCTTATTTGGTTCCCACACCAGGGCCCCAAATTCAGTATAATTCCACACTTACAGCCACCAGGCAGGTGGTGGAGTGCTGTATCGGCCTTTGCCTCCACCGCTCTGGTGGCGACTTCATGTATTTGCCGGCTATGGTTTTGAAAATTGTGGTCCTGTGTGGGATATTTCACAACATCGCCATAAGGAGTGGAGTCTCAATGCAGCCAGAGGATGCCTTGCCTGAGGACAGCCCCCCCGAGGTTGGTCGGAGGTCAGTATGTGGGGAGGCCATACGCGATCAAATTGTTGCAAGATTTTTTAGGTAATTATTTACACAAATTATTTTAATGACAAAATGTAGACATGTAATATTTTAATGTACACTTTTAACTTTTTTTTTTGTTTGTTTTTGTTTTATTCCCTAAAATGACCCTAAAAATCCATGCATACTACCTGATCAACACAAATGACTTTATGTGGACACATTGGATATAACTTCGGGAACAATAATTTCTTCTCCTCATTTGTGGATTCATGTTGGCATGCTACTTCTTCAAACAGTTCCTAATATTTTTTTTGTTTGGGGATTTTTTTGTTGTTTGGACTTTTGTGTGTGTTTTCAATGTGTGTATTTATTTTGTCAATTCACTTGGTGTTTATTATTTGCGTGCAATAAATTTTTTTTACGTTAAACAACCATTTCCTTTGTAAATTACAACCAAGTGTAACCTGCTCAAAAAAATGCCAACATGCTTAATGCCTAATACTGTAATTTCTTAATTTCTAAACTTTTGTACCCTGCTTTGTTGCTAAAAACAAACACCAAAGGTATTATGGTGAATCAGTATGTTTTCAATTCTAGGCCTAAGCAGGTAGCTATAATTTTTACATTACCCCAAAAAATAAATATAAATTTTTTGTCGTTAATTCTACAAACCTATTGGTATTGTTATGTGTTTAATTTGCAAGCTTACATACTTACTTGTCCTTTCTACATACAAATTTACATTACTTCAAAACACAGGGACAAATAGAAGACTTATGTAAGGTTCAACAATCTAAGATTTACAGAAAAGGACTGAGACTTAATTTATTCAAACAAAACTTTATTTACTTTGTTAAAATTTTTGGATATGCCAAAAACTTAGTGGCGCAGGAGCGCACAAAGGTGGTCCAATGCCACCAGCATGGCAATTACATGGCCCTGAAGACCATTCAATCCTGCAGCAATTGCCTTGTGACGCCTTTGGGCCTCTGTGGGGAAAAAAAATGTGCGGATTACTAAAATAACACCTTCATTTAGATTTTAAAAACACACAAAAAATTCTGGCTATACTGAAAACATACATCAGTTACAAAAACATGTCCAAAAAAAAGGAATGCCAAATAAAAATATTTCAAAGAACTAAGGGCCCCAAAAAAATAAAAATAAAAAAATCCATAGTTAAAAATGTAAACATACCGGTCACACTGGTGACTGGGCCTGGAGCCCCGAATTCGTCCTCATCTGAGGTGGGCCAGTGCCTCATGGAAGGAGGAGGGCTAATGTTGCCAGAAGTGGAGGGTGAGGAAAAGAGAGGGTGGGTTTGAGGGGAGGGGGAAGTTTGAGAGATGGAAATGTGAGGAGAGGGAAGGGACTGAAGGATGGCAAGGTCTGGGGTGGAGGGGGAATTTGGGGAAGAGTGGGCAGGGGATGTTTGGGTGGGAGTGGGGGATAGGGGACGAGACACATGTCTGCGACGTCTGACTATCTGCTCTGCCCCTAAATGATGGAGAAAAACAATTTTAATTACCAATGTTTTATTCTATACTGTAAACATGCACACGCAGGTATGGCCAAAATAAACCAACAGGGCTATACTGTAAACATGCACACGCAGGTATGTCCAAAATAAACCAACAGGGCTATACTGTAAACATGCACACACAGGTATGTCCAAAATAAACCAACAGGGCTATACTGTAAACATGCACACGCAGGTATGTCCAAAATAAACCAACAGGGCTATACTGTAAACATGCACACGCAGGTATGTCCAAAATAAACCAACAGGGCTATACTGTCAGGGCTATACTGTAAACATGCACACGCAGGTATGTCCAAAATAAACCAACAGGGCTATACTGTAAACATGCACACGCAGGTATGTCCAAAATAAACCAACAGGGCTATACTGTAAACATGCACACGCAGGTATGAGAAAAAAAAAACAACAACACAGAAACTTAAAACCATACACAGAAAAACTTACTTTGGGCAATCTGGAGACGCAAAAGGGCCAGCAGGCGTGGTGATCTGTGCCGCAGATCTGACCACCTGCGTTCCAACTGCCCTATATTTCAGCGATAGCCGAGGGAATGCAGGCGGCGGCGCACCTCCGCGTAGGCCCTCCGCTTGCGGAGGTTGGTGATGGGGGCCGGATGGTCCGTAATTCGCTGGTCCATCACCTCAGTGAGGACCAGTAGCGCACGCCTACAAAAAGCGGTTTCTCTCATGATGGCAATGATTTTTTTTACACAAAACAGTTTTAATAAAGGTCCTCGAAAAAATTTGATTGGCTAATGTACTTTGTAAATTAACAGGAACAATTCTATTGGTTATTGTATGAGTCATGTGACCTACACCCTCACAAATATAATGTGAGTTATGATAGGCTTGATGCAGCGACATGCATAAGCTAATTTAAATATAAAAATTAAAGTAGTAAAATCTACCTATAAAAAAAAAAGCAAAACAATAGTAGCATTCAAACAAACTTTTAATTTAGAAAAACCATCCCCTTGGTCAAACCGTACGTATTCTGCGGAACAAATGACACACACTAACAAGAATAAAGTTTATTGACATTGAAAAAAAAAACAGGATTGCAAACATGTGAATAACAATTAAGGTAATTAATATAGTGATTGCCAGTAATCGATTCAAGTATGTTTGCAGAATGAAATAGCAGGCAATCGAAAACTGACAGGGCCACTTCCGGAATTGACTTGTGCGAGCACTCCATGCAACCAAAGAGGAGACGGACACTCGCTATTTTGAACGTTCGCTAGCTAGAGGAGGGGTTGGGAAAATATGGGGCGGAAGGTTAGCTACGAGCGAACATGCGAGCGAGCGCTTGAATTAAAATTTTTCTGCTCGTACGGCGGACGAGCGAACGGCCACTTGCGTCCGGGTCTGAATCAGGCCCTGTGTGCGCAGTAACCGCACGTGCATCAACAAAGTAGCGCCAAGCGTGTGCCTGTGTCATAAGTAAAGGGCCGGCTGGCTTGACCGTTAAAGGGTGCTATAACCCCCAAAGTGCACTCCAAACAAAATAAAAAATTATTTTCTGTGTTTGTGAATTGTGTGCACTGTGGCCGCACGGTTATCAACAAAGTAGCGCCAAGCGTGCGCCTGTGTCATATGTAAAGGGCCGGCTGGCTCGTCTGTTAAAGGGTGGTGTAACCCCCAAAGTGCACTCCAAACAAAATAAAAAAATATTTTATGTGTTTGTGAATTGTGTGCACTGTGGCTGCACGTGCATCAACAAAGGAGCAGCGCCAAGCGTGCGCCTGTGTCCCATAAGTCTGTTAAAGGGTGGTGTAACCCCCAAAGTGCACTCCACAAAAAATAAACAATTCTTTTTTTTCTGTGTTTGTGTGCAAAATGTATGCGCAGTAGCCGCACGTGCATCAACACAGCAGCAGCGCCAAGCATGCACCTGTGTCATAAGTCAAGGGCCGGTTTGGACATCTGGTCCGGACTGTAGGACATGCCAACAATTTCTGACATGTCTACTGTTACTGCATATGATACTGTCACCACTGACAGAATGGTGGAGGAATTATTTTCTGTGTTTGTGAATTGTGTGCACTGTGGCTGCAGGTGCATCAACAAAGGAGCAGCGCCAAGCGTGCGCCTGTGTCATAAGTAACGGGCTGGCTGGCTTGTCCGTTAAAGGGTGCTGTAACCCCCAAAGTGCACTCCAAAAAAATTTTAAAATTCTTAGTTTTTTTTCTGTCTTTGTGAATTGTGTGGGCTGTAGCCGCACTTGCATCCTCAAAGCAGCAGCGACAACCGTGCGTCTGTCTGTTAAAGGGTGGTGTAACCCCCAAAGTGCGCTCCAACCAAAATAAAATAATCTTTTTTTCTGTGTTTGTGTGTGAAATGTATGCACAGTAGCCACACCTGCAGCAGCGACAAGCGTGCGTCTGTCTGTTAAAGGATTACATCGGAGACAGCATCCAAGTAGGCATGTCAGACAGTCTGTACCTGTACTGGCAGGAGAAAGAGGCAATTTGGAGGCCCCTGTACAAACTGGCTCTATTTTACCTGAGTTACTCCAGTGTGTACTCCGAAAGAGTGTTTAGTGCAGCCGGGAACCTTGTCAGCGAAAGGCGTAGGAGGTTGCTTCCACAAAATGTGGAGAAGATGATGTTCATAAAAATGAATTATCAACTCTTCCAGGGAGACCAGCCTCCAGAACGTACAGAGGGACCTGTGGTGGTGGATTCCAGCGAGGACGAATTAATACTCTGTGAGGATGAGGATGTACACAACACTGAAGAGGGCGAGGAATCGGTGGATGAGGAGGATGAGGACGACATCTTGCCTCCGTAGAGCCAGTTTGTGCAGGGACAGATTAATTGCCAGCTTGTTTTGTGGGGGCCCAAACGAACCAATCATTTCAGCCACAGTCGTGTGGCAGACCCTGGCGCTGAAATGATTGGTTTGTTAAAGTGTGCATGTCCTGTTTATACAACATAAGGGTAGGTGGGAGGGCCCAAGAACAATTCCATCTTGCACCTCTTTTTTTTCTTTGCATTATGTACTGTTTGGGGCATAGTTTTTCAAACTGCCATCCTGTCTGCCACTGCAGTGTCACTCCTAGATGGGTCACCTGTTTTTGCCGCCCAGTCGTGTCACTTAGCATAGTCATCCAGCTACCTCGGTGCAACCTTTTGGATATAAAAACACTATTGTGAGGTGTGAGGTGTTCAGAATAGACTGGAAATGAGTGGAAATGAAGGTTATTGAGGTTAATAATAGCATAGGAGCAGAAAAACCCACAAATTCTGTGATTTTAGCTGTTTTTATGCTTTTTTTCAAAAAAATACAGATCCAAAACACAAAACCCAGAACCCAAAACACGGAAGGGTGGTTTTGGCAAAACCAATCCAGATCCAAAACACGAAGAAAGATCCAGATCCAAAACCAAAACACAAAACACGAAAAGTGGCCGGTGCACACCCCTAATTGGGACACAAATTATCAGAAATGCGGCTATAAGACAGAGATGCACCGTCTTATTCTCGTGTTATGGGAGTGTGTCGCTGAACTGGTTGGTTGTGAACTCAGGTGCTTATTCGCTTACATTGGAGGCCATACTCTGATAGAGAATCTGCACCTTGCATTGGGCTGGCACATGTATTGACGGTTCAACCGATGGGTACATCTAAAGATGCACCAAGTGGTATTTCTGCGTCTTAATATGCACAAAGTGAGCGTCTCATTCCTTGCACACTCAGGCCCTGATTCAGCAAGGATCGCTATTGTGCTAGAACGTAGCGCAGTTGCTAATTTTAGCGGTGAAATGCAAATGTTTGCAATCACATTGCGATCACAGTTTACCATAAGGACGCCCTCTTCCCCTTACACACATCCGTATACTTGGGCAACTTTGTGAAATAATCGGTAACATCGAGTAACATCGGAGCCATACGCACAGGTAAGGCAGGTCAGACATCACTCAGGAATTGCTAACTTCAGGTCACGCTATGAGGCCTCAGGCTGCGTATGGTATTGCAGTGGATAATTTATGCACGCCGCTGCAACGCCGTCCCAACGTGCTGGCAAGCCTGCGTTCACCCAACCCCCCCCCCCTTCACCACCCATAAACGGCTCTTCCTGTCAATCACTGTGCTTGGGGTCTGCGTAGCCTCTGCAAATGTCTTTCCCATCGCAATTGCTAAATTGCGCATGCGCACTGCGATGCATACACATGCGCAATGCGAATGAATAGACCGATTGCGTGCGTCTTTGCAACTGCCATTCTTCCTGAATCAGGCCCTCAGACACCAGGGTAAGACTTTATTATAGTATGAGAAAAGGCGCTAAAGCGGTCGCAGCAGAGTGCAATTGTGGACCAACCCCCTTTTTACAATTAAAAGCCATAGTTTATTTTATGTATTGCACAATAACATACACTTCGGTATAATTAATTATATACAGAATACATCTGATTGAGTTTTTATGAAACACCTGACAGTTTGCAATCACTATTGAATGTGTGCTTCACCGTACACTATGGGCCTCATTCAGCTTGGATCGCAGTTGCTAATAAGCACACAATCAGCCGATAGTTGCGTTCAGTGCATGCGCATGCATCTCGCAGTGTGCAAACCAGCCACTGCGATCGGGACTGCGATCGCAGTGACTATGCAGACCCATCGCAGAGTGATTGACAGGAAGTGTCGTTTGTGGGAGGTGACGGGGGGGTGGTGGTTGGGCGAATGCAGGCGTGCTAGTGCGTTCGCACTCCGTTTCAGGGCCGCGCATTATACACTGCTACAACCTATGCAACTATTCTGCTAAGTATTACGGGTGTGTGTAAGGTAAAGTGGGCGTCCTTATGTAGTGCTGAGAGGGCATTGCGATTGCAATATACTAGCAAGGATTAGCATACTATCGCAGTTGAACTGCGTGCATAATCGCAGCTATCTTATAATCAAATAGGCATAGCAAGATATTCACAAATAATAACTAGGTGATAATTATTAGCCCAGCAATATTCTCTTACAGTATAGTGAAAAAATGTAAATGTAAAAAGAATGTATACAAGTGTGTTCTTATGAAAAAATTATAAAATCCAATATGATACTAGCTGATGTAGCCGGTTTCACCCGGGTCAGAGCAGTAACTTTTTCTGGATGCAGTCAGGAAGCCGACAGTCTAAATGCCGGCCGCCGGCTTCCCGACTTCCTAATCCCAGCAGGGGTCTAATGTTGTCGAAATCCCAGGGGTGCTGTTAGGGTTGGGACCCCCCCTGGGAGGGTTAAGGGCAGGCTAGGGTAAGGGGGATTAGGGTTAGGCGCCCCCACGGGGAGGTTAGAGTTAGGCACCTCCCCGGGAGACTTAGGTTTAGGCTGCGGGGAAGGGGGGTTAGGTTTAGGCACTTACAGGGGGGTTAGGGTTAGGCACTTGGGGGGAGGTTAGGTTTAGGCACCACTAAGGGAGGGTTAGGGTTAGGGGGGGTTAGTTTAGTAATAGTTTAAATACTTAACTGTCGGGATCTTCACTGCCGGTCTTCCACCGTCGTCGGGATTTGAACCGCCGGACATGCGTCCGGCAGTATTTTATACAGATCCCCAATTTTTCAAATAAGGAGATAAGACACGTGTCTGGAAAAGGGGCGTGGTCTCATGGGGAGGGGCATGATGAATCTAATTTGTCCCATTCAATGATGATGGGTACTGATCCCTTTGTACCACTGTTATACAGGTGTCACTGCCAAATACAGTGTGAATCCAATGGCTTCAGTGATGAGACACAATAATAATGCAGAGGTGATGGGTTCGAGTCATTATGTTGAAATGTATGTGTTAAATAAAGGAGGATGTTACTGAAGGTGCTCGGGGAGGTGGTCATATGGAGGGGGAGTCAGCCAGGGAGGAGATGGGGGCGGCCAGGAGATGCCGGAATAAACGAAGAAGCTACAAATGAGAATGATTATTAACAGAAAATTGACGGGCGCCGCCACACAGCCACCATTTCCTTCATACCATCTCAACTTAATTTATTTTATGTTTCTGGTGTAAAGGAACATGCTAATATCAAGTAAATTAAGGGCCTGATTCAGAGGGTATACAATCGGGAAGCCGGCTTCCCGACTGCTTTATCCCGGCGTGGGATAAATGACCGGAGTCTATATCTAGACGCCTGTCATTTCCCCGGTGCCGTAAGACCGGCGCCCGGCATCCCGATCGAAGGGATGCCGGGCGCCACGTGCGGACAGCCGCAGGGGAGAGGGTTAGGTTTAGGGCACCCGGGGGGGACTTAGGGTTAGGCACCCCCTCGGGAGGGTTAGGGTTAGGCTAGGGGAAGAGGGAGTTAGGGTTAGGCACCCTGGGGGGGGACTTAGGGTTAGGCACCCCCCGGGGGACTTAGGTTTAGGCAGCGGGGAAGAGGGGGGTTAGGGTTAGGCACTTGGGGGGAGGTTAGGGTTAGGCACCCCTAAGGAGGGTTAGGGGGTTAGGTTAGTTTATACTTACCTTAGCGACGATCGTGATTTCCAGCGCTGTCGGGCTTCCACTGCCGGGAACTCTGCTTTTGACGGCCAGGCGCTGCCGGGAATCGATTCCGATTCAGAGCCGCACGCTAGATGTGATCGCTCACACGATGTGTATGCAAATTGCGTAGGCAACGTTACCGCACAGCAATGCATTACCATGCCCAGTATTTCTTAGAGAGCGATCACATAGTGCATGCAGACACCCACCAGCCTATTTTAAGATGCCCACTTGTGCACGTCATGTCCAGTGTATGCAACCATCGGGTAACATCGGATGCTATCGTAGCACTTGATGTTGACCATACCCATACTTGATGTTGACCATACCCTTCCGCAAGCACTGCGAGCACTTCAGTGTAAAAACAAGCCAGGTGACGTGTGCTATGATGCTGTCTTATATATAATTATGCTGTCGAAGCTGGATTATTGGCTGAGACAAGATCAGTTTAAAATTGAATCACAGCAACGCCATCTTGCGACTGGCCCGCAATATGCCATCTTGGAAATGAGATCGCAAGACACCATTTTGTGAATGGCCGCCTAAGTGCCATTTTAGATAAACTCACACTTTAGTACATGTGGCGATATTACTATTAGCATCATGCGATTGCGTCTTTCACCATTTCTCATACACACATTAATACGCACAATTGCGCTGTTAACTAGTCGCATATTAGCGAATGCCTAGGTCATGCACACGCATCTGCCCCAAGTTAACTAGCGTCTTTACATCAAACCCCACATACTCACACATTACATATTCACATACAAGGTTCCATAAGCTTTAAGGTATAAGATTCAAGTATGCACATTTACTATAATTTCTATGAAATAAAGATTATTTTGTAACTAAAGGTTTATACGTGATAAGTAAGCCATGTTTGGTATTGTACTGATGCGTACTCTCTCAACAGTATTCCGGTAACATCGATGGAGAGATCGCAACAGGCATTCTCAACTTATGGACCGCAGAGACTTCAAGCAACAAAATGTACATTATATGACCAAGTGTTAGGATTTGCATGAGGCAGGGAACCAGAGACCCCTAGTTGTTAGAGGCTGGACTGTGTCTATTTGAACCAACTTGTTAGATGCCTTGTAACATATGCCCTCTCCTTTAGGACCAATGGTATTAGCAACAAACTTCTATTTCTGGGGGGCATAAATATGTGTGCTCTGACCCTGGGTTTCTAGTCTTCATGCTGAATGCTGAATGACGAGGGATTTCTTGCTGATGCCTACATCTGGTCCAGAGCGCTGCGTATGTATACTGTACTTAGGTCTGTATAATTTCTTTGCATTAAATTGTACTTAGATCATAGCGTGTAACTGACTGTACTTTTACTTGAATAATATTTTGTGCTTTGGAACCACAGGTTCTAGGTCTGAAGTCTTTATTCACTGTATGACTGCGTACGCAAAATTAGCGTCATCCTTAGAGGTTTATAGGCAGGATATTAGAAGGTATAGGCAGGACATTAGAAGGTATAGGTAGGAGTGTATAGAGGTTCAAATATAGTTTCCTTAATGCACACCTCTAAAACGCCATTGAGATGCTCAGGCACACCTGCGTTTGCACCTCCACTTCCCCATTTTTAATGGCCAGCCCGTTACCACCTCAGTTACCACCTACAAACGGCTTCCCCTGTCACTCACTCTACTGGACTGTCTATGTGCAGCGAGCGAATACATTGTGATCTTTCACTAAGGTATGCACACGCACACTGGCTTGCATATCCATGCGCACAACGCATGCACACTGCATACCATCGGCAGCAGTGAGAGTATGCATCTTAGCAAGCGGGTCTGAATCAGGCTCTAAGTTTTTAAGTTTTTTTTGCAAACAACTTTTATTAGCATTAAGAGCAAACAAAACAGAAGGACATTTGTTCTAAGGCGCGTTGGTTCGGACATGTCAAGAAGGTACTGGAGCTGGTGTAGTTGTCCCTTCCTGCTGTCGTGGGAGATGATGGAGATCTCCCAGTTGTCCACCATGTGCCTCACATTTAGTTCACGCACCTCCCTAGCCATTATCTGAGTGTCATACATGAGATAGTAGAGGGACCGGAACAGGCAGGGTCCATCTTCCTGTGATGGGGACAATGATGTATGGCACTATCTCCCCTGTAACATTAAAAAACTCAGATGCCATGTTCTAGAAAGAGAAAAATCCAAATACAAAGCAAACGATGTATCCAAATGGAAAAAACCTAGTCAAAGTGTTAAGTCCTTAGCAATGGCGACTCCAGAGGTGAGGCTACGGCACAGTCCAATGTTCAAATAGGGGAGCCACACCAACTGCCACCCCAAATGCTGCCATACATCACTGGCAGTTGGATTATTAGACAGCGCTGCTGCACCACTTCTGAAGCCGCCACTCCACCGAGACAATGAGCTTACAGCACTTGGGACATGTTGCTTTGTCACCCAATTACCTTGGTCAAGAGGAAACATTTTACCCCTTGTGAAGATACCGGGGGACCTGGGTATCCTGGGATTCAGGGATCACACAGTGGAGTAGGTTATAATGAATGCAAGATGAACATTACAGTCCACTCAGAGTTCAGCAAAGTATTTTCCAGCTGCTGTATATCTCCTCCCTACCTGGCCAGCAATGGCAGCTGTAACAGGGCACGCAGAGCTGCTATATATCTAAAGACACTGAGAGGGGACAACACCCCAACCTCCAGAGTCACACTGTACTCACATACTAACCCACAATTCCCCTACCTGCACCACCCTACTTCCCTCTCTCTCTCTCATTGGTTGGCCCTGGTATCAGTCTTTCCAGAGAGGAAGGAGGAGGGCTTTGTAACAGAAACACTCCCTTGCTGTCTGCTGTTGGCAAGCTTCCTGTATAAGACATGCAGACCGAGGGCTTCAATTTAAGAACAAAGAAATGGGTCATGGGGTTACATCTTTTCAACATGCAGGCAAGTCCTAGAAGTCCTTTTCCCTTGTCTCCTCACACCCCTTTTCACGGCCTTAAGGGGTCAAATTTTTAAAAATCCCTGCTTTGTGGGTGCTTACGTCATGGAAGGAAAATACTCCTTGATATTCATGTTTCTAGGTCCTTGGGTTTGCGATGAGCTTTGATGAGTCAGTCAGGAGATTGCACAGAGGGAGGAAACATTTTAGCCCTTTTTAGCCCCATAGGAGTCAAATTTCGAAAAATACCTGCTTAATGGGCACCTACGTCATAGACAGCATATAATCCATTATTTTCATGTTTCTAGGTCCACGGGTTTGGGATGGGCGTTGATGAGTCATTTAGTCAGTGAGTCAGAACATTCGATTTTATACATGTGCGGTTCGGTTCTCCAGAAATCAGAATCCACCCGAATTTCGTGAATCTGGGTAAATCCGAGTCGCGTTTCTAATCTCTTGAGGAGATCCGGGTAAATCCGGGTTGCAGTTCTGATCTTTTTGCGGTTCGGAATTCGGATTGAAATCCGAGTTTCGGGTTTTGGATTGCATAAATTACGTGATTCTAGCTGTTTTTAAAACTTTTTATCTATTTTTTATTTAAAAAAATCCAGATCCAACACCAAAACCAAAACACTTCAGGGTGGTTTGCAAAACCAAATCCAGATCCAAAACCTTCAAGGAGATACAGATCCAAAACCAAAACACGGGGGTCGGGTCATATCCCTAATATATTACATACAGACTTATTTTATATAAATTGTATTTGTTTTTGCAAAGAATAGCCCTAGCTGGCTGCAAAGTTGTTCTAGTGAGTAGAGAATAGAGTAATAGGGCAGTGTGACTTCAAAATGCTATACAATGCACTTGCTAAATATCATCTCACAAGTAGATAGGTTACAGATAATTTTAATATGTTTTTTTTTCTACTATATTGCAACAGAAGGTAACAACGTCAAAATGAAAATAATTGGTTGGTGCGAAGTGCTTTTTTTTTTTTGTATAAATTCACTTTATGATTAAAACAAAAATGCAAAGGAAAGAACGGCCTGAAATAAATGAACATGTGTGCCATCTCTCAGCCTACAGCCTGTTTGCATAATTCCAAATATTGTAGCTGTGTCTACTGAGCCACTCAGTAATATTTTACACCGTACAGTTCATGGGAGAGATGGCAGACAAGGAACAGATAAAGTATATTTCTTTCCTGGAAAGAATCATACGGAGTCTAAGGGTCACTTGCCTGGAAGACGCGCACTGTAATTATTTTCCAGTTCTGCTCAGCTGGGGCAATCCGAAAGCCGGCTAACTAGAGAGGGAATAGCCGGCATCTCCCGGTCTCTGTCTCTGGGGCTATCATGGCTGTAAACTCACATTGCAAAAAATGGCCAGGGACCTTTGTGCAGATAAAATGATCTTTTTGTTATATAACTTGCTGCAGGCTTCCTACAGGGAATGGAGTCAAGCTTACAGTAGCCACAAACAAATAATGACATTAATTAATGAATTAATTCTCATTAGGGTTGAAGGCAGTTGACCAAAAGAGCCATGTATTTCCTACTGGGACTTGGGAGGAAAATATTCCCTCCAGCCAATTACAGAACGCCTGTGTATGGATAATAGGAGGACTGTGCAATACGAACACTTCCCTTTTTTCATTGACGAGCTGGATAAAACGATTAGGGTTATAACCCTGCCCCTAAGAACACAACGAGAGGGGAAATAATAACAAATATTATATCTCTAGTTTTTTTGGGTGTATGAAAGCATTAAAAGAAAAAGTCACTTTTATTTATTTTTCCTTAAAGCAGAGAAACTGGAAGCAGGTCACAGAATTTACATAGCGTTTTCTCATTTCACCAAAATCGCTAAATCTATAAGCCGCCAATCATTTCAGAGGCTTGAGAATGATATTTCATCACACAACTTGATAGAACAACCTAAATGATGTTAAATAAATGCACTGACACCCAAAGGTCACCGCTTTTATTGATGAGATCAAATGAATATGTAAAGAGATTGCATAGCTACTGTACCAACCAGGGGCGTATTTATAATGAGTGCCCACCCTGCATCCATAAAACTTACCTCTCCGGAGTCCCACGTCGGCTCTGGTGTCTGTGCCTGCAGAAACGGCGGGAAAATGGTCGCCGCGGGCATTTTCCCGGCGTTTGCGCAGTACAGGGAAAATGTGCATGCGCTATAGACTTTGGGCACACTCTAGTGCCCAGAGTCTATAAGTGCGGTGCTGGCCGCAAAGTGCACAGCCGGCCGCCGGATGTAGAGGAGGGGGCCCGTGTCGGAGACTGCACACGGGCCCCTTCCTCTCTAGAATCGCCCCTGGTACCAACGGATTGCATTCTCGGCTCCCGGCAAATTTAAATACTACACAATACCTAGATGTAAGCCTCTGACCCAACCTGAACTGCGCAGGCCCCATCCCCTTTACTTGGAATTGTGCTACTGGGTCCCACCACTGGGAAGGTGCTTAGATCCCCCCCTTTTTGGGCAGAGACAACTCACCACTTGCGCCCCAAATAGGGCGTCGAGAAGCAATGCTTTTCCGACAAAGAACCTGATTCAGAGATATATGCGGTGATGATATTTATGCAGTTTAACAATGTTTGGCCACTGCGCCTGCGCAAAAAGTCTAGAAAGCCCTTACTGTGCACGCGCGAACCAATGTGTGCGATGCCGTTTGCAATTGCGCAAGGGATCACACTTGAGAAGGGGTTTGCGATCCCCGGGCGTATCAGGGTGGTGACTGGGAGGTGACCTAAAGTGGTCACAAAAAGGGGTCGCTTCATGGGCGTGTTATGGGAGGGTCATGGGCCTGTTATGGGAGGGTCATGGGCCTGTTATGGGAGGGTCATGGGCATGTTATGGGAGGGTCATGGGGGGCGTGTCGGGGAATGCAGTAGCAACAGCTTCAGAGGCTCAGTAGGGCTAGCGATAGGTGGCACTGGCCAGATCCTGACCCCATTAGAGGCCTGCAAGAACAACAAACCCAAAGTCAAAAAGTCTTTGATTTCCTGTGAAAAAATGCATTTTACAGTGTGGCAGGACCAGGGATGGCCCAAGCCCAATTTTTTAAGTAAGAGATATTTTTTTTTGCCACCCCCAGGGGTACTGTTGCACACACCCGAAAAATATAAAGGAATGGGATGGGGTAAGAGAGACAGCAAGAACATGAGGGTGGAAGAGAGAGAGCAAGAGGACAAATGATGAGGAAAGAGGCAGAGAGATAGGATGGGGGTGGGGTAACAGAGAAAATGGGGTGGGTGGTGTAGAAAAGAGAGAGAGAGAGATATCAAAAAGATATAAATCATTTAAAACAAACTAGATTAAATATATTTTACAATATAGGGGGTAGAAAAAAATAGGTAGCTGAGTTTGGAAGTTACAGGCACAATTATGGCACCAGCAACAAACATACAGACATTTATGAGCTTGGTGCTGCAAGTTGACAACAGGACACCATGCATGTTTCCAGCCAGCAGAGGCACATTCCTTCCCATCTCTGTGACAGTGCAGCACCAGCCCCCTTCACATCACCAGAGGTTTCCCCGTCTCCTTCCCCCTCCCCCTATTCCCTGGCATCAGGACAGGGCTGGGGAGGCCATTCACCTAAATAGGGGATTCCCGCGATGTGTATGGGGGCCTTATCAGTGTCCGGCGAGGGCACCTGGGGCACCAAGTGAGTAACAGTGACTCACTGTACGTGACTGCCGCGGCGCCCTCCTCTATCTGGTGCTCTACGCGGCCGTGTACCTGGCGTTTAGATCGGGCCGGCCCTGGGCAGGACTAATCCTGCCATAACTCTCTCAAACTTCCCGCAGAATACCCTCCGTAATACAAATATACACTCAGCAAGCCCAGAAACACCTAAACCCCCCATGACGCCACCTTGTTTGCCAGTGAGCAGGAAGCAGCTTAACAGCTTCTGTATATGGTCTGCTGGCTAACGTCAGAAATCGACTTGGGTATCGATTTCAATGCCGCCCCAGATAAGACAAGCAAGACACAGGCCCTTCTGTCTAATCATAAGCAATAGGCACCCTTACCTCATGATATAACACCTAAACCGAAAACAAAACATTGGCGCAAATGGTGCCTACAATCAGGAAATCGTCCAAATAGTGTGCAATCCCCAAATGTTTTACACCAGCCTGCAAACACCATTGCAAAACTGTACTGCACCTCTTATAAAAAAAAGGTAAAAGGAAATTGCTGTTAAAACAGAAGCCCATAAGTCTAAGGGATCTAGGCCCTCATTCAGAGCCGCACGCTCTGACCAGAGCGCACGCTCTGCATGAGGGCCGGGCTCCATTTTCATGGAGCGTCCTCCTGGACGCTCGTATAGCTGTGGGTCACCACCCACAGGCTATACGAGCGTGCATTTTGATGGCCGCGATGGTCGTGACCATCGCGACCATCGAAATTGCGAGCCGGAGCCTGCGGTTGAGGTTTTCAACCGCAAGCTCCGGAGTGATTTTGGCTCTATCAGAGCCAAAATCACTCCCACTGACATCACTAGTGATGTCAGTGGGCCGGCTTCTGACGGGAGGCGTTCCCGTGGGAACGCCCCCGTCAGGGCGGCACGCCCACCAAAGGGGGCGTGCTGTCAATCAACATTGACAGCACGCCCCCTTTGATCGGACACAACGAGCGAAGGAAAGTCCTTCGCTCGTCGTGTCTGGCGCATGCGCACGACGGAGCTCCCTCCGTCGTGCGCATGCTCAGTGCAGACCATCGACCCACTTGCGAGCGGACAGCCGCTCGCGAGTGGGTCTGAATCAGGCCCCTAGTTACTAAGCAGTGTTAGGAGACAGAGTGAAAAGTGATAAGAAAGTGATAAGGTGCCAGCCAATCAGCTCCCAACTGTCATTTTTCAAACACTGCCTGTGAGATGTGAGATGGCAGTTGGGAGCTGATTGGCTGGCACCTTATCACTTTCTTATCACTTTTCACTCTGTCTTCTAACACTGCTTAGTAAATAGACCTGTTAGTGACTTGGTTCAACGGGAGGAGGCAGAAAGTCGACCTTTGCCATTTAATCCAGATTATGCGTATCAAGGCTAGGGCAATGTCAATGGACTGGTAAACAGCATTGCAGGGCCCTGGGTCTGCAGTATCATTACTAGAGTCACTGACAGAATAGAACAAGTGCTGCATAAGTTGAAAATTACACTGTACCATTTTGGGGGTATCACCCCAACCATTTGACGCATGCCAGGGTCTGTTCTGAGTCGGACGCAGCAGGGATGTCTGGTGCAGCGGAGCGATGGTTTTCGGCTGCACATGCCTCAGAATCACGCCGTGTATGCGTCACGCTTTTGTCCGTCGCAGGACAATTAAACTTAGACCCAGAAATGTATGGGGCCTTCCTGGGCGCTACAGGGTGGAGGATAAACAGACGCACGGAGATGTTGCATCTCATGGGATTGTTGCAGGCGTGTCGCGTGCTGTTCATAGACGCATAGTCCTTCTCGTAAGAGTCCATATTCAGATGGATAATCAGCACCTGCCGTAAAATTGTAAAAACATCAGAAAAACGCCCGTTAGATTTGTCTTCATTCTGTTTTGTCCTCGTCCTGTTTTGTCCTCACTCTGCTCCTGTACATTAAACTTATACTGACAGATTGAAAACTACACCCTCTCTTACACCAGAGCCAGATCCTCCGTTAGGCAACCAGGGCTCTAGCCTAGGGTCCAGAGGGTTCTGGGGGTCTACGATTACCCTAAATCCATTTCTATGCTTCTTATTTCCTTTATTTTCTGAGGGTCCCAGGTAACTGTAACCCAATTTTATTGCCTAGCAAAACCCTACACTTTCACACAACCCTTTACATCTAAATCATGTCAGTGATTTAATCTATAAACAATCTGTCCAATTCATCATTTTGGCCTGTGGTCTAGAAATTGTTAATAAAAACCTCTCTCTAGTTTCTGGAGGTACCCAAATGCTCCATTCTGTTGTTAAAGTAATTTATATCTAATCCTTGGGGCAAAAAAAAGAAACCTTACTCCCTGCATTTTCAACTGGGGTTTAACCGAGAATAACTATATCCAAATCAGGGTTATAAATGTACCATCATCAATTAATAGGTACAAGATCTAAATCTTCAAGATTTAGTTCAGGGAGCTTATTTCCTAAACAGTTCTACCGTCAGAAATTGTATCTGGTTGACATAGAGGTGTCACTTTGAACCGTTTGAACCCTAGTGCCCAAGGAAAGCACATGCTATGGTACCCAACACACAGTACTGAAATACAACACATGTCGTTACATGCTATTTAGACATCCTGACATGCCCCTTGAATTCCCCATACATCTCTCCGCATGCCCATCAGATCTTCCCACATGCCCCTGAAATCTTCCAACATGTCATCAGATCTCTCACACTCTCTTCAGAGCTCCCCACATGCCTCAGAACTCCCACCTGTGCATCAGAGCTCCCCACATACCATCAGAACTTCCACCTGCCCCCATCAGAGCTCCCCACATGCCATCAGAACTCCCACCTGCCCCCATCAGAGCTCCCCACATACCATCAGAACTCCCACCTGCCCCTTACATGGCCATCAGACCTACTCACATGCCATTAGGCTTTAGTTAATGCATACAGATGGAGACTTCACCATTCACTGTCGCTGACTATCCTGATTATATTAAGTTGGAAAATGTGTGATATCATGTCATATCACATGAGCACACCATACTGCATCCGCTGCTATAACACCATAAAGCACCCGCTGCTATAACACCATACTGAATCCGCTGCTAAAACACCATACTGCATCCGCTGCTATAACACCATACTGTATCCACTGCTATAACACCATACTGCATCCACTGCTAAAACACCATACTGCATTCACTGCTATTGCACCATACTGTATCTACTGCTATAACACCATACTCCATCCACTGCTATAACGCCATACTACATCCGTTGCTATAACACCATACTGCATACACTGCTATAACACCATACTGCATCCGCTGCTATAACACCATACTGCATCCTCTGCTATAAAACCATACTGCATCCTCTGCTATAACACCATACTGTATCCACTGCTATAACACCATACTCCATCCACTGCTATAACACCATACTACATCCGCTGCTATAACACCATACTGCATCCACTGCTATAACACCATACTGCAGGCACTGCTATAACACCATACTGTATCCTATAACACCATACTGCATCCGCTGCTATAACACCATACTGCATCCACTGCTATAACACCATACTGTATCCTATAACACCATACTGTATCCGCTGCTATAACACCATACTGCATCCACTGGTATAACACCATACTGTATCCACTACTATTACACCATACTGCATCCACTGCTATAACACCATACTGCATCCGCTGCTATAACACCATACTGCATACACTGCTATAACACCATACTGCATCCACTGCTATAACACCATACTGCATCCTCTGCTATAAAACCATACTGCATCCTCTGCTATAACACCATACTGTATCCACTGCTATAACACCATACTCCATCCACTGCTATAACACCATACTACATCCGCTGCTATAACACCATACTGCATCCACTGCTATAACACCATACTGCATGCACTGCTATAACACCATACTGTATCCTATAACACCATACTGCATCCGCTGCTATAGCACCATACTGCATCCACTGCTATAACACCATACTGTATCCTATAACACCATTCTGTATTCGCTGCTATAACACCATACTGCATCCACTGGTATAACACCATACTGTATCCACTACTATTACACCATACTGCATCCACTGCTATAACACCATACTGCATCCGCTGCTATAACACCATACTGCATCCACTGCTATAACACCATACTGCATCCACTGCTATAACACCATACTGCATCCGCTGCTATAACACCATACTGCATCCACTGCTATAACACCATACTACATCCGCTGCTATAACACCATACTGCATCCACTGCTATAACACCATACTGCATGCACTGCTATAACACCATACTGTATCCTATAACACCATACTGCATCCGCTGCTATAACACCATACTGCATCCACTGCTATAACACCATACTGTATCCTATAACACCATACTGTATCCGCTGCTATAACACCATACTGCATCCACTGGTATAACACCATACTGTATCCACTACTATTACACCATACTGCATCCACTGCTATAACACCATACTGCATCCGCTGCTATAACACCATACTGCATCCACTGCTATAACACCATACTGCATCCGCTGCTATAACACCATACTGCATCCGCTGCTATAACACCATACTGCATCCACTGCTATAACACCATACTGTATCCGCTGCTATAACACCATACTGTATCCACTGCTATAACACCATACTGTATCCACTGCTATAGCACTAACGATACTGCCTTTGAACCTTATAAATACCCCTGCCTATACCTTCTAATATCCTTCCTATAAACCTCTAAGGATGACGCTAATTTGTGTACGCAGTCATACAGTAAATAAAGACTCCAGACCTAGAATCTGTGGTTCCAAAGCACAAGTATTATTCAAGTAAAAGTACAGCAGTTACACGCGATGATCCTCATATAATCTTAGCGCAAAGAGATTATACAGACCCAAGTACAATTATACATACGCAGCGCTCTCTGGTCCAGATGTAGGCATCAGCAAGAAACCCCTCGTCAATCAGCATTCAGCACGAAGACTAGGAACCCAGGGTCAGAGCACACATATTTATACCCCCCAGGAATAAACAACACAATAGAGAAGTTTGTTGCTAATACCATTGGTCCTAAAAGAGAGGGCATATGTTACAAGGCATCTAACAAGTTGGTTCAAATAGACACAATCCAGCCTCTAACAACTGGTGGTCTCTGGTTTCCTGCCTCATGCAAATCCTAACTGTTGTTCATATAATGTACATTTTGTTGCTTGAAGTCTCTGCGGTCCATAAGTTGAGAATGCATGTTGCGATATCTCCATCGATATTACCGGAATACTGTTAAGAGAGTACGCATCAGGACAATACCAAACATGGCTTATTTATCACGTATAAAACCTTAGTTACGAAATAACCTTTATTTCCTAGCAATGATAATAAATGTGCATACTCTAATCTTATACCTTAAAGCTTATGGAACCTTGTATGTGAATATGTAATGTGTGAGTATGTAGGGTTTGATGTAAAGACTCTAGTTAACTTGGGGCAGATGCGTGTGCATGAAGCTAATATTCAGCGTTTTCATACAGGGTCTTATGCATTCGCTAATATGCGACTAGTTAACAGCGCAATTGTGCGTATTAATGTGTGCGTATTAATCTCACTTAAACTCACAGTGATTACGCAATTATAGCATGAGCCTCCACAGGCACGTGAATTCATTAGAGCACAGAGATAACGCTGATCTGAAGTCTTAGAGAATCTGTGTGGAGGGAGAGCACCATAGACCGACATGGGGAGCACTTCTTCGCTCTCGGCTATCCCTAGAAGTGAACTCCTAGCAGTGTGGAATGCTGAGCATTATAGTTCCATGATTTGCTCATGCTCCAGCAGCCCCCACCCTTTTCAGGCTCCAAAATACTGGTCTTTGTTCTCCCAGGGCCTGTGAAGATGCAAATTAGCACAGCTACAAGACCCAAACCTCAGATAACACTCTTGGCTTTGAAGGTAATTTATTGTAGGAAGCCTGCTAATGTAAGGTGCTACAAACGACCCTCTTGCTGTATTCGAGCAGGGCCACCTGGAGTGAGAGCAGACGTTATGTCCATGAAGCTTGTCTTCACAGGCTAGTTGTCACGTGGCCATTTGCTCTGTTTAGCTAATGCAATCCAATTTTGACATACTGTACAGCCATTTCTGAAATATATCCTTTAGGGGAATTATAATAATACACACACTTTATCCAGAGCACCCAAACTACGTAAAGCCATGAAATGGGCTTTTGATGAATCGCCGTAACTTATGGCGATGATCACACATGCAATCGCATAATGCTAATAGTAATATCGCCACATGTACTAAATTGTGTGAGTTTATCTAAAATGGCGCTTAGGCGACCATACGCAAAATGGCGTCTTGCGATCTCATTTCCAAGATGGCGACTTGCATCCGCTGCTATTACACCATACTGTATCCGCTGCTATTTCACCATACTGTATCCGCTGCTATTTCACCATACTGTATCCACTGTTATAACACCATACTGCATCCACTGCTATAACACCATACTGCATCCACTGCTATAACAACATACCGCATCCGCTGCTATAACACCATACCGCATCCACTGCTATTACACCATACTGTATCCGCTGCTATTTCACCATACTGTATCCGCTGCTATTTCACCATACTGTATCCGCTGCTATAACACCATACTGCATCCACTGCTATTACACCATACTGTATCCGCTGCTATTTCACCATACTGCATCCGCTGCTATTTCACCATGCTGCATCCGCTGCTATAACACCATACTGCATCCACTGCTATAAAACCATACTGCATCCACTGCTATAAAATCATACTACATCCACTGCTATTACACCATACTGCATACGCTGCTATAACACCATACCGCATCCACTACTATAACACCATACCGCATCCGCTGCTTTAACACCATACCGCATCCGCTGCTATAACACCATACTACATCCGCTGCTATAACACCATACCTCATCCGCTGCTATAACACCATACTGCATCCGCTGCTATAACACCATACTGCATCCGCTGCTATAACACCATACTGCTATAACACCATACTGCATCTGCTCCTATAACACCCTACTGTATCCGCTGCTATAACACCATACTGCATCCGCTGCTATAACACCATACTGCTATAACACCATACTGCATCCATTGCTATAACACCATACTGCATCCACTGCTATAACACCATACTGCATCCGCTGCTATAACACAATACTGCATCCGCTGCTATAACACCATACTGCATCCGCTGCTATAATACCATACTATATCCTATAACACCATACTGCATCCGCTGCTATAACACCAAACTGCATCCACTGCTATAACACCAAACTGCTATAACACCATACCTCATCAGCTGCAATAACACCATACTGCATCCGCTGCTATAACACCATACTGCATCCGCTGCTATAACACCATACTGTATCCACTGCTATAACACCATACTGTATCCACTGCTATAGCACCATACTGCATCCGCTGCTATAACACATTACTGTATCCACTGCTATAACACCATACTGCATCAACTGCTATAACACCTAACTGCATCTGCTGCTATAACACCATACTGCATCCACTGCTATAACACCATACTGCATCCGACACCATACTGCATCCATTGCTATAACACCATACTGCATCCACTGCTATAACACCATACCTCATCCGCTGCTATAACACCATACTGCATCCGTTGCTATAACACCATACTGCATCCGCTGCTATAACACCATACTGCATCCGCTGGTATAACACCATACTGCATCCGCTGCTATAACATCATACTGCATCCGCTGCTATAACACCATACTGCATCCGCTGCTATGACACAATACTGCATCCACTGCTATAACACCATACTGCATCCACTGCTATAACACCATACTGCATCCTCTGCTATAACACCCTACTGCATCCACTACTATAACACCATACAGTATGCGCTGCTATAACACCATACTGCATCCACTGCTATAACACCATACTGCTATAACACCATACTGCATCTGCTGCTATAACACCATACTGCATCCGCTGCTATAACACCATACTGCATCCGCTGCTATAACAACATACTGCATCCGCTGCTATAACACCATACTGTATCCGCTGCTATAACACCATACTGCATCCGCTGCTATAACACCATACTGTATCCGCTGCTATAACACCATACTGCATCCGCTGCTATAACACATTACTGCATCCGCTGCTATAACACCATACTGCTTCCGCTGCTATAACACCATACTGCATCCGCTGCTATAACACCATACTGTATCCGCTGCTATTTCACCATACTGCATCCACTGCTATAACACCATACCGCATTCGCTGCTATAACACCATACCGCATCCGCTGCTATAACACCTTACCGCATCCACTGCTTTAACACCATACTGCATCCGCTGCTATAATACCATACTGCATCCGACACCATACTGCATCCGTTGCTACAACACCATACCGCATCCACTCCTATAACACCATACCTCATCCGCTGCTATAACACCATACTGCATCCACTGCTTTAACACCATACTGCATCCGCTGCTATAACACCTAACTGCATCCGCTGCTATAACACCATACTGCATCCACTGCTATAACACCATACTGTATCCGCTGCTATTTCACCATACTGCATCCACTGCTATAACACCATACCGCATCCACTGCTATAACACCATACCTCTTCCGCTGCTATAATATCATACGGCATCCACTGCTTTACCACCATACTGCATCTGCTGCTATAACACCATACTGCATCCGACACCATACTGCATCCGTTGCTATAAAACCATACCGCATCCACTGCTATAACACCATATATCATCCACTGCTATAACACCATACTGCATCCAATGCTTTAACACCATACTGCATCCGCTGCTGTAACATCATACGGCATCCACTGCTTTAACACCATACTGCATCCGCTGCTATAACACCATACTGCATCCGACACCATACTGCATCCATTGCTATAACACCATACCGCATCCACTGCTATAACACAATACCTCATCCGCTGCTATAACACCATACCGCATCCACTGCTATAACACCATACCGCATCCGCTGCTATAACACCATACTGCATCCGTTGCTATAACACCATACTGCATCTGCTGCTATAACACCATACCGCATCCGCTGCTATAACACCATACCTCATCCGCTGCTATAGCACCATACTGCATCCGCTGCTATAACACCATACTGCATCCGCTGCTATAACACCATACTGCATCTGCTTCTGTAACACCATACTGTTTCTGCTGCTATAACACCATACTGTATCCACTGCTATAACATCGTACTGCATCCACTGCTATAACACCATACTGCATCCGTTGCTCTAACACCATACTGCATCCACTGCTATAACACCATACTGCATCCGCTGCTATAACACCATACTGCATCCGCTGCTATAACACCATACTCCATCCTCTGCTATAACACCATATTGATCCACTGCTATAACACCATATTGCATCCACTGCTATAACTCCATACTGCATCCACTGCATCCATTTCTATAACACCATATTGATCCACTGCTATAACACCATATTGCATCCGCTGCTATAACACCGTACTGCATCCACTGCTATAACACCATCCTGCATCCGCTGCTATAACACCATACTGCATCCACTGCTATAACACCATACCGCATTCGCTGCTATAACACCATACCGCATCTGCTGCTATAACACCATACTGCATCCGCTGCTATAAGACCATACGGCATCCGCTGCTATAACACCATACGGCATCCGCTGCTATAACACCATACTGCATCCGCTGCTTAAATACCATTCCTCATCCGCTGCTATAACACCATACCTCATCCGCTGCTATAACACCATACCGCATCCGCTGCTATAACACCATACTGCATCCGTTGCTATAACACCATACTGCATCCGCTGCTATAACACCATACTGCATCCACTGCTATAACACCATACCTCATCCGCTGCTATAGCACCATACTGCATCCGTTGCTAAAATACCAAACTGCATTTACTGCTATAACACCATACTGCATCCGCTGCTATAAAACCATACTGCATCTGCTGCTATAACACCATACTGTATCTGCTGCTATAACACCATACTGTATCCACTGCTATAACATCGTACTGCATCCACTAATATAACACCATACTGCATCCGTTGCTCTAACACCATACTGCATCCACTGCTATAACACCATACTGCATCCGCTGCTATAACACCATACTGCATCCGCTGCTATAACACCATACTTCATCCACTGCTATAACACCATATTGCATCCACTGCTATAACACCATATTGCATCCACTGCTATAACACCATACTGCATCCACTGCATCCATTTCTATAACACCATATTGCATCCAATGCTATAACACCATATTGCATCCGCTGCTATAACACCGAACTGCATCCACTGCTATAACACCATACTGCATCCGCTGCCATAACACCATACTGCATCCACTGCTATAACACCATACTGCATTCGCTGCTATAACACCATACCGCATCTGCTGCTATAACACCATACCGCATCCGCTGCTATAAGACCATACGGCATCCGCTGCTATAACACCATACTGCATCCGCTGCTAAAACACCATACTCCATCCGCTGCTTAAATACCATACCTCTTCCGCTGCTATAACACCATACCTCATCCGCTGCTATAACACCATACTGCATCCGCTGCTATAACACCATACTGCATCCGACACCATACTGCATCCGTTGCTATAACACCATACCGCATCCACTCCTATAACACTATACCTCATCCGCTGCTATAACACCATACTGCATCCACTGCTTTAACACCATACTGCATCCGCTGCTATAACACCTAACTGCATCCGCTGCTATAACACCATACTGTATCCGCTGCTATTTCTCCATACTGCATCCACTGCTATAACACCATACCGCATCCACTGCTATAACACCATACCTCTTCCGCTGCTATAACATCATACGGCATCCACTGCTTTAACACCATACTGCATCCGCTGCTATAACACCATACTGCATCCGACACCATACTGCATCCGTTGCTATAACACCATACCGCATCCACTGCTATAACACCATACCTCATCCACTGCTATAACACCATCCTGCATCCACTGCTTTAACACCATACTGCATCCGCTGCTATAACACCATCCTGCATCCGACACCAAACTGCATCCATTGCTATAACACCATATTGCATCCACTGCTATAACACCATACTGCATCCACTGCATCCATTTCTATAACACCATATTGCATCCACTGCTATAAGACCATACGGCATCCGCTGCTATAACACCATACCGCATCCACTGCTATAACACAATACCTCATCCACTGCTATAACACCATACTGCATCCACTGCTATAACACCATACCGCATCCGCTGCTATAACACCATACCGCATCCGCTGCTATAACAACATACCGCATCCGCTGCTATAACACCATACTGCATCCGTTGCTATAACACCGTACTGCATCCGCTGCTATAACACCATACTGCATCCGCTGCTATAACACCATACCTCATCCGCTGCTATAGCACCATACTGCATCCGTTGCTATAATACCAAACTGCATTTGCTGCTATAACACCATACTGCATCCGCTGCTATAACACCATACTGCATCTGCAGCTATAACACCATACTGTATCTGCTGCTATAACACCATACTGTATCCACTGCTATAACATCGTTCTGCATCCACTGCTATAACACCATACTGCATCCGTTGCTCTAACACCATACTGCATCCACTGCTATAACACCATACTGCATCCGCTGCTATAACACCATACTGCATCCGCTGCTATAACACCATACTCCATCCACTGCTATAACACCATATTGCATCCACTGCTATAACACCATATTGCATCCACTGCTATAACTCCATACTGCATCCTCTGCATCCATTTCTATAACACCATATTGCATCCACTGCTATAACACCATATTGCATCCGCTGCTATAACACTGTACTGCATCCACTGCTATAACACCATACCGCATCCGCTGCTATAACACCATACCGCATCCGCTGCTATAACACCATACCGCATTCGCTGCTATAACACCATACCGCATCCGCTGCTATAACACCATACTGCATCCGCTGCTATATGACCATCCGGCATCCGCTGCTATAACACCATACTGCATCCGCTGCTATAACACCATACCGCATCCGCTGCTTAAATACCATACCTCATCCGCTGCTATAACACCATACCTCATCCGCTGCTATAACACCATACCGCATCCGCTGCTATAACAACATACCGCATCCGCTGCTATAACAACATACCACATCCGCTGCTATAACACCATACTGCATCCGTTGCTATAACACCATACTGCATCCGCTGCTATTACACCATACTGCATCTGCTTCTATAACACCATACCTCATCCGCTGCTATAGCACCATACTGCATCCGTTGCTATAATACGAAACTGCATTTACTGCTATAACACCATACTGCATCCGCTGCTATAACACCATACTGCATCTGCTGCTATAACACCATACTGTATCTGCTGCTATAACACCATACTGTATCCACTGCTATAACATCGTACTGCATCCACTGCTATAACACCATACTGCATCCGCTGCTATAACACCATACTCCATCCACTGCTATAACACCATATTGCATCCACTGCTATAACACCATATTGCATCCACTGCATCCATTTCTATAACACCATATTGCATCCACTGCTATAACACCATATTGCATCCGCTGCTATAACACCGTACTGCATCCACTGCTATAACATCATACTGCATCCGCTGCTATAACACCATACTGCATCCACTGCTATAACACCATACCGCATTCGCTGCTATAACACCATCCCGCATCCGCTGCTATAACACCATACTGCATCCGCTGCTATAAGACCATACGGCATCCGCTGCTATAACACCATACTGCATCCGCTGCTATAACACCATACTGCATCCGCTGCTTAAATACCATACCTCATCCGCTGCTATAACACCATACCTCATCCGCTGCTATAACACCATACCGCATCCACTGCTATAACACCATACCTCATCCGCTGCTATAACACCATACTGCATCCACTGCTTTAACACCATACTGCATCCGCTGCTATAACATCATACGGCATCCACTGCTTTAACACCATACTGCATCCGCTGCTATAACACCATACTGCATCCGACACCATACTGCATCCGTTGCTATAACACCATACTGCATCTGCTGCTATAACACCATACTGTATCTGCTGCTATAACATCATACTGTATCCACTGCTATAACATCTTACTGAATCCACTGCTATAACACCATACTGCATCCGTTGCTATAACACCATACTGCATCCGCTGCTATAACACCATACTGCATCCGCTGCTATAACACCATACTACATCCGCTGCTTTAACACCATACTAAATCCACTGCTTTAACACCATATTGCATCCTCTGCTATAACACCATATTGCATCCACTGCTATAACACCATAATGCATCCACTGCATCCATTTCTATAACACCATATTGCATCCACAGCTATAACACCATATTGCATCCACTGCTATAACACCATACTGCATCCACTGCATCCATTTCTATAACACCATATTGCATCCACTGCTATAACACCATATTGCATCCGCTGCTATAACACCATACTGCATCCACTGCTATAACACCATACTGCATCCACTGCTATAACACCATAATGCATCCACTGCTATAACACCATTCTGCATCCGCTGCTATAACACCATACTGCATCCACTGCTACAACACCATACTGCATCCGCTGCTATATCACCATACTGCATCCGCTGCTATAACACCATACTGTATCCGCTGCTATAACACCATACTGCATCCGCTGCTATAACACCATACTGTATCCGCTGCTATAACACCATACTGCATCCGCTGCTATAACACATTACTGCATCCGCTGCTATAACACCATACTGCTTCCGTTGCTATAACACCATACTGCATCCGCTGCTATAACACCATACTGTATCCGCTGCTATTTCACCATACGGCATCCACTGCTATATCACCATACCGCATTCGCTGCTATAACACCATACCGCATCCGCTGCTATAACACCTTACCACATCCACTGCTTTAACACCATACTGCATCCGCTGCTATAACACCATACTGCATCCGACACCATACTGCATCCGTTGCTACAACACCATACCGCATCCACTCCTATAACACCATACCTCATCCGCTGCTATAACACCTAACTGCATCCGCTGCTATAACACCATACTGTATCCGCTGCTATAACACCTAACTGCATCCGCTGCTATAACACCATACTGTATCCGCTGCTATTTCACCATACTGCATCCACTGCTATAACACCATACCGCATCCACTGCTATAACACCATACCTCTTCCGCTGCTATAATATCATACGGCATCCACTGCTTTACCACCATACTGCATCCGCTGCTATAACACCATACTGCATCCGACACCATACTGCATCCGTTGCTATAAAACCATACCGCATCCACTGCTATAACACCATACATCATCCACTGCTATAACACCATACTGCATCCACTGCTTTAACACCATACTGCATCCGCTGCTGTAACATCATACGGCATCCACTGCTTTAACACCATACGGCATCCGCTGCTATAACACCATACTGCATCCGACACCATACTGCATCCATTGCTATAACACCATACCGCATCCACTGCTATAACACAATACCTCATCCGCTGCTATAACACCATACCGCATCCACTGCTATAACACCATACCGCATCCGCTGCTATAACACCATACCGCATCCGCTGCTATAACAACATACCGCATCCGCTCCTATAACACCATACTGCATCCGTTGCTATAACACCATACTGCATCTGCTGCTATAACACCATACTGCATCCGCTGCTATAACACCATACCTCATCCGCTGCTATAGCACCATACTGCATCCGCTGCTATAACACCATACTGCATCCGCTGCTATAACACCATACTGCATTTGCTGCTATAACACCATACTGTTTCTGCTGCTATAACACCATACTGTATCCACTGCTATAACATCGTACTGCATCCACTGCTATAACACCATACTGCATCCGTTGCTCTAACACCATACTGCATCCACTGCTATAACACCATACTGCATCCGCTGCTATAACACCATACTGCATCCGCTGCTATAACACCATACTCCATCCTCTGCTATAACACCATATTGCATCCACTGCTATAACACCATATTGCATCCACTGCTATAACTCCATACTGCATCCACTGCATCCATTTCTATAACACCATATTGCATCCACTGCTATAACACCATATTGCATCCGCTGCTATAACACCGTACTGCATCCACTGCTATAACACCATCCTGCATCCGCTGCTATAACACCATACCGCATCCACTGCTATAACACCATACCGCATTCGCTGCTATAACACCATACCGCATCCGCTGCTATAACACCATACTGCATCCGCTGCTATAAGACCATACGGCATCCGCTGCTATAACACCATACGGCATCCGCTGCTATAACACCATACTGCATCCGCTGCTTAAATACCATACCTCATCCGCTGCTATAACACCATACCTCATCCGCTGCTATAACACCATACCGCATCCGCTGCTATAACACCATACTGCATCCGTTGCTATAACACCATACTGCATCCGCAGCTATAACACCATACTGCATCCCCTGCTATAACACCATACCTCATCCGCTGCTATAGCACCATACTGCATCCGTTGCTAAAATACCAAACTGCATTTTCTGCTATAACACCATACTGCATCCGCTGCTATAAAACCATACTGCATCTGCTGCTATAACACCATACTGTATCTGCTGCTATAACACCATACTGTATCCACTGCTATAACATCGTACTGCATCCACTAATATAACACCATACTGCATCCGTTGCTCTAACACCATACTGCATCCACTGCTATAACACCATACTGCATCCGCTGCTATAACACCATACTGCATCCGCTGCTATAACACCATACTTCATCCACTGCTATAACACCATTTTGCATCCACTGCTATAACACCATATTGCATCCACTGCTGTAACACCATACTGCATCCACTGCATCCATTTCTATAACACCATATTGCATCCACTGCTATAACACCATATTGCATCCGCTGCTATAACACCGAACTGCATCCACTGCTATAACACCATACTGCATCCGCTGCCATAACACCATTCTGCATCCACTGCTATAACACCATACTGCATTCGCTGCTATAACACCATACCGCATCTGCTGCTATAACACCATACCGCATCCGCTGCTATAAGACCGTACGGCATCCGCTGCTATAACACCATACTGCATCCGCTGCTAAAACACCATACTGCATCCGCTGCTTAAATACCATACCTCTTCCGCTGCTATAACACCATACCTCATCCGCTGCTATAACACCATACTGCATCCGCTGCTATAACACCATACTGCATCCGACACCATACTGCATCCGTTGCTATAACACCATACCGCATCCACTCCTATAACACCATACCTCATCCGCTGCTATAACACCATACTGCATCCACTGCTTTAACACCATACTGCATCCGCTGCTATAACACCTAACTGCATCCGCTGCTATAACACCATACTGTATCCGCTGCTATTTCTCCATACTGCATCCACTGCTATAACACCATACCGCATCCACTGCTATAACACCATACCTCTTCCGCTGCTATAACATCATACGGCATCCACTGCTTTAACACCATACTGCATCCGCTGCTATAACACCATACTGCATCCGACACCATACTGCATCCGTTGCTATAACACCATACCGCAACCACTGCTATAACACCATACCTCATCCACTGCTATAACACCATACTGCATTCACTGCTTTAACACCATACTGCATCCGCTGCTATAACACCATACTGCATCCGACACCATACTGCATCCATTGCTATAACACCATATTGCATCCACTGCTATAACACCATACTGCATCCACTGCATCCATTTCTATAACACCATATTGCATCCACTGCTATAAGACCATACGGCATCCGCTGCTATAACACCATACCGCATCCACTGCTATAACACAATACCTCATCCACTGCTATAACACCATACCGCATCCACTGCTATAACACCATACCGCATCCGCTGCTATAACACCATACCGCATCCGCTGCTATAACAACATACCGCATCCGCTGCTATAACACCATACTGCATCCGTTGCTATAACACCGTACTGCATCCGCTGCTATAACACCGTACTGCATCCGCTGCTATAACACCATACCTCATCCGCTGCTATAGCACCATACTGCATCCGTTGCTATAATACCAAACTGCATTTACTGCTATAACACCATACTGCATCCGCTGCTATAACACCATACTGCATCTGCTGCTATAACACCATACTGTATCTGCTGCTATAACACCATACTGTATCCACTGCTATAACATCGTTCTGCATCCACTGCTATAACACCATACTGCATCCGTTGCTCTAACACCATACTGCATCCACTGCTATAACACCATACTGCATCCGCTGCTATAACACCATACTGCATCCGCTGCTATAACACCATACTCCATCCACTGCTATAACACCATATTGCATCCACTGCTATAACACCATATTGCATCCACTGCTATAACTCCATACTGCATCCTCTGCATCCATTTCTATAACACCATATTGCATCCACTGCTATAACACCATATTGCATCTGCTGCTATAACACTGTACTGCATCCACTGCTATAACACCATACCGCATCCGCTGCTATAACACCATACCGCATCCACTGCTATAACACCATACCGCATTCGCTGCTATAACACCATACCGCATCCGCTGCTATAACACCATACTGCATCCGCTGCTATATGACCATCCGGCATCCGCTGCTATAACACCATACTGCATCCGCTGCTATAACACCATACCGCATCCGCTGCTTAAATACCATACCTCATCCGCTGCTATAACACCATACTTCATCCGCTGCTATAACACCATACCGCATCCGCTGCTATAACAACATACCGCATCCGCTGCTATAACAACATACCACATCCGCTGCTATAACACCATACTGCATCCGTTGCTATAACACCATACTGCATCCGCTGCTATAACACCATACTGCATCCGCTGCTATAACACCATACCTCATCCGCTCCTTTAGCACCATACTGCATCCGTTGCTATAATACGAAACTGCATTTACTGCTATAACACCATACTGCATCCGCTGCTATAACACCATACTGCATCTGCTGCTATAACACCATACTGTATCTGCTGCTATAACACCATACTGTATCCACTGCTATAACATCGTACTGCATCCACTGCTATAACACCATACTGCATCCGCTGCTATAACACCATACTCCATCCACTGCTATAACACCATATTGCATCCACTGCTATAACACCATATTGCATCCACTGCTATAACACCATACTGCATCCACTGCATCCATTTCTATAACACCATATTGCATCCACTGCTATAACACCATATTGCATCCGCTGCTATAACACCGTACTGCATCCACTGCTATAACATCATACTGCATCCGCTGCTATAACACCATACTGCATCCACTGCTATAACACCATACCGCATTCGCTGCTATAACACCATCCCGCATCCGCTGCTATACCACCATTCTGCATCCGCTGCTATAAGACCATACGGCATCCGCTGCTATAACACCATACTGCATCCGCTGCTATAACACCATACTGCATCCGCTGCTTAAATACCATACCTCATCCGCTGCTATAACACCATACCTCATCTGCTGCTATAACACCATACCGCATCCACTGCTATAACACCATACCTCATCCGCTGCTATAACACCATACTGCATCCACTGCTTTAACACCATACTGCATCCGCTGCTATAACATCATACGGCATCCACTGCTTTAACACCATACTGCATCCGCTGCTATAACACCATACTGCATCCGACACCATACTGCATCCGTTGCTATAACACCATACTGCATCTGCTGCTATAACACCATACTGTATCTGCTGCTATAACATCATACTGTATCCACTGCTATAACATTGTACTGCATCCACTGCTATAACACCATACTGCATCCGTTGCTATAACACCATACTGCATCCGCTGCTATAACACCATACTGCATCCGCTGCTATAACACCATACTACATCCGATGCTTTAACACCATACTCCATCCACTGCTTTAACACCATATTGCATCCTCTGCTATAACACCATATTGCATCCACTGCTATAACACCATACTGCATCCACTGCATCCATTTCTATAACACCATATTGCATCCACTGCTATAACACCATATTGCATCCACTGCTATAACACCATACTGCATCCACTGCATCCATTTCTATAACACCATATTGCATCCACTGCTATAACACCATATTGCATCCGCTGCTATAACACCATACTGCATCCACTGCTATAACACCATACTGCATCCACTGCTATAACACCATAATGCATCCACTGCTATAACACCATTCTGCATCCGCTGCTATAACACCATACTGCATCCACTGCTACAACACCATACTGCATCCGCTGCTATATCACCATACTGCATCCGCTGCTATAACACCATACTGTATCCGTTGCTATAACACCATACTGCATCCGCTGCTATAACACCATACTGCTATAACTCCATACTGTATCCGCTGCTATAACACCATACTGCATCCGCTGCTATAACACCATACTGCATCCGCTGCTATAACACCACCAGTCTACCTCTCTGGCCTGTTGGGAAGAGCTGTCCACCCATGTCATCCCCTACACCATACTGCCATTATCATTCCGACAGAAAGCAGTCTTACTGTACTACTTAAATCAGAGTAACTGGTCCTAAAGAAAAACAATAATATTTTTGTAGTGTTTTCTTTTTATATTTAATTTAGCCTAATACAAAATGAAAATAGAGGATTAGAGTCCCTTAAGAGCAAAACCGATGTAAATAGTAGCGCTTGCTTCCAGGCTACTGAACAACCCGTTACAGACAGAACATTCTCCTGGTTTAATGCAAATCAATACAACTACTTTTCACTCCAATGTTCTACTCTCTGGACAGTATAAACATGTCACATAAATGTCACATAAATAAGGGTGCGAAGTGCTGTATTGTGTCAACATAGTTGCAGGGTACTTTTAATGGACATAAATACGTGTTGGACACAGATCTATACAATTAATTTTTCATATGTTTTATTCATAGTGCTATTTGCAGAATCTAATCTATAACTTAGAACTTTATTTGAAAAATAATTAAATCCTAAATTAAAACTGCATGTGAAGTACAATGCCACCTGTTGGCTTTAAATATAAATATATATATATATATATATATATTGATAGAAGCACTGGAGAAGTGTGGAATGGCTTATATGTATGTCCTAGGTTCCTGTCATATGTGTTCTGAAACCCCCAGGAGAAGTCTGTTTGGGAAAAACAGACTAGAAATGTTGGGTTTAGAGAAAAGCCGGTTTCAGTCCTGGGGATGTGGATGTGAGGAGAGGGAGGGCTCCATCCACAGGCCACTCCAGGTTTTGGGCCTTTCAGCCTGGTAACAGGCTCATTAGGGCTTGCAGCTGGAAGTGGCTAATATAAGCATGGTTTGTTTGTGGCTGAGTGTCTTACACCTGGGAGAGCAGGCAGACTAGCCTGTTCAGAGACACTTGGTTACTTTCCTTGTAAGTACTGTGCATGTGTTTTGTTGATGGTGAGGGCAATAGGCCCAATCACTATTATAGAGAGGGAATCTGCTGTGTAGCTAGTGCCCAGCCGGGCTAGGACTTATGTTTATGTTTTGTTTATGTTTATATTCATTTGACACAATAAAGACTGGCGCCGACCAGTTTGTACGAGAACCCCTGACTTGTATCCTGTTTCTACTGCTGCTGTGTGTGTAAAGAGGGAGCCCATATACCCGAGAGGGACCCCTACACTGACTGTGTCACTATATATTGTATATATATATATATATATATGTGTTTTTATATATATATATATACATGTTGTGTCCTGCATGCTCACTTGTACATTAAGTACATTATGCTAGGTCCCTCTATCTCTCTGTTTCCTAATTTGTGTGTGTACCAATGTTTCCCTGTGTCCCCATGTGTTTTTCACCCCTCCTCCCCAATTGCTTGTGTGCCACTGTCTCCACGTGGGGTCTTGTCCCATTGTCTATCCCCATTTTGTATTTGTCTCACTTTGCCCCCTCATCTCATCTGTCTCCCATACCATCTATACCTCTCATTCATCTCCCATCTGCCCCCATTGCCCACTTTCCCCTTCCACCACCCTTCCTCCCAGCTCTCATCTTACCTTTCTTCGCTCTTCGCGCCTTTCTCTCCTAGGCAGAACCATAGTTGTTGGCACAACACCACATAACTGAACCTAAGCAAGGCAGGTAAGCACCAGTTCACTTTATGGCTTTACCTGACATCAAATGGTTACTGCCATCGATTACACTGCTGTCACCGGTGGTAACACCTGCAGGTGATAAGTCTGCCTAGGTGTAGTAGGTTCAAATCCAGACAGTAGCAGCCCGACAAGGGTGAAGATCCTGATCGTCCTAAAGGTAAGTATAAAATAACCTAATTTAACCCCCTAACCCTAACCTCCCCCCCTGTGCCTAACCCTAATCCCCCCTCTAAGTGCCTAAACCTAACCCCCCCTTCCCCACAGCCTAAACCTAAGTCCCCCGAGGGGGTGCCTAACTCTAACCTCCCCCCGGGGGTGCCTTACCCTAACCCCCTCCCCTAGCCTAAACCTAACCCTTCCGGGGGGGTGCCTAACCCTGTCCCCCTCCCCTGGGAGCCTTAAACCTAACTCCCCCCTGCGCGTGGCTGTCCGCGCCTGGCGCCCGGTCTTCCAGCGTCTGGTTAATGACAGGCGTCAAGTTTTCGACGCCTGTCATCAGTACCACTCCGGGATTAGAAAGTCTGGAAGCCAGCGGTCGGCATTTAGACCGTCGACTTCCAAACTACATCCCGTCTGCCTTTGCATGGGGAAAACTATTCAACAAGGATCACAGCAGAACCTGTACCACCGCAATACCTGAAAATTATATTTAATGCTTTATTCTTTGAGAGAACTATTCTTTTTCATCTCTAAAGTTAATGCAAATATATATTTTTTATTTTACATGAGCCTATAGACATATGTACATGCGCTTAGTCGGAAAACACCAGGGCTCCATGCTACACCATTGTGTCCACCTTGCTCTGGGGGTGAGGTAGAGCAGGTGGGGTGGGCTGTCTGTTTCAGCTGTACTGGCCCCCACAATTTCTGATGACAGCCCTGGTACATACAGTAGTGCTGTCTATCTGCATATTATTTACCCTTTTCTACATCACTTTACACTGTCATTCCTGCGCCATCAGCACAGAGATAAGAGCAGGAAGTGGGTTGGTTGCTTATTGGGGCTACATATAGAAACAGGATCGGTATGATTTACCGCCGGACGCGTGGTTCCAATCCCAACAGCGGAAGCACGGCAGAGGTGAAGATCCCAACAGCAGCTGAGGTGACTAGAAACTAACCTTAACCCACCCCCAAGTGCCTAACCCTAACCCCCCCTTCTCCGCTGCCTAAACCTAAGTCTCCCAGGGGGGTGCCTAACCCTAACCTCCGCCTGGGGGTACCTAACACCCCCTTCCCATAGCCTAAACTTAACCCTCCTGGGGGACTGCCTAACCCTAAGTCCCTCCTGGGAGCCCCTAACCTAACACTCCCCCCAACGGCTGTCCATGCCCAGCGCCCGGCTTACCTTCGATTGGGATGCCAGGCGTCAGGCTCCCGGCGTTGGTAAAATGACAGGCGTCGGGATTTCTATGCCTGTCATTAGACCCTTGCCGGGAGTAGACAGTCAGGATGCCGATGGTCGAGATTTAGGCCATCGGCATCCCTACTGCATACCATAGAAACATACTTATGTATAAATGGTTCCAGTATGGTACTGAAAAGCATCAAGTGAAAAAAATGGCAAAGAATTTGCCCATGTCTTATCAACTCTCTAATAGATGATTTGTAGATAGATAGACAGACAGATGATAAATTAGATAGATAGATAGATAGATAGATAGATAGATAGATAGATAGATAGATAGATAAATATGAGATAGATAGATAGTAAATTGAGTTAGTCACGATGTTATAACGTATTCTCCTCAGGTATGATTTAAAAAAAAAAAAAAAAACTCAACTATCAACTGTTCATTGTTGCGAAATGCGTCGCCTACTCACGTGTTAGAGCATTCACAAGCACAATCCCTAAAATATACAGCCATTCTGTGTGTAAGTATATAGATTACGTATTATAAACCATAGCTCTATATTAGGTATTATTTGATTCCTGTGTATATTTGTGTGTATTGATGTATTGATGTCTTTATGCTCTCATTGAAAAGAAAAAAAAAATCTGCTTTCTTGTTCTTTTATTTGTTGCTAAAAAGTTACACGCGGTTAGCGAAATCTACAAGCTGATTACCTGGGAATGGAGGGGGACGCACACTGAGAGCACAGCTAACGCTCATTTTACTTTGAATATTCCAGAATCTTTTCTTGTTAGCATTTAAAGAACGGGAGAAATCGGGCATCACGCTGGCGACTATTATTATAACAATGTTCTGTCATTATCCTCCTTTCTAGGGGGCATATTGCCTGTGCCGTCTACTTTGTGGCGTAGAAATACATATTTCTGCTAATATCAAGATAACTCTAAGGAATCGGTCACAGAACTGTCACATAAAAAAATAGACTATATTATTTTAAATCACAGGATTTATTTATTACCATAAGAATGCACAGAACGATATAAATACATATTCTCTCTCACCCTTTTATAGTAAACTGCTGAAAACTAGAAAGCAATTCAGGTGGGCACATGTTAATGGGGGTTTCTAGTGTATAGGCTTGTGCATACCCTTTACCCCTTGCAACTTTTCTTATGTACATTGCTTTCTGATTTCATTCTCGTTGTTTAATCTGTATTTCTATTATCAATATACTTGTTTGTTTTTCTTGCCCTGGGTGGCACAGTGACACAGTGGTTACCATTGGTGCATTGGGTTGCTCCTGACCACGGCTCTATCTGTGCAGAGTTTGTATGTCCTCCCTATGTTTGTCGGTGTGTCTGTAAGCATTTGTGATAGAGGTTAGAAGACTTTGGACCTCATTCAGATCCGGTCGCGAGCGCTGAGCGCTCACAACTGGGTCGATGTTTAGGCCCTGCGCACGCGCAGCAGCCGCAGTGCGCGTACGCAAGCTCCGGAGCGAGAGAGAATTTCTCTCGCTCCGGAGCTCACTACAAAAGGGGCGGCTGTCGATGTTGATCGTCAGCTCGCCCCATTTTGTAGGCAGGGCGGGGGGTGGCTACACAAACGGAGGCGTTCCGTTAAATTTTTGTGGTCGACCGCACTGACATCAGCAGTGATTTCAGAGCAGGAAGCTCCCTGGGGCTTGCGGTTGCCGAGACCCAACCTTAGGGTCTCGTCGCAAGCCCCGATGGTCGCGATGGTCTTGACCATCGCAACCATCAACCTGGTCGGTCGCGAAAGCTGTGGGTGGTAACCGACCAGGAGGCCGCACTTGAAAAATCAAGGGGCCGCCCTCATTCAGAGAGAGCGTTTGTTTCTTGCGACCGCCTCTGAATTAGGGCCTTTACCCTCAGCTGTGAGAGGGCCAGTGCATGGCCTGAGCGAGAGATGTGCGTGGCACAGGTGGTTGGCTCCTCTAATGGTCAATAGCATCTAATTTTACAGCTTGGTTTTTGGAAGATCTGTTCTCCCAGAGGACAGCGCTTGCTTTGGTGAAGAATGACTGCCCTGGGCTGATAAAGACCTAAAAAGATGTTATAGTCAGTGCGCAAGGCCGAGGGGGGTGACACATTCACTGCCCCAGTCAGTGGCACCCTTTTTTGGCTTGAGGGCTGGAGCCTGGATTGTGCCCAGCTATCTTGCTGATCCCAGCCTGGCTGCCTCTTTGTGACATCAGCACGTTACATGTTCTGAGGGCCGTAGAAGGTGCCGTTTGGGGCGTGAAAGTGCCGTGCTACGGCCATGTTTTTTCTCAATGCGTTTTTCTTGTCCATCAGTCACTAATGCCGGCCATACACTAGCGTGATTTTGGGACAATTGCACGATTTTAGACACCTCGTACGACGCATTGTGTGTAAATCGTGTAGTATTTAGGTAGGAATGCGATTCGATGCGTGCTCCCGCTGCTCTTATACCGTATCTTATGATCAGACGCGCAGCCCATATTATCCGTCGTAATCGTATGCAGATCGTGCCGTGTATTTGCACGTGCGATGCATCGTGCGTCCGAGCGGCGTCATTTGAATGACATTTTCCTCTAATTAAATCTATTATGATAGTATGTTTTTAGTGAGGCACACGATCGATCGTATGATGATACTTCGTATAGGGGCGAATGGTCGTACGTGAGATCGTATGTACATCGTGTGTCAACAAATCACCAAATGGTGTGGCCGGGACCGCCAGGGAGTTGCTGGGGAGTTCAAGGGAAATGGTCTGATGAATTGCATCTTATGCTGGTAGTATTAGTGTATGGCCAGCATAACGCTAACCCTAAACCTGACAGCAACCCAAATGGTAACCCTAACGCTAATACTAACCCTAACAGTATCCATAACTCCAACATTAACTCCAAGCCTCATAGAAATGTCGGCATTATGGCAATGGGCCTGATTCAGCTTGGATCGCATTTGCTAATACGCACGCAATCGGCTGATGGTAGCGTACTGCGCATACTTAAGCAATGCAGTACGCGAACTTGCAGTGACCACGCAGACCCATCGTAGAGTGATTGACAGAAAGTGCCTTTTGTGGGTGGTGACGGGGGGGGAGAGTGGGGAGGGTAAGGCAGGCGTGCCAGTGCGTTCCAACGCCATTGCATGGGCATCCATTAATTATCCACTGCGATGCCTTATGCAGCCTGAGCACTCACTTCCTAAGTAAGGTCAGGGCTTGTGCAAGTGTGCGTGAAGCTGCGATGGTGCTCGATTGCACTGATGTTTTCGCAGTCTTGCTAAACATTACGGATGTGTGTAAGGTACAGTGGGCGTCTTTATGTTGTGCTGCAGCGGCATAGCGATTGCAGTGGATTAGCATACTATCGCAGTTGAACTGTGGCCCTGATTCAAAGCCTACGCTCTGACAGAGCGCTCGCCCTGAATCAGGGCCGTCCCTTCTCCTTTTTGGAGCGGCCTCCTGGCCGCTCGCATAGCTGTGGGTGACCACCCACAGCTATAGCGAGCGGCCAAAATGATGGTCGCGATGGTCAAGGCCATCGCGACCATCGGGCTTGCGACGAGACCCTGCGGTAGGGTCTCGCTGCCGCAAGCCCTGGAGTGCAAGCATTAGTGATGTCAGGCGGGCAGGCCCCAGACGGCAGGCGTTCCCATGGGAACTCCTCCGTCTGGGCAGCCACACCCCTGGCACGCCCACCAAAGGGGGCATGCTGTCAATCACCACTGACAGCACGCCCCCTTTGGTGCGAGACCCATAACGACGGCTGGGCCGTCGTTTTTCGGGTCTCGCGCATGCGCACGACGGAGCCGCCATGGGCAACATCGACCCGCTTGCGAGCGCTCAGCGCTCACGAGCGGGTCTGAATCAGGCCCTGTATGCGTAATCGCAGTTGCGATCAGTAATGAATCAGGTCCAATGTCAGCATTTCCGATGTTTTGCAAGTGCCAGCATGAATGATGCTGACATTTTAACCATTTTAACCATGTCAACATCATCAACATCGACTTTCTGCTTTCGACATTGAGAATGTCGACACGGTGAGCGGAGACGTGGTGACTGCATACCCCCAAGTCAAGTTTTAGAATACTAAGCAGGGGCCTAATTCAGACCCGGTCGCTAAGAAGCGTTCGCTCGTAGCTGGCCGATTTTTGCATTCTGCGCATGCACATGCATCGCAGTGTGTGAACCAATGCGAAATATCGGGAAGCGTTTGCTCGCCAAGCATAGACAGCTCAGCAGAGGGAGTGACAGGAGCTGCTTGTGAGAGGTGACAGGGGCTGGCCACTAGAAATGGGGGAGTGGAGGTGCGAACGCAGGCGTGTCTGAGCGTCTTAACGCCGTTTCAGGGGCGTGCATAATTAACGGGCTGCGTCATTGTTCACGTCACCTGGTTGAATTTTACAGTGAAGAGCTCACAGTGCTTGCGGCAGGGTATAGTCAACCTCAAGCGCTGCCGATGGTACCCAATGTATCGATGGTTGCATACACTTTCTGGAGATGATGTGCGCAAGTGGGCATCTTAAGACAGGCTGGTGGGCTCCTACATACACAAAGCGATCGCACACCAAGACATAGAGGGCGTGCTAATGCCTTGCCGTGCGATCGCCTGCCATGCTGGGTGTGTGGCGAATTTGCATACGCTGGGAACGAGCGTAGGCTTCTAGCGAGCGGGTCTGAATTAAGCCCACAGTTCCAAGTGACTTGTAATCCAATACAAAGCAGAAAGTAGAATTCATTCTCCCCTATGTGTATCAATATTACAGTATCTTTAATAAAATAAATCAGTTACAAACTGTGGGCCTGATTCAGACCCGGTCGCAAGCGCTGAGCGCTCGCAACCAGGTCGATGTTTGCCCACTGAGCATGCGCACGATGGAGTCGGCTCCGACGTGCGCATGCGCGAGACCCGGCTAGCGACAGGTGCTTAGTTGCTGTTGATGGTGATTGACAGCTCGCCCTGTTTGGTAGGCGGGCAGGGGGGGTGGCTGGCCAAACGGAGGCGTTCCCGTAGGACCGCCTACCATTTGGGGGCGGCCCCACTGACATCACCAGCGATATCAGTGGGAGAGCTTCCGGCTCTATTAGAGCCAGAAGCTCTCTGGGGCTTGTGGCCACGAGACCCTACCACAAGGGTCTCGTCGCAAACCCGATGGTCGCGATGGTCTTGACCATCGCGAGCATCAACCTGGACGCTCGCAATAGCTGTGGGTGGTCAGCCACAGCTATGTGAGCGGACTGGAGGCCGAACAAAAATAAAAAAATTCTCTATTTCTATGTGATATTCAGAATGCACATATTGCGACAGTTTGCAAACCTCAGCCTCTTCCCACATCTGATTGCTCCTCTGCCTTGAAGGAGGAAAAAATTATTAAGTATATTCATTGCGCTGTGCATTTGATATATTCTCTTTCTCAGACGCTCTGCCTACTCATAACTTATACGTTTAAAAAAAAAAAATCAATCTCTAATACTTACTGGTAGTAAATCTTGAAACATTAAAATTGCAGTATTTCAAACATAAAGCAAGACTGCTATATTATCAATGCCCCTTCCACTGGTATTGCAGCGTGCTGTTTGTGTGGTTATTTCTGCATGGTTGTCGGTAGCGCTGCACATATCGGTGAACATACATGCCTGTCTATTGATCTATAAGAGATGTAGTCAGGATACCAGCGGGCGGGACATCCCGACAGCCACATCCTGACATGGGACTAAAGATAGGCGACTATCATTAGTCCCACTACTAAATCCCGACACCCAGCTTACCGAACGAAGGTAATCCGGGTGTCTTAGCGTGTAGCCGCGCGGGGGGAGGGTTAGCTTTAGGGACCCCCGGGGGGACAGGGTCAGGCAGCCCCCAGGAGGATTAGGGTAGGGAAAGGGCTGGATAGGGTTAGACACCACTAGGGGGGGATTAGGGTCAGGCACTCCCCTGGGAGGGTTAGGTTTAGGTTGCGGGGGTGGAGTTAGGTTTAGGCACTAATGGGGGGAGGTTAGGGTTAGGCACCCATAAGGGAGGGTTATGGTTAGGGGGGAGAGGGGTAGGGATAGTATACTTACCTGCGCTGTCGGGATTTTCACCCATCGGGCTGCCGGCGTCGGGATTTGAACCACCGGGCTGACATCCGGCAGTCATTCCTACTGATTCTAGTCCTCCTACATCCAATATGCAAAAAGGTTAGGGTTAAGGGGGGAGAGGGGAGGGTTAGAGTATTTACCTGCTGTTGTCGGGATTCCGACCCGCAGTTTTGCAGTTTCTTACAGTGACCCAAAATTTTGATAAATACAGAAGGTCCTGAACAATTAAAGGACTATTAAAATTCCTAATGGCTAATGTGAACCTATATTCCTACACCTGGTGAATAGCGGAACACATTTGTCTACAATAAAGTTTCAGAGATATATTGGCGGGTAAAATGCTCAGCTTTATTTAATGATTGAAAAGAGGGTAAAAGTATGATGGCAAAGGAAGAACGGCCCTAAACACAGTATTGTCATTTTACCCAAATAATCCAATACAAGGTGTAGATGGGGACTAACTGACAGTCCATCACCCACAGCTGAAGGCTTAGATGAGGGCCAACTGCCAGCTCATCACCAACAACTCAAGGCTTAGATGGGGCCAACTGCCAGCTCATCACCAACAACTCAAGGCTTAGATGGGGCCAACTGCCAGCTCATCACCAACAACTCAAGGCTTAGATGGGGACTAACTGACAGTCCATCACCCACAGCTGAAGGCTTAGATTGGGGCCAACTGCCACCCCATCACCAACAACTCAAGGCTTAGATGGGGACTAACTGACAGCCCATCACCAACAACTCAAAGCTTAGATGGGGATTAACTGACAGTCCATCACCCACAGCTCAAGGCATTGATGGGGGCCAACTGCCAGCCCATCACCAACAGCTCAATGCTTAGATGGGGGCCAGCTGCCAGCTCATCACCAACAACTCAAGACTTTGATGGAGGCCCACTGCCAGTCCATTGCCAACAACTAAAGGTTTAGATGGGGACTAACTAACAGCCCATCTCCAACAACTCAAGGCTTAGATGGAGGCCCACTGCCAGTCCATTGCTAACAACTCAAGGCTTAGATGGGTGCCAACTGCCAGCCTATCACCAGCACCTACTTGAGGTAAGAGGGCTCCATCTTTTAACTTGCCCTGGGCTCCAAATACCCTAGTTACGCCACTGGATTCCACTATTTGAATTTTGGAATGTCAAACACTTAGCACACAGTCACTTTGGAGGGACTTTTCTGAACTCCCTGTACATATTCTATTATATACTGTATACGATACTATTATTAGAATGTAAGCTCCCACGAGCAGGGCCCTCTTCCCTCATGTGCTTTTCCTTCCCTTACTTACACGATCATCTACTCTTTACTCCCTACAATGACACCTACTGTAACCCCTGATTTCTGTCGCCCTGCTGCTTATTTGGGTATTATGACCACTGTCGCACAAATGTTTATAAACCACGTCCTTGTCCTGCAATGTTATGTACTGTAAGTAACTGTTTACTATGTACTTTATAAGGTGCTGCGGAACCCTTGTGTGTTTAAATTATTAATAGTAATACCAACTAATAGTTTGACATTCTGTAGTTGATATGCTTGAAGATGATCAGATCTCACATCTTGCCGCCCTGTTGATTAGTGCACAATAGAGCTTTAGCGAATGTCACTAACAGTATATATGTTATTATAACTTATTTGTAGGTTTTTTGCATCCTGTGTAGACAACTGATACTATTAACAACGCTTCTTTTGAAATGTGCAACCTGGAAATGATAAAGTAATAACTAATCTCATTTGTGTGGGGTTACCCTGAACAGCAGATCCTTAATGCAGCCCTCCAGGTTGAAGCTACCTCTCATTTTATGATCATTTAGCTGAGAGGAATTGCCAATTAGAACTATAGTGTACTTTTGTTCCCGGACGCTATACCTACCACAGTTTATAAGTAACAGGAGAATAAGTGGATTAAATGTTCGGGTAAATCTATCAGCTTGTATTGCATGAGAGCAAAAGAGTGCATATGGTTTTTTTTTTCTTACTTCTGCCAGATGGCCCCTAGATACTTTACTGGGCACAAGTTTTTAATATATTTAGTCTACTCTGTTCCAAAATTAAATTCATATCCACCTTGATAAATGAGAAATAGAGAAATATATACTTGGTTAGACTTTAAAATATGAAAAAAAAAATAACAGCAATAGTTTATTATTGATATACAGTTGTGTCCTCACTTACTTACTGTCCATATGATATATATATATGCTCCGAGAGAAGCAGCGTGCTGTATTTCTTTACATTTAGCTTTTTGGTTGCATCACAGATGCAGCAAAATGCTGTTTGCGGTGTACCAGAGACGATGGGCACAGGAATTGGTTTTACACACGCATAAAATCGCAGGTGAAGCTCAACGCTACTTGACGGTAGGTAAATCCGTGGCCGCTCAGTCACACACAGATGTACAAATATCGCACAAATTGATCAATGTAAGCTAGCAGTGTAGGTTTGTCATTCATTGTTGCTTTATTTATGTGGATAAGATGCACATTTTGAGCGTGAAAGACCCTTGTCGCAGCCGAGACACACGGGACATGGCGAGCTGAGAGGGGCTATTTAGCGCGACTGAAAGGACCCATCTGTAGTCAAAATACTCATACACAAATATAGAGCCTGATTCAGCTGTAGACACTAATGATAGAGCGATTTGCGATTTTTTGCGGAGTCACGTCAGCGGTTATATGCAAATGCTAGTTTCTGCCTTAGTGTACGCCGAACAATGAAAGCCCCGAGAAGCCCATTTTCAATGCCAATGGCTGGCACAGTGTCTCCTTCTAAACTAAACATGGCCTCTGTGGCTGAAGCTCTGCGTTTGAGAAAGCAGCCACAGTCTCAGACACGCCTACGAGGATCTCATATCACGCCCATGAGACACCCTTTTTTGGCGTTCTCATCGAGCCACCAATCAGTCACTGCCCAGGAGCGCCCGTGGTTTTGCCTCACAGGTCCTTATGCCAGCGCCTCTGTATTCAACGGCAAACTCTGAATACACTCAGGGAAACGTATGCGCCATTGGGGTTTGCACATATGCGCAGTAGTAAATAATCGCATTGCACCCACCTCTGAAACAAGCCCAAAGACTAGTCTATTTGAATGTTCCTGATAGATTAAGAAGCTGCCTTTGAATGCCAATTAAGTCTTGTTTTTAAAAATAATAATAATAATAATTAGAAAAAAAAATAATTGCATTAATTATTTCAGAAGTATCTCGCTGCAGATATGTTAAACTTAGTGATTCTTTTGCTAGTTGAAAACAAATTCATAGAGGAGCCGAGCCAGCTGGAAATACTCCAGCATTACAATATTAATTAACAGTTGATAAACTTAATCATATATTATATCAGTGGTGTCTTCTGATTTTTAATTACTGGTTTCATGAATAGGTTCCACACCTGTCCAGATAAGGTTCCATTTGTAATAAATTGAAGATTCTTTTTTTTTTTTGTAACAAAAGTGCGTAATGAAAAGAAAGTTGGTTAGATTAAGGACTTTTGTCTGACTTCAGTTATATCTACTTTACCTCCAAAGTAGACCACAGGTGGTAAATTGAGGAAAATAGTGGTATAAATCACCAGGAGGCTTTCGGAGACGCTGGCTTTACTCTGCGCTCAGACGATGATTAAATACTTCCTGTGGAATGCTGGTTTGGCACAACCTAAGGTGGACGTGAATGAATCTGCCCTAACACCACTGTACAGCTGAAACATTTTACCTGTCTTGTTTTTAAAGTACAGAACAGTATTTTAATAATTGTTTCTTCTGGAAACGTGCAGATGTGATAGGGTTCACAACACAAACGCCATTGTTCTTTTCCATTTAATGAAAGAGAGCTTGTTATAATTATCCTAATGTTGAATTATATCAACGCACATCAATGGTAACTCTCACATTCCCCAGTCACCTTGGGTGGTCTCAGGGGTGCGTCATAAAGTTGTTGGTACAGGTGTCTCCTCGGGAAGGTGGAGGAGATATCTCCAGGCTGGAAATACACAACTCTCTCCCTCTCCCCAACAGACTCTCCACCTCTCTACAATCCTTCAAACAGGCTCTCAAGACCCACTACTTCATCATAGCCTTCCAGCTCTCACCCTAACTTGCTACTACATGCTCCTTCCTCCCTGTCTTCCCCATCTGTATCATGACCATCTGTCTGCCCCTCTCCTTGAGAAAGTAATCTCTTGTGAGCAGGGCCCTCTACCCTCTTGTGCTTCTCCTTACTTTATTTTCATCTACTTCTTTATGGCCACCAATGTATCAATGTAGATTATCCATGTCCTTGTCCTGCACTTTATTGTATTGTATTTTACTGTAAGTCACTTTTTTGGTTTTGTACTTTGTAAGGCGCTGCGGAACACTTGTAGCGCCATATAAATAAACAATAATAATAAAAAAATAATAATTTGGCTCAGTCCTCATTTGACCATGACTTTTTGCCCATTTCACTGTGGGGTTTATCCTAAAATGCCCCTGACTCTGTTCCAACTACACCACGCAGCAGACAGAACTGACCAGTAAAGTCCTGACACTATTTATATAATCTAAATGATGAAAAATTAAATATAAAAATACAGGGCCTATTGCAGCCACAGTATCGATAATATGCAAATGTTAGTTTCAGCCCTCCCCTTGTGTACTAGAGTGCGATGGACTGTACCAGCCCTGGAATGCCCACTTTCAGTGCCCGTGGACAGTGCAAATCCATGGGTGGTTTCAAACACTCAACTGACAGCGCACTGACGCATTCACTATCAACACTTTCACCAGCCTATGGCTGGCACAGTGTCTCCTGCAATTCCACTGAATATGGCCTCTCTGGCTGCAACGCTGCGTCTGGGAACGCAGCCCCGGTCACTGATACACTCTTGACACTGCCATAACACGCCCATTAGGCGGCCTTTTTTTGTGTTGCCCGTCAGGCCACCTCCCAGTCACTGCCAAAGAACACTCATCAATCATTTGGTTACATTTATTTTATAAATAGAGGAATTTCTCTATTATATTATTAAATTTATAAAGTGTATAATACAAAAACTAAACTGTAAGGGGGCAATAATCGTGTACAATAGTCTAGTTATGGCAGGTTATTGGATACGTTTGCAGGCTAGAGTAAAGTAAGGAAGAGGCGAGAGAAGGTGGTTCCAGAGGAGAAAAACAGTGAATAAGTGGCTTGATAAGTAGGATTAGAACATGATAAGCTAGTGTTTTGGTAATAAAATCCCTTTTACCACTTTGTGACTTCACAATAAAGCTAGACACGCTTATCAGTACTTGGGGGCCTCCATGTTTTTCACTTAAAGTAATAGAGACTTATCCCCAAATGTAACTGTGTTGGTTTAGTATGGATAGGATTTTATATAGAAAGTCCAAATACAGAAGTTAGAAAGTAGCAGATAGATGCTAATGGGAAGCAGGACTGGTAGTGGGTAGGCAAGAATGGTAGACAATCAGGGTCAGGGCTGGCAGCGGATGGAGAGAGGCGGTTAGACAGCCTGGCAGCAGATAGGCAGATACAATTAGACCAGGAGGATCAGGGCTGGCGGCAGACAAGCAAATATGGTTAGAAGAGCTGGGTCAGGGTTGGCAGCACACAAATATATGGTCCAGAGACAGGCCACGTTTAGGGGCAGGACTAGTCATAATAATTCAGAAAACAAACTCAGCCATCAATGAAAGCTCACATTATGATAATGAGACACATTGACACAGTAGACCTTTCCTCAAGCTCATAGCTCTTCCAGTGTATTGATTAACAGACTTGTCGCACTTTATTGTAGTCCAAGATGTTTCCACCTCAAACCATTAACTGAAGGTGAACCAGAAGAGACCCTACTGTAGATCAAAATGTCTTAGAATATATCGGTTTCAAAAGCGAACAATGGAAGTTTGTAATCATTTTTAGTGCTGGAAGAAAATCTCTATGATAACAAACAGGACTTAATTTCCTAATGATCTCAAAGGATATAATATATTTGGGTCCAAGTTTGATATCGCACATAGACAACCAGAGCCTGTCCCCAACTTTTGAAATTACAGGACTTCCGATGGTGAACAACGGAACAAACAAAAAGATTCTCACTTTGCTGCTTGTACTTTTTCTTTAACCAAATGTTTTTCAAACTTACAGAAGTCTTCTTATTGCCGATAGATTTGACTTGTTGGATGTCAAACCGAGAGGCTTTTGGATGTTATCTATACACACATTTGTGTATCTATAATGGGTGCATTATACGCACCTCTCCAGAGTCCGGTGTCAGCGCTGCAGAAATCACGGAGAAAGCCTCTTAAGATTTTCCTAAAAAATTGCACATTCGCGCAGAGGGAAAATCTCCAGGAACATGGCTTGAGGCGCCATGGTTGCGGACACCTATGCATGAGCAGTACCCTCTGGCACAGTGACAGAATCTACTCGCAACTGCACCACAAGAGAGGAGGAGTCACGCACAGGGACAGCACACAGGCCTCCTTCTCTCCTAAACCACCCCTGGTTACACACATGCTACCTTTTTAATATTTAGCGCCTGATTAAGAGGCGCTCGCTATTTGCGAGCGCTCGCTCTGAATGAGGGTGGATTTTTTTTTAAAATCCGCCTCCAGGCCGCTCGCATAGCTGTGGGTGACCACCCACAGCTTTTGCAAGCGGCCTGGCGATGGTCGCGATTATCACGACCATCGGGCTCGCGACGAGACCACTGTGGTAGGGTCTCGGTTCCCGCAAGCCCGAGTGAACTTCCTGCTCTAATAGAGCAGGAAGTTCACTACTGACATCACGAATGATGTCAGTAGGGCCACCCACAAATGGCAGGAGTTCCTCCGGGAACGCCTCCGTTTGTCCAGCCACCCCCCCTCCCCATCTAAAAAACGGGGCGAGCTGCCGATCAACATCGACAGCCGCCCCCCGTTTTGTTGCGAGCGTCCTGGAGCAAGTGATTTCTCACTCGCTCCGGGGCTCGCGCATTGCGCACGCCGCGTGTGCGCACTGAATCGCTATGCACTCGCGAGCGGGTCTGAATCAGGCCCTTAGTTCCATATTCTAGATAGACGTTGGTCTGGGATCATCCCTACTTGTAACATGCCGCTCACAGAGCGCTTTCTCGCCAGCTCCAAACTTCTCATCCCAATATTCATAGGCACAGACCCCTCCTCCTCCATTGTCTGTGAAACTAGCAGGCGCCAGGGTTAAAACAACACCTCTGTCCATTCTCCAGTGTCTGAAAAACAGGTCCTTGTGCCTTACTGACTGATATGTATGACTGCATATTCTTTGCCACAGCACTGCGCAATGTAATTGGCGCTATGTAAGTAAACAATAATATTGATAAATGTGCAGATCATTAATATAAATGATCATTTTCATGTAGACACACATTTTTTTTTTGCCAGTTTCTTTTACTGCTTTAACTGTCGTAGACTGGCACTCATCCGTACGCAGCGTCCCTGCAGCCTCCGACCTTCAAACAAAATAAGAAGGGGAAAAAAAAGGTTTATTTTTAATCTCTGCAAGAAGCCGGCATTTTTTTTATATGCTGTAGACATACATAATTTACTATTATCCATCTGAACTCTTGTCTGAATGGATTTTTTACTCTCTACGCTACCGTTGAAGTAGAAGATTTAAACCTACCAATAAACAAGTGGCAAACAGCAGACTTTATTATGACTTGTCTGTCCGAGAAGTCCATTTGAGCTGGCTGATTCGCACCATCTATTGCCTGAACGGCGGCCTTATTGCTTTCGGGGAGTATAGCGCTTTTAACACAGATTTAATGTTGTTTGTTGCAGGTCGTCTTGTGCTTGGAATCTCACTGTAGATATGCCAATCAGATCTTACAAAGGTACCCATGAATATACATATATGTAAAATGTATATAAATAAACATAAATCTGAAAAATAAAAATAAAACCGGTACAAGACACGGAGTATCTTACGGCAGGGAGACAGCGAGCAGAGCACACGGCATTGTGTGATGTTGCAGTGTTTCAGGGCCAGAGGGCAGGCACTGAAGCTTAGCAGATAATACACTACAAAAGGAACTGCAATGATAAAGTGCAGGGGATTTGGTGTACAGTATGTTAGGAAGTGCTAAATACAGATATATAGCAGACATTAAAACTAGGCAGTCACAAAATGCCCTGTGCATCGGTGTGCATCGTATCATTTTCGAAAGAACAGACTGTTTGGACTCTGAATTCAATGAGGCTTTAATGCAAGTAAATCTATTTTTCCAGCATTTCACACTCGCACCTGAAGGCGAATTTAATGCTTGCATTCTGAAAGGGACAAAGACCAGATTGCATCAGTGCAGGCCATTCAAAGCGTGTGCTTGTACTGATGGTGAAATACGCTTACTGTAAGTGAAAAGAGTGTAAATAGCAGGACAGGGGATGCAATAATAGCAGCAGAAACACGCTTTAGATATTATTATGTGCAGTGTTTGTTTATATTACCATAGGCCGCCCTGTGATATATTATCATCTTGATCGCCATCTCCATCCTCTATTTTTTTATTGCTATTAAACAGATTCCCAGACAGGTGGCTTTAACAGGGGGGTAGCCAAAACCTCAGTAGGGTTTTTCCACATTTCAGACTATTATCTAACCACTGTAATAAAGAGCACCTACCATATACCTTGAAATGCCTCAAAATCTCCACATGCCCCCTTTTTGTGACTCGGAGCCCTCTTCTGCCCCTTTTTATGACTTAGAGCCCCCTCGTGCCACATTATATGCCTCAGAGCCCTCAAATGCTCTTATATGCCAGCCCAGATCTCCCTCATGCCACAGAGCATCAATATGTGCCAGTGTTTCACTACTGCTACTAATGTAGAGCCACAGACTGCCTAGCACTAAAGGACTACCCAAATGTATCTAGCCACAGGTTTCACAGTAAATAATACACTGTAGCACCATCACAGTTCCCTGAAAGCTCCCTTATCATGCTATATACAGTATGCCAGGACTCATCTCAGCTCTGGCTGCTAACATCCCTCTGTGTATATTGAATATCATTGGTAAACTGGCTCCGCTTGCCGGACAGCACACAGTGACTCCAGTCAATCACGTCTGCCCATGGCTAGAATACTGTGGAGGAGGTGGGCTGCAGGGCAGGCTGGAGCAGAAAAGAGGGCCAGCTGGTGAAGCGCTGACAGTGACATCACCAACACTGCGCCCCAGCGTGCAATTTCCTTGATACAACCCGCCTGAGATTAGGCAGCCAGGACAGCGCTGCTGATTTCTGGTATGTTAGGAGGAATTCTGAATGGGTGGTACTAACCCTAACAGTGATCAAATTGAGACGCTATATAGGGCCGGCTCTAGGGGTGTTCGAACAGTGCGGTCGAACGGGGGTGCCACCCATAGAGGGCGCACCCCTCCCCAACATCCCGATTTCAGCGGGACAGTACTGAAGGCTGAAGTGGCCCGCAGGTGGTCAAATCGGGAGGTTGGGGACCCCGGTGCCAGACGGTACGCCTCCAAATAATGACACATAGGGGGCTTAGCCTATGGTAATTAGGCCACACCCCCATTTTTGCGATGTTGGGGTGCACTGTAGAGAGCTGGCACAGGGTGCTCCGACCCCTGGAGCCGGCCCTGCCACTATACAATGGTATAATATACAGACTCGCTATTCTTTCTTTCTTTCTTTCTTTCTTCTTTCTTTCTTTCCTTCTTTCTTTCTATGGGAAGTAGTTCCGGGGATGCGAAGAGGGATCCGAGCAGAACCCTCTGCCGCCTTCTCACGGACTCCCCGGCGGCTGTGTGCATGCGTGGCCTCGAAGGAGGTAAGTAACGCAGCTACGTCTGTGTAGCTGTGATACTAACCGAGGCGACAGCTGCTTTTCGGAGGGATTTTTGATAAATTCCTGCGATATTTCCTGCGATACATTTGCAATGCGAATTTAGGCAAAAAAAAAATCAAACTGCAACCGCATTTGAAATGCAGATTGTAGTAAGTAGGGTCCTTTATCATCTGCACGTAGAGCTATTTTGTCACAACAATATATAGATATATATCTCAGTGGGTGATTTTTTGTTTACGTGGGTGAAGCATCTTAGAGTTTTGCATTGCATTGTGCTACATTGTCTTAATAAAGATCTGACCTGCATGATCCCCCACATATCCACCGTATAGCCATTGTTCTGAACTCATAGATTTAATTAACGGCCAGGGCCCTATTAGTGTGGAGTTTGTATGTGCTCTCCATTTTGTGAATGTTTCCTCCAGGTGCACCGGTTTACTCCCACATTCGAAAAAAAAATCCTGATAAGTTTATCGGCTGCTGACTAAAATACACCCTAGTGTATATAGAGAGTTTATACTGTAAGCTCCACTAAAGCCGGGACTGATATTTTTTGTATACCGCTGCGTAATATGGGGGTGCTATATAAAAATAAACGTAAATAATAATTTGGTCATTTCAAAGTAGCTATCCCCAAAATTCTGAAATAAAGAAAAAAAAAATCCACTTTAAGGAATAAAAAACATATTTAATTATGCATGTAGGTATATTGCATCCTGCTCCATACTTTTATTATAACATTTTTCCTTCCTTTGGTTGCAGTTACCATATAGGTGACTGATTACCGCTGCACAGATTCATATATCTTCTCAGTTAGCCCCTGCTGAGCTTATTAAGTTGGTATATCAAGTCAGCATGTCCCTTAGTTACAGTACACAAACTGTAAGAGCGCGGCACAATCCTGCATCTGTCCCCTTACCTGTCATTTCAGGCCTCTTTACTGATGTTGAAAGAAATCTCTACTGTCAGTCATATAAGCAATTCACTTTGTTCACACCCAGTGACATCCTTGTTTTGTTTCCCCCACTACAGAACTGGCTGCACGGAATTAGCATTCTCAAATTTTTAGACTACCTCATTAGACTGAATAAATTTAAAAGCTTCTGTGCTGATTTTTTAAAGACGAGTTCTGACTTTTCCGCGGCAATATTTTAGGCATGTTTGGAGAGAGTCACTGAAAGCCTGGCTTGCAGGGATGTGTCTCATGTTTTAAAGGCCATGGGGTGTTTTATGCCTTCAAATAAAATAAAAAAAAACCCTTTCCTAAAATAATCCCTTAATTATGATGTTTCTGTCTCACTGTATATCCCTTTATGGTTGTTCAACGCAGGAGTGGGTCTGGGAATTGCGGAAAAAGGGTTTTGGTGACAGATAAGTTTAATTGGGGGACGGGCTGTAAAGCCCATCGGTGGAAGGGGCGGGGAGGGGGTCTGTATGGAGTAAGCAGTCACGATTCATTAGAAAATGCGCATTGTATACTTATTTACGGACGCACCTGTTTGTGATTACATACCTACTTACTTTCCTGTATTCATATTCATCCAAGGTATTCTTGTCCCCCGGGGCAAAAACAGTTCTTACCTATGTATGTAAATAGCAGCTATTTATTTACTAAGTAAATAACTGCGTGACATCTACGGGGTAACCACATAGGGGGACTGACGCAGATCTGAACGCCTGTTTGCGGATCATAATGTGTGTGTTTTTGCACTACACATACTGTGGCAAACAGGCGGAGAAGGGTGTTCTCACATGGACAGAGCGCAATGAGGTTGTGTCGGACCAGCTGTGAGCTGTTCAGCGTTAGATATAGTAATCAGTGTCGGATGTTAGCGTAAATACGCCTGTTTTCAGCTTATACCAAGTATACGCTGCTGCAAGTACGCCCTGGTGACGATGAGGCGCAGCTAACCAAGCATATACATAGGGGATAGACAAAAGAGGGACCTACAGGTCTGCATACGGCTGAGGATTGGGTATGAAGAGCCGGTGGTTGAATTGCTGCCAGTTTAAATCTGGACACCGGAAGCCCAATGGTCCAGAATACCAACACGGGCAGTAAGTACCCTAACCCTCCCCTCCCCCCCTCAACCCTCCCTTGGTGTGACTAACCTTAAACTCCCCCCGGTGATGCCTAACCCTAACCCCCCTCTCCACAGCCTAACCCTAACCCTCCCCGTGGGATGCCTAACCCTAATCTCCCCCTGGGGATCCCTAAACCTAACCCCACCCATCCCGGTACTAAGTGTAATACTTACCCGTAAACTTACCTTCAGGGTGGCGGTGGTCAGGATCCTGATGTCTTCAGCATAGCGGCGTCGGCATTATGCCGGCTGTCTGAATTCCGTCAGCGGTATATCGACGACCGAGATCCCATCCGCCGGCATATTAAACGTATCCCTACGACTGAACGTACTTACAGGTTGATGTATTAAGCAGTGAGAGGAGTGGGGAAGTAGGCCAGTAGAGAATTTGCCCATAGCGACCAATCCACATCGATGTAACATTTATCAAGTACATCTTCTAAAATTATAGGTAGAAGCTGATTGGTTGCTATTGGCAACTTCTCCACTTGTCCACTCCTTGATACATCTACCCATCAATTTTATCCATACACACATAACAGGAGAATCTACTGAACATCCGAGAGACCTATTTATTAATTTTAGCGTTTCCGTCCTGACATTTAACATTCCTTATTGTCGCACATCGCAGCGATGTGGAATGTTTTTCGTGCACTATTTATTAGTCCAGGGCTACTCTTGGGAAAATATGTGAGAAGGAAGTTTGTAGGCTGCAATGGCTAATGCTAGCTATAAGATTGCTCCAGACTAAAGCCCGCGAGTAATGGCGACACCGGTATCCTACTGCAGGTTAGTTCCCCTAATGTGGGACATATTGGATATCTCCTGCATTTTGACATTTGTTCATTTGTGGACATGCCAAAACCATCGCGACCATCGGGGCTTGCCACGAGACCCTTGCGGTAGGGTCTCGTCTACCGCAAGCCCCAGGTAGCTTCCTGCTCTAACAGAGCAGGAAGCTCCCTACTGACATCACTGGTGATGTCAGTAGGGCCGCCTACAAACGGCAGGCGTTCCTTCAGGACGCCTCCGTTTGTCCGGCCACCCCACCACCCCGCCTACAAAATGGGGCAAGCTGTCGATCAACATCGACAGCTGCCCCTTTTGTAGCGAGCCCCGGAGCGAGTGCATTTGTCACTCGCTCCAGGGCTTGCGCACGCGCACTGCGGCCGCTGCGCGTGCGCAGGGCCTCACCATCGACCCGCTTGCGAATGCATAGGCACTTGCGAGTGGGTCTGAATGAGGTCCATAGTTATATAAAATGTATGAAAACTAGTGACGCATTCTAGTGTAGAGTAAGTTAAAAAAGCCTTATAGTTAACGTAATACGGTAGTTCATTGTGTGTATGGAACTAAGGCCTGAATCAGCAGCGGATGCAAATGCAATCGCAACTGCAATCGCTAATGGGTTGCAGTTGCTAAAATGTGCGAATGCCTTCCAAACACATCCGAGCTTAGGGACGCCCACTGCTGGCATCTCAAATCTGCACGACGACGTGCAACAGCGTAAACATCGGTAACATCGACGCACAGCAGGCAGTCATGCTTCATATTCGTCAGGTCTGGCCAGCCGCAGACCCTGCAGCTCTCCTGACACGTCTAATTTATGCACGCCCATCAAACGGCGTTAAATCGGTCAGACACGCATATGTTTTTCTAACTCCCCTCCTGTTACCACCCCCGAATGCTCACTACCTGTCACTCACTTTGTGAGAGGGTACTCTGTGCGTGCATAATCGCAATGCAATCGTTGCGTGTGTGCAGTGCGACTTATATGCATACGCAATGGCAAATAATTGCTCGAACTGCATAAACATCTGCTGAAATGCATATATCTACCACTATGCTGAGCTATGTGTATCTCTGCGATATTATCGCTGCATTGATAAATGTCATAATTACCAATGCACACTTGCACCATACTTTCCTACTCTCCCCGGACCTGCGAGAGGCTCCTGATTTTTCGGGTAACCCCCGCCGCATCCACCCAGAAAAGTAGGCACTTCTCCTGCATCCCGCCCACTTCCTAGTGAAGTGGGGAGAAAGGGGAGAATTTTCCCGGGGATCGTCGGGTCCGTGAGTAGGGGGTGGGGCCTAATTATGTGATTCTATTAACATAATTAGTCTGGATCCGCTCCCATCACCGCCCACCTGCATCTCCTCTCTGAGGCCTGATTAAGAGGCGCGCGCAATTCACACTCAGTATCGATGCTCACGTAGTTGAGATATTGGCCCTGATTCAGAGCCGGACGCTCTGACCAGAGCGCTCGCTCTGAATCAGGGCCCACCTCCATAATTATGGAGCGTCCTCCTGGACGCTCCTATAGCTGTGGGTCACCACCCACAGCCTATACGAGCGTGCAGGATGATGGTCGCGATGGTCAAGACCATCGCCAGTGCGAGCAGAAGCCTGCGGTTGAGTTTTTCAACCGCAAGGCCAGGAGTGATTTTGGCTCTATCAGAGCCAAAATCACTCCCACTGACATCACTAGTGATGTCAGTGGGGCCGGCTTCTGACGGTAGGCGTTCCCTTGGGAACGCCTACGTCTGGCAGGAACGCCCCCGGCACGCCCACCAAAGGGGGCGTGCTGTCAATCAACATCGATAGCACGCCCCCTTTGATCAGGCACTACGAGCGAAGGAAAATCCTTCGCTCGTCGCGTCTCGCGCATGCGCACGACGGAGCTCCCTCCATCGTGCGCATGCGCAGTGCACACCATCGACCCACTTGCGAGCGGACAGCAGCTCGCGAGTGGGTCTGAATCAGGCCCATTATTTGCAACTGTGCATGCATGAAAAGTTCTGCATTTTATTTATAATATGCATATTTAGAGGCCGGCTCCACATGTCCTACTTGCCCGAACCCTACTCAAGATGACAGACGGTTCAGTACAGAGGAAATATTTCGTAGTTACTGGTAAATTTCGGACTGACAGTAATAAAACAAGTGTCCAAGTGCCACCCACCCCTAGCCAGGGCTGTAGAGAGCCGGCTCAGGCCCCATTACTATTGGGGGAGTGGCCGAAGCTGGTAGGCGTGGCCATGCCCCCTTAGAATGAAAACCCACTATTTGCACGCTGGGGAGGGGGGCGCTGTGAGCCCCTCAGTCCAGCGCAAATCCGGGGAGGGGGGGGCAAAATCAGGCAGAGGAGAGGAGACTGCTGCTGCTGCTCAGTGACAGCAGTCTCCCTGGTCTCCCACTGCAGCCCAGCACACAGCAGCGTGTGCTGGGCTGCGGATAGGTAGGAGAGGAGGGGCGGCGGCAGAACTGGGCCCCTCCAACAAGCCCGGGCCCGAGTAAGTAGTATCCACACTCCCACCTCTTAGCACACCTGCCCCCAGCAAGTGATAGGAAATTCACTACTGTGGACACCCCTACGGCGCCTGTGGTTCACAAAGCGTATTATGAGTGTCGCCACAGATGCCATGTTTAGAAGGAGAAGCTGCAGTTGTCGTAGGACTCGTGCAAGTGATGATGGTGGCGTGTTAAGAAACACCGGCGGTGTTACAGGATGCAGAGACCCTGAAAGTGGTCATCTCAGCACATTACGACGCAGCCCGCTATACCAGGGCTAGGCTGAAATTAGCTTTTGCATTTTATCACAGTTGTGACTCCCGCAACAGACGCAAGAGCTGATGCAGCAGCGAGTCAGCGACCACCGCCCAAGGTGTCCTGAGTATTCAGAGCTGCCCCGACCACCCTCTAACAATAACGTTTGAACAATATTACATCATTTTTTTATTTCTATAATACTTGCCAGGATGTTTTGTCAGTTCGGTACTTTCCACCACCCTGCCCACGCTGCCCGCCAGACCGTGCCAACAGCCAGTCTTAGTCATCGTCTGGCTACCCAACCAATGTGAGACTAGTTACCAGCTGTGGCTGTCAGGGCATGCTGAGCCTTGTAGTACCACAGCAACTGATCAGTCACAGATTGCTTAAGCCTTCCCCACACAACGTAGACACTTCGGGCCTCATTCAGCGTGAATGGCATGTCTGCGTTTGCACGCACCCGCACTTCGCGAAATTATGCAAATTAATGCGATCGCAGCAATATACCAAGACGCCCACCAGCTTATAAAGCCGTCCACTTCCCATTACATACTTCTGCAAGTCAGCGAAAACATCGGTAACATCGGACCCAGACGCACAGTTGTGTTTGAGCTGACCTCTCTCAGAAATTGCTAAACTCTCTGTCGGTGCCTTGAGCTCAGGCTGCATATGACGTCGTAGAGGCTTAGTTATGCACGTCCCTGTAATGGCGTTCAAAGTAACGCACCGGCACATCTGCGTTCCACCAACCCCCCCCACCCTTCCATCCCAAAATGGTGCTTCCTGTCAATCACTCTGCGATGGCTCTGCGTATCCGCTGCATTCGCTTTCGCGATCGCAGCAGCAGATTTGCGCACACGCACTGTGGTGCGTATGCATGCGCAGACTGCAAGCATCGACCAGGTGCGTGAAAATGCAGACTTGCGTACAAGCTGAATGAGGCCCATTATCTGCAAAGATCTCAGCCTGTTTCCTCACATAGACGCAATAATCTGAAACTACAAAACGGTTAAAGCATGGAGACATTAAGAGAGATGAATGAACCCTCGTTTCATCCCTTTGTGCATAAAACACATTGGCCCTGATTCAGACCCACTCGCGAGCGGCTGTCCGCTCGCAAGTGGGTCGATGTTCTGCACTGAGCATGCGCACGACGGAGGGAGCTCCGTCGTGCGCATGCGCCAGACGCGACGAGCGAAGGAAAGTCCTTCGCTCGTAGTGTCTGATCAAAGGGGGCGTGCTGTCGATGTTGATTGACAGCACGCCCCCTTTGGTGGGCGTGCCGGGGGCGTGCCTCCATGCCGGGGGCGCTCCCAAGGGAACGCCTCCCGTCAGAAGCCGTCCCACTGACATCACTAGTGATGTCAGTGGGAGTGATTTTGGCTCTGATAGAGCCAAAATCACTCAGGGCCTTGCGGTTGAAAACCTCAACCGCAGGCTCCGGCTCGCAGTTTCGATGGTCACGACCATCGCGGCCATCAAACTGCACGCTCGTATAGACAAGATCCTGCGTTAACATTTACTGCGTATCTCGGAGTGGGCAGACAAAGCCTATAGGAAGGAATGTGTGAGAAGAAACACGTTTTGCTACAGATAAATAAATAAATGAAACACGTACTGTAGAGACAGAAATACACTCAGGAAAAATGACATATTGTTCTAAGGACTGCAGCGTAGAATATGGTTGTAATTTTAATATTCTTTGCTGAAAAAAGGTCATCATTGGAGAGGTCGGGTTTTTCTTAAGGTCATTTCACATTGAGATATCCGCCTGGTTTTGACATTTCCTATAAGAGAGGCACAACTACCCTGACACATGAAATGGGTTCTTTACAAAGCCAATGGCTATTTCCATCAACATCTGTTACTTTTCCACAAAAGGGAAATAGGCACTGATTGCAAGCAAGGCTTCGGCGCTCTTAAAAATGAAAGCAGTGCAGCTCTTCATCCTTAAAGAGGCACCAGAGCTCTCCTGAAAATGTAACAGCGACACAATCCAGATCTATGGAAATGGGAACTTAGAAGCAGTGTCATTGCATATTGCAGATATTTGTAGATATAACCAGCATGATGGTTCTGAAATCCAGCAATTGTGTTATAGACAATGAACCGGTGAATGCCCCTGGCTCAACAGCATTATCCAACACAGGTGGCTCGGAGGCTTCCCATCAGAGGGGTACCATTGGATAAAGAGTTGATCACATGGCAATCACGTACCAAACCCACCTCCTCTTATGTGACAACTTATTCAAGTCCGCCTGTTGTTCCTGAGCATCTTGTCCAGCTGTCATTTAATAATAGGATTTGGCTGGTCTTGTCCATCTCCTTCAACCCTACAGTGGCCAAGTACTTTTTTGTAAAACAGCAGAACGTTTCTTAATGAGAACCGGATGAGGTAAGACAGTCACCAAACACAGCTGCTATCATGCCTCCAAGAAAGCAGCTGGCGCAGGTTAAAATAAATGAGCGTACACAGGGGTGCTATGTTTGGTGACTGTCTTACCTTTAAAAGTCATAAGTTAGATGGCAGGTGAGATTTAAACCAGTTAACATGTCTTCAGTTTAAACTCTGTGATAGCAGCTACCAGTATGACTGATGGTGTAAGATCCGCAGAGAAATGGGGTCCCGTGATGTAGGCTGCAGGCTTAAATACATTGATCAGTCCATGCTCCAAAACCTCATTATGTATTATAATTAGTGATTTTATGATGGTGAGTGCAGAGTTTTGTATATACATTATATATATATATATATATATATATATATATATATTATAAAATGTTGTTAATTTTCAGCTCAAAAATAAGGACCAGTCAGCCTAGCCAGCAAGGTACAGTTACTACAGGAGATAATTATCTTGTTACAGTAAATACAATGTCAGTCTTGATACATGTGACGTACACTGATCTGATGTAGGCAAATATCAATTTAAATTTAGCGTAGATGAAATGATGTCCCCATATTAGGGAAACAATAGAAATCCTTTATTTATTTGGACGTTTTAATTTGTTTAATGTCCCCACAATAAATAAAACCCTTTTTCATTTGAACTTGTGTTAACCCCTTAATATTATCCCGAAAAAAAAAGGCTAGAAAGGTATTTAATACTTATAATTGGGGAGATATCAAGGACATAAAAACTGGTGTTAAAGGAAACCATTTCCTATGACTGAAGTGCCATACAGTACCTACAACCAATAACCACATTATCAGTAGGGGTGAGCGGGTTCGGATTTCTGAAATCCGAACCCCCCCGAGCCCCCCCGATCCGAGTCCGATCCGAGTCAGGCTCGACTTTTCCCGCCTGACTCGGATCTGACATCGAGGCAAAACGTCATCATCCCGCCTTCCGAGTCTCGCGGGTTTTGGATCCTATATAAGGTACCCGCGTCGGCGCCATTTTCTCACTCGGCTGTGGACAGTGAAGAGGGAGGGTGGGAGTTAGTGCTGTGTAGTGTAGTGTAGTGTAGTGCTGCTGTTGTCCACTACTTCAAAGTCCATAGGGGCTGGCTGTGTTGTGCTGTGCTGCTGTTGTTAATAGGGGCTGTGTCCACTACTTCAAAGTCCATAGGGGCTGGCTGGACTGTGTTGTGCAGTCAGTTCCAAAGTCCTGTGCAGTGTCCCAGTCCTAAAGGGGTGCTGTAGTGTTGTCCAGGGGGTGCTCTGTCCATCAGGGGTGCTCCCCCCAAGTGCTAAAAAAATAATATATTTTCTGTGTTTGTGAATTGTGTGCGCAGTAGCCGCACGTGCATCAACAAAGTAGTGCCAAGCGTGCGCCTGTGTCATAAGTAAAGGGCCGGCTGGCTTGACCGTTAAGGGTGCTGTAACCCCCGAAAGTACACTCCAGTCCAAACCAAAAAAAAAATTATTTTCTGTGTTTGTGAATTGTGTGCGCAGTAGCCGCACGTGCATCAACAAAGTAGTGCCAAGCGTGCGCCTGTGTCATAAGTAAAGGGCCGGCTGGCTTGACCGTTAAGGGTGCTGTAACCCCCGAAAGTACACTCCAGTCCAAACCTAAAAAAAAATTATTTTCTGTGTTTGTGAATTGTGTGCGCAGTAGCCGCACGTGCATCAACAAAGTAGTGCCAAGCGTGCGCCTGTGTCATAAGTAAAGGGCCGGCTGGCTTGACCGTTAAAGGGTGCTGTAACCCCCGAAAGTACACTCCAGTCCAAACCAAAAAAAAATTATTTTCTGTGTTTGTGAATTGTGTGCGCAGTAGCCGCACGTGCATCAACAAAGTAGTGCCAAGCGTGCGCCTGTGTCATAAGTAAAGGGCCGGCTGGCTTGACCGTTAAGGGTGCTGTAACCCCCGAAAGTACACTCCAGTCCAAACCTAAAAAAAAATTATTTTCTGTGTTTGTGAATTGTGTGCGCAGTAGCCGCACGTGCATCAACAAAGTAGTGCCAAGAGTGCCCCTGTGTCATAAGTAAAGGGCCGGCTGGCTTGACCGTTAAAGGGTGCTGTAACCCCCGAAAGTACACTCCAGTCCAAACCAAAAAAAAATTATTTTCTGTGTTTGTGAATTGTGTGCGCAGTAGCCGCACGTGCATCAACAAAGTAGTGCCAAGCGTGCGCCTGTGTCATAAGTAAAGGGCCGGCTGGCTTGACCGTTAAAGGGTGCTGTAACCCCTGAAAGTACACTCCAGTCCAAACCAAAAAAAAATTATTTTCTGTGTTTGTGAATTGTGTGCGCAGTAGCCGCACGTGCATCAACAAAGTAGTGTCAAGCGTTCGCCTGTGTCATAAGTAAAGGGCCGGCTGGCTTGACCGTTAAGGGTGCTGTAACCCCCGAAAGTACACTCCAGTCCAAACCAAAAAAAAAAATATTTTCTGTGTTTGTGAATTGTGTGCGCAGTAGCCGCACGTGCATCAACAAAGTAGTGCCAAGCGTGCGCCTGTGTCATAAGTAAAGGGCCGGCTGGCTTGACCGTTAAAGGGTGCTGTAACCCCCGAAAGTACACTCCAGTCCAAACCAAAAAAAAATTATTTTCTGTGTTTGTGAATTGTGTGCGCAGTAGCCGCACGTGCATCAACAAAGTAGTGCCAAGCGTGCGCCTGTGTCATAAGTAAAGGGCCGGCTGGCTTGACCGTTAAGGGTGCTGTAACCCCCGAAAGTACACTCCAGTCCAAACCAAAAAAAAAATTATTTTCTGTGTTTGTGAATTGTGTGCGCAGTAGCCGCACGTGCATCAACAAAGTAGTGCCAAGCGTGAGCCTGTGTCATAAGTAAAGGGCCGGCTGGCTTGACCGTTAAGGGTGCTGTAACCCCCGAAAGTACACTCCAGTCCAAACCAAAAAAAAAATTATTTTCTGTGTTTGTGAATTGTGTGCGCAGTAGCCGCACGTGCATCAACACAGTAGTGCCAAGCGTGCGCCTGTGTCATAAGTAAAGGGCCGGCTGGCTTGACCGTTAAGGGTGCTGTAACCCCCGAAAGTACACTCCAGTCCAAACCAAAAAAAAAATTATTTTCTGTGTTTGTGAATTGTGTGCGCAGTAGCCGCACGTGCATCAACAAAGTAGTGCCAAGCGTGCGCCTGTGTCATAAGTAAAGGGCCGGCTGGCTTGACCGTTAAGGGTGCTGTAACCCCCGAAAGTACACTCCAGTCCAAACCAAAAAAAAAATTATTTTCTGTGTTTGTGAATTGTGTGCGCAGTAGCCGCACGTGCATCAACAAAGTAGTGCCAAGCGTGCGCCTGTGTCATAAGTAAAGGGCCGGCTGGCTTGACCGTTAAGGGTGCTGTAACCCCCGAAAGTACACTCCAGTCCAAACCAAAAAAAAAATTATTTTCTGTGTTTGTGAATTGTGTGCGCAGTAGCCGCACGTGCATCAACAAAGTAGTGCCAAGCGTGCGCCTGTGTCATAAGTAAAGGGCCGGCTGGCTTGACCGTTAAGGGTGCTGTAACCCCCGAAAGTACACTCCAGTCCAAACCAAAAAAAAAATTATTTTCTGTTTGTGAATTGTGTGCGCAGTAGCCGCACGTGCATCAACAAAGTAGTGCCAAGCGTGCGCCTGTGTCATAAGTAAAGGGCCGGCTGGCTTGACCGTTAAAGGGTTCTGTAACCCCCAAAGTACACTCCAAACCAAAAAAATATATATTTTCTGTGTTTGTGACTTGTGTGCACTGTGGCTGCACGTGCATCAACAAAGGAGCAGCGCCAAGCGTGCGCCTGTGTCCCATAAGTAAAGAGCCGGCTGGCTCATTTCTTAAAGGGTGGTGTAACCCACAAAGTGTACTACTCTCCAGCAAAAATAAAAAAATATTTTCTGTGTTTGTGTGCGCTTTAGCCGCACGTATATATATCAATATAACATAAATGGAGGACCAAACTTTCTCTGATAAAAATAAAATAGGGAAAGATCAAGAACCACTTCCTACTAGTGCTGTTGCTGCTGCTGGGAGTTGTTCATCATCCCAGAGAGGAAGTAGGAACATCACTACTTTTACTAAACAATTGACCCTCCAACAGTCCCTAGCGATGAGGATGAAGTACGACAGCAGTCATCCTGAAGCAAAACGTATAACTGAGGCCTTGACTGCTATGTTGGTGTTAGACGTGCGTCCGGTATCCGACATTAGTGCAGTGGGATTTAGACAATTGATGGAGGTAGTGTGTCCTCGGTTCCAAATCCCGTCTAGATTCCACCTGCATCCTCAAAGCAGCAGCGACAAGCGTGCGTCTGTCTGTTAAAGGGTGGTGACACCCTCAAAGTGTGCTACACAAACAATTAAAATATTGTTCTTTTTTTTTCTGTCTTTGTGAAATGTGTGGGCTGTAGCCGCACCTGCATCCTTAAAGCAGCAGCGACAAGCGTGCGTCTGTCTGTTAAAGGGTGGTGACACCCTCAAAGTGTGCTACACAAACAATTAAAATATTGTTCTTTTTTTTTCTGTCTTTGTGAATTGTGTGGGCTGTAGCCGCACTTGCATCCTCAAAGCAGCAGCGACAAGCGTGCGTCTGTCTGTTAAAGGGTGTTGTAACTCTCAAAGTGCTCCAAAAAATCAAAAAATTTTTTTAATGTGTTTGTGACTTGTGTGCGATGTAGCCACACTTGCATCCTCAAAGCAGCAGCGACAAGCGTGCGTCTGTCTGTTAAAGGGTGGTGACACCCTCAAAGTGTGCTACACAAACAATAAAAATATTCTTCTTCTTTTTTCTGTCTTTGTGAATTGTGTGGGCTGTAGCCGCACCTGCATCCTTAAAGCAGCAGCGACAAGCGTGCGTCTGTCTGTTAAAGGGTGGTGTAACTCACGAAGTGCTCCAAAAAATAAAAACTATTTTTTTAATGTGTTTGTGACTTGTGTGCGATGTAGCCGCACTTGCATCCTCAAAGCAGCAGCGACAAGCGTGCATCTGTCTGTTAAAGGGTGGTGACACCCTCAAAGTGTGCTACACAAACAATAAAAATATTCTTCTTTTTTCTGTCTTTGTGAATTGTGTGGGCTGTAGCCGCACCTGCATCCTTAAAGCAGCAGCGACAAGCGTGCGTCTGTCTGTTAAAGGGTGGTGACACCCTCAAAGTGTGCTACACAAACAATTAAAATATTGTTCTTTTTTTTTCGGTCTTTGTGAAATGTGTGGGCTGTAGCCGCACCTGCATCCTTAAAGCAGCAGCGACAAGCGTGCGTCTGTCTGTTAAAGGGTGGTGACACCCTCAAAGTGTGCTACACAAAGAATAAAAATATTCTTCTTCTTTTTTCTGTCTTTGTGAATTGTGTGGGCTGTAGCCGCACTTGCATCCTCAAAGCAGCAGCGACAAGCGTGCGTCTGTCTGTTAGAGGGTGGTGTAACCCTCAAAGTGTGCTCCACAAACAATAAAAATATTCTTTTTTTTTTTCTGTCTTTGTGAATTGTGTGGGCTGTAGCCGCACTTGAATCCTCAAAGCAGCAGCGACAAGCATGCGTCTGTCTGTTAAAGGATTACATCGGTGACAGCATCCAAGTAGGCATGTCAGACAGTCCGTACCTGTACTGGCAGGAAAAAGAAGCAATTTGGAGGTCCCTGTACAAACTGGCTCTATTTTACCTGAGTTGCCCCCCCTCCAGTGTGTACTCCGAAAGAGTGTTTAGTGCAGCCGGGAACCTTGTTAGCGAAAGGCGTAGGAGGTTGCTTCCACAAAATGTGGAGAAGATGATGTTCATAAAATGAATGATCAACTCTTCCAGGGAGACCAGCCTCCAGAACGTACAGAGGGACCTGTGGTTCCAGCAGGGACGAATTAATACTCTGTGAGGATGAGGATGTACATAACACTGAAGAGGGTGAGGAATCTGTGGATGAGGAGGATGAGGACGACTTCTTGCCTCCGTAGAGCCAGTTTGTGCAGGGACAGATTAATTGCCAGCTTGTTTTGTGGGGGCCCAAACGAACCAATCATTTCAGCCACAGTTGTGTGGCAGACCCTGGCGCTGAAATGATTGGTTTGTTAAAGTGTGCATGTCCTGTTTATACAACATAAGGGTGGGTGGGAGGGCCCAAGGACAATTCCATCTTGCACCTCTTTTTTTTCTTTGCATTATGTACAGTTTGGGGCCTAGTTTTTCAATGCCATCCTGTCTGCCACTGCAGTTTCACGCCTAGATGGGTCACGTGTTTGTGCCGCCCACTCGTGTCGCTTAGCATAGTCATCCAGCTACCTCGGTGCAACCTTTTGGACATAAAAACACTATTGTGAGGTGTGAGGTATTCAGAATAGACTGGAAATGAGTGGAAATTAAGGTTATTGAGGTTAATAATAGCATAGGAGCAGAAAAACCTACAAATTCTGTGATTTTAGCTGTTTTTATGCTTTTTTTCAAAAAAATACAGATCCAAAACACAAAACCCAGAACCCAAAACATGGAAGGGTGGTTTTGGCAAAACCAATCCAGATCCAAAACACGAAGAAAGATCCAGATCCAAAACCAAAACACAAAACACGAAAAGTGGCCGGTGCACACCCCTAATTATCAGTATACATTATGGGCGTGGAGGCAGCTACATAAAGATGTACTGTGTTCAGGGTCCCTTTCATTCCCGGTTAAAATATCAGCAGGTGCAACACATTCAGTTACCGTAACTAGACTTTTTGGTGCCCTATGTCAGAGAGAGCATTGGCGCTCCCTCCCCAATTTTTATATAAGGACATAATATAGTGCACCTGAGAGAGGGCCATGGCCACACGAGGAAGGGCCAGGGAAGAGATAGGGGAGGCCAGGAGATGCTGGGGATAAATAGGGACATAATATAGTGCACCTGAGAGAGGGCCATGGCCTCATGGGGAAGGGCCAGGGAAGAGATAGGGGAGGCCAGGAGATGCTGGGGATAAATAGGGACATAATATAGTGCACCTGAGAGAGGACCATGGCCACACGAGGAAGGGCCAGGGAAGAGATAGGGGAGGCCAGGAGATGCTGGGGATAAATAAGGACATAATATAGTGCACCTGAGAGAGGACCATGGCCTCATGGGGAAGGGCTAGGGAAGAGATAGGGGAGGCCAGGAGATGCTGGGGATACATAGGGACATAATATAGTGCACCTGAGGGAGGGCCATGGCCTCATGGGGAAGGGCCAGGGAAGAGATAGGGGAGGCCAGGAGATGATGGGGATAAAAGAAGAGGAAGCTACAAGTGAGAATGACAATAAACAGAAAATTGACAGACCCAAACAGCACCCCCTGCCGTGCGGTACCCTGTGCCATGGCACTGGTGGCAATACCCTAGTTACGGCCCTGCTGCCCACTGTCGGGCAGTGGGGGGCCAACATCTTGCAGCCCACTACCCCAAATCGGATCTCAAATGCAATACATACTTTACAAAATTAAAAAGTACAGCAAGGAGTAATGCAATTCTCCAAGATTGGATCCAATATACACCCCATCCTATATCTCTCGGAGATGTACTAAGCTATCAAAAGGTATAAACTGGAGAGTGATAAACGACCAGCCAATCAGCTACCATCTCACAGGCTGTGTTTGAAAAATGACAGTTGGGAGCTGATTGGCTGCTGGATTATCACTCTACACTGTATCACTTTTCAGAGCTTAGTACATCTCTCCCATGAGACAGCCTACTTATATCTTCAAAAAGGACCTTGCTGGGACAAAGAGAGACGAATGTAGAATGATCGACTATTATTCAGGGCAGGGATGGGGATCCTCAGGCTCGGGGGCCGTATAAGGACCCCGGAATCATTTGGTCTGGCTCTCTGAGCTTTTTTTCTGCTAGCCTCATCTGGCTAGCAGTGTGCCTAGAATGACACCCTGCATCCAGAATCTATGCCACAGTGCCGCCTGGAGCATCCTTAGGATACTTCAGATGGTCACACCGCTGCCCTTACAGCTCCCCGGAGCATCCTCAAGATGCTCCAGGCATTGCTGTAGCCACTGGCGATTTTTGACCTGCCCCTGCGTGATGTCACACGGAGCGGGGGCGTGACCTGCTCCGGGCCCGCGAATAATGTTACATATATGAAAATAGCCCTCTGCATTAAAAAAAGGTTCCCCACCGCTGATTTAGGGGTCAGTCTGGACCTGTGCGTGTAGTCACGTACTACTGTTTGTCGTTTTTGACTATATTTTTGCCCCTTCTTCCTTGTCATTATATGTACTCTGCACGATTTGTATAGGACCACCCACTTGATCGCCATGTCGGGAGTCTTACATTTAGACATGCATGGGCTGGTTCTGAGACAGGCGCTTCTGTTTTCACAAATGCAAATAGTGGCCATTAGCATACGGCGCAAGCGCAGACGCATTTTTGCTTATCTCCGACTGATTCTAACAGATCTTGGCCAGATTTCTTTTTTGCGTGAAATAGGCATTTCGGAGCCAAAAACAGGGCAGCGCCAATGCGTTCATACAACCGTTCTGTCTAGTGGGAGTGTGGTGCGTGTGTAACCGGACTTCCGAGCTACTCAGAGCTGATCTCAGATGGATCTCTTGTCCCCGGCTTGGGGCTGGTGCAATTGCCGATACTAAATATGACAGTTTTGGCAGTCAGCATAAACGTAATGGGCGGCACGGGTTTTTCCGCACAAACCCCGCATTAGGAAACTCGCATTGGCACAAGGTAGTGGGCTCATCCAGAAATGCGCATGCACGATACGGTATGATGTAATAAAATGTTTTTCCATCCAGGCAGGCTGTCTTTCTCTGCAAGTGGGCTGAGAACGATACCACCTCCCCACTCCCCGCGTACTGGATCACATGACAAGCTCTCACTAAATGTCCAATCCTAATTTTTTGCTTCATTGATTAAGAATAAGAATTTGTCATTCTCTTTTTTTCCAAAAATTAAATAAAAGTCAATTTAAAAAAAAACAAAAACTTTTAACGCGGCTCATTCAGAGAAATCACCGTCCTTTCTGCGAAAACAATTTCTCGAGGAAAAGTAATTGTACTGACACAGAAAGCAATAAACAAATGGGAGATTACAGAGAGGGCATTTAATTTGAGTTTGAGAGCATACATTTACACTAAGAATTAAATTTCATCCTAATACATCTGTTATACAAACAAAGCTTCACACGTGATACTGGACTGCAAAGGATATAATTAATTTGGTCAATAAGACAACAGTAATGAATTATTGCAGAATTGTTCTAATATATATGTCCAAATAAACCGAGGATTCTTGTAATTTGAAATTAAGGAAAAAATAATTTTCTCGGTTTCCATGCATCTGCTCTGGCGCCAAATCAAATACTGTGGAAACGATTTCATGTTTAGCCTGTTAAAGAGACAGAACTTGTCTTGTAATAGATTTGGCTTTTGGGGTTTAGTACATTTTACACTGATGCATATATCTGGGATGTAGCCGGGATGCTGACGGTCTAAATGCCGACCGTCGGCATCCCGACTGTCTAATCCTGGCAAGTGTCTAATGACCGGCGTCGAAATCCCGACGCCTGTCATTAGAACTACGCCAGGAGCCCGACACCCGGCTTACCGATCGAAGGTAAGCCAGGTGTGGACAGCCATGGGGGGGAGGGTTAGGTTAGGGCTCCCGGGGGGACTTAGAGTTAGGCACCCCCCCGAGAGGTTATGGTTAGGCATGGGAAAGGTGGGGTTAGGGTTAGGCACCCCCAGGGGGAGGTTAGGGTTAGGCACCCCCTGGGAGACTGCGAGGAAGGGGGGGTTAGGTTTAGGCACTTAGAGGGGGGTTATGGTTTGGTGGGCAGGTTATGGTTAGGCACCCCTAAGGGAGGGTTAGGGTTAGGGGGGAGGTTAGGTTAGTAAATAAAAAAAATACTCATCTGTTGGGTTCTTCACTGCCGGGCTTCCGCTGTCATACTGATTCCTTATATCTGACCTTAGGCATTTTAAAAGCTAATGTTGAAATATATCTTGTTAATATTACTATTCTTTATTTATAAACAGCAACATATTATTTACTACTGTACAGGGATCCTAACACAAATAAAGTACATATAATGTTCTCAAACAAAAGCTAGTGATGATCCTGCCCATATGAGCTTACAATCTAAGTGGTGGCGGGGGGGGGACAGAAAAACAATTGTAACTGGCCGTGATGGGAGTGAGTGTGGTTTCTGTAAGGCAGCAGCATTGCCAACAACCAATAATAAATCAGCCATTGGCGACTGACCTTTCTGGCAGTTACCAGGGATGTGATACAAGGTTGGATTGCGGAGAGACCATGGATGGTGAAAACATGAAAGATGTAGACATCGTACGAATCTTAATACTGTCAGCTCCTGACAGCTGTAACCAGGGTTTGGACTGGCCCACATGGGTACAGGGGAAATCCCTGGTGAGCCCCATTACCTTCAAATTATAGATTGATACTCTGTTAGACGGTCAGTTACCTGGTGGAGCTGGACCATTGACTAACATGGGGCTTGGTCCTCTTCTATCGAAACTACACCAAGATTTGCCTAATGGTTAGCCAAGTGTCTGTGGTGGCTGGCCACACCCCCTCTGGTGGCTGACCACACCCCTTAAGCATGGGCTACTACCACAACTTTTCCCCAGTGGGCCCTTCGTGCCCCAGTCCGACACTGTGACGCATTCTATTTAGCTCAGCCAGGCGCTCTTGTGGTTACCCGCCAGCTCGCAATAGTGTGGTGCCTAGTGTCTTTGGCATCTTACAAGATGCTTTGCACAATTCTTAAGACTTTTGTTCCCATTCCCCACCTTTGCAAACGTTGTGGTGGCTGCTCCCGTCACCTAGGGGGCCACGGAGATCACTAGAGGAGGAGTATGGCAAGCCAAGGATCTTCAGGAGAGTTGGTATGCTCCTTGTTCTGTGTGGATTCTGGCTATGTCAGTTCAACTGTGGGGGAAACCTTTACTAAATGAATCCCTGTAAGCTCCCACTGAGAAAATGGTAGTTTATGGACATTTAGGGCGGGGTGTACTAAGGGTTGCATCCGCAATGCGGTACATCTCGCCTCTTATCTGATACATACCGGCTTTAATTACGCCGGTATGTACTTAGAAATGTCATTAAAATTGCAAAGGACAGCTCTTCCGATAAGAGCTACCCTTTGCGATACCTGGATGCTAGAGCGCCTTCCAGGTTTGTTACCCAGAAGCCCCTCTGCACATGCGCAGAATGGCGGCTCCACCGCAGGCGACAGTGGGAGGGATCCGATTGGATTCCTCTCAGAGGAAATCCGATAATAATCCCATAGGCTTCTATTGGGTAAAGTCATCTAAAGATGGCGTTACCCACCCGGTCCAAGTACCGGAATGTATCGCATTCCGGGGCTTGGTGCATATGAGAAATGTGTTCAAACCCCCGAAAACAGATTTTTACCACATTTGACCTCTTAGTACATTCCGTGTTAATATTAATTCATTTACGGTTCATCCATATGTCCTTAGGTATGAAATGGATAGTGCTTTGGGGCATCCTGTAGCCAATTAAATCATTAGAGTGCTCACAGCAGCACATAATATTTCAGGAGTTGCATGTGTTGAACTTGTGTGAGGCAGTTACCTGTCCCATCCAGTGGCTATGTTACTGTATGTACACGAGGCTGGACTGTGTGACCCTGTCACCTTCAGCGGGCAGCATAGAATGTATAGATGGTCCTGGTTTTCCCAACGCCCCCATATCTGGTCACACCCCCTAGTAATACCTGGGCCCTGCTGATGGCGGCAGGAACAGTAGTTTATTTGTGGAACAATGCGCATTCCCAGCCCGGTGCACAGTCTCACAAGTTCAGGGTAGCTACATACAGCAGGAAACTGTTGTGCACTTACGCCCTGATTCAGAGCCGGACGCTCTGACCAGAGCGCACGCTCTGAATCAGGGCCCACCTCCATAAATATGGAGCATCCTCCATACGAGCGTGCAGGATGATGGTCGCGATGGTCTTGATCATCGCGACCATCGCCACTGCGAGCAGAAGCCTGCGGTTGAGTTTCTCAACCGCAAGGGCAGGAGTGATTTTGGCTCTATCAGAGCCAAAATCACTCCCATTGACATCACTAGTGATGTCAGTGGGGCCGGCTTCAGCTGGTAGGCGTTCCCTTGGGAACGCCTCCGTCTGGCAGGCACGCCCCGGCACGCCCACCAAAGGGGGCGTGCTGTCAATCAACATCGACAGCACGCCCCCTTTGATCAGACACTATGAGCGAAGGAAAGTCAATGTAATGTAATAGGTGAAAAAGATTTGCCTAAGAATAGCAGGAGAAAAGAAGGGCAACATTTTTTATTTTGGGGTGCAAACATGGGGAAACCACTCAGAACCCTTGGGACAGCCCCCCCAAAGGACAACTGTGTCAAAAACCCAGGGGAAAAACTTAAGAACACCTCCAAAAAAGTACTTTCATTTTGAGGGCGAAAAAGTTAAAGTGGGGGGACAAGCATAAAAACTAGCGAAATAGCCTTCTTAGGGGTCTGCAAGGATGGGTCAGGTGTTTTTGGGATTGCAGGTGCATGTAGCAGGTGCGTTTTTCACGTTTTTTTATAAACTTCACTTTAGAGATTTTAAAATATGCTAGCACCCATTTTCATGTACCCCAAATTTGACTGGACTTATTATTTTCACCAAAAAAATACTGCTTAATGCCATTCTTCACCACTTTTACCAGGACGCTAATAACAAGTATTTTAAACAACTTCAGTACCTCAAATAGTTTTATTAGGGCTATTGGAACGCATTCGGTATGAAAAGCCGGCTGCAGCATGACCGGCAGATCGGTTCCAGGCTGCGGCAGCCCGACAAAAGGGCAGAGCCCGGCAGCGGAAGCCCGACAGCGCTGGAAATCCCGATCGTCCCTAAGGTAAGTACTTACTAACCTAACCAAGCCCCCTAACCCTAACCCTCCTTAGGGATGCCTAACCCTAACCTCCCCCCACCCAAGTGCCTAACCCTAATCCCCCCTCTAAGTGCCTAACCCTAACCACCCCCTTCCCCGCTGCCTAAACCTAAGTCCCCCAGGGGGGTGCCTAACCCTAAGTCCCCCCCGGGGTGCCTAACCCTCCCTCCCCCTAGCCAAAGCCTAACCCTCCCGGGGGGGTGCCTAACCCTAATTCCCCCCTGGGTGCCCTAAACCTAACCCCCCCCCGCGGCTGTCCGCTCACGGCGCCCAGCAACCCTTTGATCGGGATGCCGGGTGCCTGTCTCCCGGCGTCGGGAAAATGACAGGCGTCTAGATTTTAGACGCCTGTCATTAACCCTAGGTGGGATCGAGGATTCGGGAAGCCGGCGGTCGGGATTGCGGCCGCCGGCTTCCTAAGCGTATCCCTTTGGAACACTTCTACATTGAACCCCAATGTTAGTGCATCTTTTTGGGGAGTACACACTGATTTCCCCTATTCTGACAGTACTTTTCAACTGTTTTACATTCGCCGCTTGCCGTTTTCGCATGGTTAGTAATTGAAAAAGGGCGAATAGCGGGGATGCGTACGAAAAGTTTTCGCGTCCAAAAAAACGCGATGCAGGTGAAAAGCCGGATAGGCAGAACTTTTTTGCGGAGGCGAAACTAATTGAATACGGCCCTAAGTGGTCTTTACACATTTTTTCTAGCAATAAAACTTCACGTTGATTCCTAAGAGTTTCAGGAACTTGCGTGAAATACCCCGGCCACTCGGAGTAACCTGTAGCATATTTTAGCATTGCTGCTGCAAGACCAAGCAGCGATGCTAACAGCTATCTCGCCTTCTGCGTTCTCCAATGTTTAAATTGCAACTTTATAGTTTATACACGTTCTACCAATTCCTTTGTGACAAAACTTGCAAACTGGCATGCCTGGTACACTCTGAGCAGCTTGGTGTGTGACTAGAATGCGGCCAAGATGCGATACTGTATTTAGGATACGTTATGCTGCGCAAAAAGACACTGGGTGCATGAGGACACATCTGTAATTTAGAGGGGGTTATCTATTATGTGCACATCACCAATAATTAGGGTACCCCGATATTGCAGATTTTCCACGTATGAGAAAATAGCTGCAATTTTGGTAGTCTTGAGGTGCCAGAGAAATAGTGGGAACGCTGGCACCTTGTGGCCATTGCCTAGTGCGGATTTGTGCCTCATGCCTCAATAATGTCGTCAGCTGCTGTGGCTGTATTATCTATACTGATTAGGGCACAAGTGGCTGCCTCCACCTGGTTAAGTGCTGTGGGCCTGATTCAGACCTGGACGCTAAGCCGCGGATGCACGCTATGGCCGATAATCGCCTGTCAATATGCGCAAGCGTGAGTCACTCGCTACGCTCAGGAGTTGTGCGCTTGTAGTACACAGACTGGAGGCTACTTTGAGTGACAGATAGCGCCGTTTGTGGGTGGTAACAGGGGAAGGGGCTTGTGAACGGGGGAGCGGTGCTGCGAACGCAAGCGTGTCTTGGCATCTAAACGGCATTTAGGGGTGTGCATAATTAGCATGGAGGCGTCATTGTACACGTCACTTGGTTGTATTTCAGCCTGCAGTGATCGCAGTGCTTGCGGTGGGGTAAGGTCGACTTCAAGGGCTGTGTGCAGCTCCGATGGCTCTCGATGGTTCTGATTAATCACACACTTCCTGGAGATGATGTATGCTAAGAAAGAAAAGCGGGCGTCTTTATACCGGCGTGCGCTCACTCTGCCATCGCTCTCTAAGACATAGAGGGCGTCCTTACACCAGACAGTGCGATCGCGGAATTTGCATACCCGGCCCCTTTTAGCTGCGAGAGAGCGCTGCTTAGCGTCCGGGTCTGAATGGACCCCTGTGCCCACTGTCAGGTAGAGCTTAGATAGGGTTACACATCCTGTACTGCAGTGCAAATGACTCTGTTGCAGATATATTTTGCTAAACAAATCTGCTTTCATCATCTTAGACGGCAGAGTCCCTCAGGGTCGCGTTCAGTCATTGCAGAATAACTGTGATTGTGGGAGATGAAGTGGAACAAGTGTGGCCTTCCTCACAGCCACGTCCTGTCAATGTGCCCTCTGCCTACCACGTCGGTCGGGCTGTGCAGTGGCATGGAAGCAAGTGCAAAGTCCACTTCTCTTACCCTCGGGCAGCCTGACCAAGAACAGATACCAGGGGCACTACGGCTGAGCCCTGCAACCATACTGCGTTTGTCACAAACAGGCACCCGTGACCCGCACTGGCAGAATCAGATTGGCAACATCTAACCCGTAGTTGTAAAACTCTTTCTTTTTCATGCTATGTACATCCAGCAAGGGTCAACTTATTCTGTCACAAAGGCTCTGCGGCCCCTGTAGGCAGCACGCTAAATGCCTCAGATCCACGTGTGTGTCGTTACTTATCCCAACTCATGTGATAACTCTGTGCACAGCATCTATTGTCTCTTCATGTGAGAGACAAACGTGTATTTGTGTTTGCTGTGCTCAATGCTCTGTCTCTTCGAAGTAAACGGCCAGAGAGCTTGTGGAGTTACAGGAACGCAAGGTGACAGTATCCATTAAAGGAGACTTAAATGAAAGTAGCCATACAGAGACTTATATTTCCAGTTCTATTTGTCAGCTGGGTCAAATGCAGCTGTTACACTTAGTCCTCTTACCATACACAACTTACAATTAACCCTCTCTCAACTGAAAGCAGAGGCACAGCAGATGGAACAGGCTTATAACCTCCTGTAAACAGCGTGTGCTCTAATACTGCTTGGCTAATAAGTAAAGCAATTTTAAACTAGGGCCCGTATTCAATTTGAGCGGACCCGCGATACTTTTTCGCCTCCTCGGACTTTTCGCCCACATCGCGTGTTTTGGGGGCGGATAAGTATCGCGAGCGTGCCCGCGTATCGCCGTATTCAATTTGAAGTATGCGAAAGCGGAAAGAACTGTCAGATTTGGGGAAATCAGGCTGACACCCCGCCAAAAGAATGCTCTGACATGGGGGTTAGCTATGGTACCCCCCGATTTGGCTTGCTGAAGGTGTTTGGTGCTTTTAAACGGGCTTAATAGCTGCTAAATAGCGTTTTTGTATAAGTGTTGAGGAATAGTATTCAGGAGGTTTTTTTGCAGAAAATAACTTATCCCAGCAAATTTGGGGTACTTAAAAATGGGGGACAGCATATTTAAAAGTTGCTAAAGTTAAGTTTAAAAAAACATGAAAAATACACCTGCCGCAATCCCCTGCAATGGAAAAAACACTTGGGGACCCCCCCAGAGTCAAGTTCGCTATTATTTAACTTTCGCCTCCAAAATGAAAGTGATTTTTTTGGGGTGTTCTTAAGTGTTTTTTTTTTTATTTGACACAGTTTACCTTTGGGGGACTGTCTGAAGGCTGCACGGGGGTTCCCGCAATGTTGCACCCCAAAACCCCAATTCTGCACTTTGTTCCGCCTGCTATTCATAGGCGTAACTTTTTTGCCTATTACATTGCATTGACTTTACATCTAGGGGGAAAGTCTTTCAAATTAAAGATAAAAACAGCCGAAATGACATCATCGGCGAAAAGTTTCCGCCAAAAACACGCGAAAACGGCTTTTCGCCTCAAATTGAATACGGGCCTACATGTCCTAATGTGATCCCTGGTACAGTCATTCTGAAAAAAATAACTATTCTGTGTTACTTACACTGTACCTGACTGCTTTACAAGTTTTGGCCTGGTTAACCCTGTATGTGCAATAAACTCTTCACTATGTTGTAATATAATCATTTAAAACCAATTGTAGACTATTCATGATGATTTGTTAACCGGTTCCAGACCTAGGTTAACAGGAGCTTTGCATCACTGCTCAGACTGACATTTGGGGACTCTCAGGGCTGGATTTACCATTAAGCAAATTAAGCACATAATTAGGGCATCAAGGGCAGGGGGAGCACCACAGAAATTTTCCATTGCCAGATTTACCATGGACCATATGGTGCAAAACTGCAAATGGTGCGGCTGAACCAGGTTCCACAAAAAGGGGCTATATAATAAAATAGTAATAAATAATAGAGGTTAATGATATACATGAACTGGTAAACTGCCACACGTTCCACCGAGGCTCACGTCATCATGTCGGGCTCACATGTCTTGGTCTTATCGACTGTCACGTTAAGTCGTCCACTAAGATTGAGTGCAGTGTTGCCAGATGGGGGGGTGTGTTCTCCAAATTTGGAGTTTTTTTCAAAGACCTTGGCGAGAATTTTGTAAATAACTTTTCTTTGGGGTTTTTTTGGGAAGCAAAATGTATATTGGGGCACCTACAATTTCTAAGTGCTTAGGAACTCTAAATGTAACTCTCAGTCTGTGGCTTCCTGCTGTCTCCATTGCCTTCCTCACTGCTCCTGTCACATGCAGCCCAGTCATAAACCAAATTACCTCCATATTGTCACAGGAAAACCCACTAACATCACCAGGGAGCTCCTCTTACTAGGCAGCTTTTTCATATCAAGATTTACTATTAGATCGACAATTTCCTCTTTCTACTAGTAACTTGAGTTGCTAGGCGATTATTCAGTTCTCATGGCAAGGGAGGTCCTCTATTGCGGCGATCTGCCGAAGAGGGCGTGGCCTCACCATCTTTGAGCACGACAGTTCCTACTAAGCAGTATCAACCCAACCCTCTCTGCACTCCACTACATTATTTACTAATACAGTAGATCAGCCTACATTAGATATATTAGTTTAAAAAGTTCAAGAGACTTGGGCCAGATGTACTAAGCTCTGAAAAGTGATAAACTGGAAAGTGATAAACCACCAGCCAATCAGCTCCCAACTGTCATTTTTCAAACACAGCCTGTGACATGACAGTTGGGAGCTGAGTGGCTGGTCGTTTATCACTTTCCAGTTTATCACTTTTCAGAGCTTAGTACATCTGGCCCGAATTATTCGAGACTATAACATACTTGCCTCCTCTCCTCAGAATGTCCAGGAGACTCTCGAATTTGTGGGGAACCCCAATGACTCTGGGGAAAGTAAGTCACCCTCCCACATAACGCCCACTTACGAGTGAAATGGGCGGGGACCGGGGATGTGATGATGCAAGTCTCAACGGATATCGTCACCATAGCCCCACCTCTGTGTGAAGCCGTCATTCGTTCCCCCCCTTCCCCCGTGAGATGCAGGAGTCTACTGTAGGAAAGCGGGGGAATGATGACTTCACGCAGAGGTGGAGCTATGGTGACGAGATCCTTTGAGACGTCTGACTTCTAAAAGTCTCCTCTTCCGACATAGGACTAAACCATGACAATGGAGCTCTCAAAAAGGTGGAAACCACCTCCGCTCGGAAACGCTATGATTTACCGACAGCTGCTGCCCGACATCGGTGAAAATCCTGTTCGTCCCTAAGGTAAGTATTCACTAACCTAATTCCCTCCCCTAACCTTCCTTAGGGGTGCCTAACCCTAACCTTCCTCCCAGTGCCTAACCCTAATCCCCCTTCTAAGTGCCTAAACCTAACCCCCCCTTCCCCCGCCTCCTAAACCTAAGTCCCCCGGGAGGTGCCTATCTCTAAGTCCCCCCGGGAGCCCTAAACCTAACCATCCCCCCCACGCGGCTGTCCGTGCTCGGTGCCCGGCATCACTTCGATCGGGATGCCGGGCGCAGGTCTCCCGGCGTTGGTAAAATGATAGGCGTCTAGATTTAGACGCCTGTCATTTAACCCTCGCCGGGATAAAGCAGTCGGGAAGCCGGCTGTCGGGATTAGGTCCACCGGCTTCCCGACTGCATACCCTCCGCTCTTAAAGGGCTTTAAAAAGAAAATGAAAAAATATTTGACACCGGATCTAACGGTGACTCTGGTGCCCCTTATGCGTAGCACACAGTAAATGGTGGGCAGACAAGCGAGATAATGAGGCAGAAAACCAGACTTTATATCAACCTCTCCAAATGGCTCTTTGCATTGAGTATATCAAAATGTGTGTAACTGCGGCTATGTAGATGCATAGCACTCATTGTGCTTGTTATAAATGAGCACCATTCCTTCTTGCGGCAACTTTAATGTATTAAATATAGAGGTACAGCTAATGAAGCCATGGAAGGTATTAATTAATATCCTGCAGGCCGGCAGAGGCATGAGAATTAGTCCTCTGTGTTCCTCTCATTATTTTTACAGTTTCTACCCCGTACCTGATTCCATTTTCTCTCTCCCTTGCTCCTATGAAAATAAAAGTTAGTTTTAGAGGAGGACAATAACAAAGGTCCATTGACAACAATTTGGTGTGCAAGGAACCCCACCCATCCGGCAAGTCAGGACGGCACCTTTAGCTCAACACACCTTAAAGCAAATATTAAAAGTCAGCTAATCAGAAAGGATCAAAGTAACATCAGGACTTGGCTTCCTGACAGCAACATTAAATATTTTCACAGTGAGCCCACTGAATAATAATACGGAGGAATGTGTCTGCACTGCTGGGCATGCACAGTAATTGACCGTGGTGACTTCATATCTGCCTGTTTGTCCGGGCGTAATTCAACGAGAAGGGAGCGATGTACAAAGAACAGAGCGTCCGCAATGATTTGTACTGCTCTTGTCGTCAACACTTGTGAAGCTCTCCAGCCTAAGATAGGCAAGCGTTAGCTAACATACACCTGTGTGGTCAGCTCGTCGGAACTACTCTACAATTGCTAAATAAATATAGAAAGGAATAATAATATATGATATTAACACTATGCACTGTCCTCTAGATGCACTGGTGGCCAGTCCTCTACAGTGTAGAGGAGATGGACGCAGACCCTCGTGTTTTGGTTTTGGTTCTAAATCATCGTCGTGTTTTGGTTTTGGCAAAATCATCCTCAAATGTTTTGGTTCGGCTTTGGATATTTTTAAAAGTTTATAAAAGCAACTAAAATAATGTAATTTTGGACCTGTTTTTGTTCCTATTGTTTTATTAACATCAATAACATTAATTTCCAGTCAATTCAAGTCAATTTTGACTAGAGATGAGCGATTTGGTTTTTGAGAATACCGAGCACCCCCGAACTTTGGGGATCTGAATCGAACTGAATCCCAGTTCGGAATCACTTTGGAATTCTGAGTAGAACCAAGTCCCGACTTAGGTACTCGGATTTAAAAACCGTATCTCGTGTGTTTTGGATTGCATTTAAGTCCCTCCCTCGAGATTTCAGGAGCTGTGAGGTGGTCAAAATAGACTGGAAATAACTGGAAATGAATATTATTGATATTAATAATACTGTAGGAACAAAAACAGGTCCAAGTTACATGATTTTAGCTGTTTTTATACATTTTTAAAGAAATCCAAAGCCAAAAAGAAACAAACCACTTGAGGGTGGTTTTGCCAAAACCAAAACCTTTGAGGGTGGTTTTGGAAAAACCAAAACACAGTAGTCCGTGCACATCTCTAATTTTGACTAGCTCAAAACATCTGAAATCACAAGGAAAATACCCGAGATTAGGTTTTTAGATCCAAGCTCCACACTTGGAGAGAAGATCCGAATCGGGACTCGGTTCTTCTTGGAACTCCACAGTGATCCCAGCCAGGAAAGTTCAACTCGGAACACCACAGTAAGGACGTGTTCGGTTTTTAGCAAAACTGAACTGCTCATCTCTACTATACTGTATATTTATATTTATATACATCTGGTTGATAAAACTATACAGAGAACAAATAAATGTAAATGTATAGGGAGTGTGTATCTGGGTGCTGCTGGGGTGTTGGCAGTGAATGTATGGGGAGTGTGTGTCTGGGTGCTGCTGGGGTGTTGGCAAATAATGCAGGGGGATGAGAGTGTGTGTCTGGATGCTACTGGGGTGTTGAAAGTGAATGCAGTGGGAGAAGAGTGTGTGACTAAGGGCTGCTGAGTTGTTGGCAGTAAATTCAGGGGAAGGAGAGTGTGTGACTAAGGCTGATGTGGTGTTGGAAGTAAATGTGGGGGTGTGTGTCTGGGTGCTGCTGGGGTTTTGGTAGTGAATGTGGTTTAGGGGGAGTTGTGTGAGTGCTGCTGGGACTGGGGTGTTGCTAGTGAATGCGAGCAGGGGGCACCAATAACTATCTTGTCTCCAGGCTCCTGGTATGAACTTAGGCCCCTGTGCCAAGTGAAGTCTTAGGGCCCCCTGGCATTCCATGTAGCTGTATCTTCAGACTGGCACTAGGTCACATGCTGTGAACAGAACTCCTGAACATAAGCAGCATCTAAGCTTTTACCTTCAGATCGGTCATTCCAAATATTAACCTGCGGCAAGTGTCGTCGATATATCTTTTATTTCCTTCATCACCTTCATGGTCGTCATCATTAGTACAATTCATTATCTCAGCTGGGAACACAGCTGAATGGGTTAACAGCCATACTTATTAACGGCGTGCAATAATAACCTATAATATAAAAGGATGCAGAGGGCTGGATTACTTTTTTGTTTTTTTGCTTCTAGACCTGGTAAGACACGTAAAATAATGTGCACCGGTGGGAGAAGGAAAAAAAAAATATGTAACTCGGCTTCCTTAGTACACACACACAAAAAAAAAAAGTTGAGGTCCTTCACATATTATGTGAAACGGCTTAAAACAGGAGGCAGATGCCAAGACGCCTCACTTCTCCCTCTCTCCGGAGAGACAGACAGAGAGAGAGAATAAGGATGAAAAAAAAAAAATTCCCCCGATGGATCCAACAATAGAATGTCTTTCATTATCACCCTGTGTCAAGGCACCGCGTAATGTTCATTGTGCATGCATACTAAATGACTATTTACCTGCCAGTGCCTTTGATAAGACAGTATCTACCCTCTCTTCTCGGCACTACTGCGAAACCCCTCTGCCTATAATTCTTATTAAGGTGATACCTTCTCTGAATAAGAAAGTATATTCTTCTTTCTCTAGGGTGTTAAGGGCCATTGTTTTTCCACCAAAATCACTTTTATTTTCTTCACCTGCTGTGTTTTAATGTTGAAGTGACTTCTGTGTATACAAGGCTCATATTGAAACGTCGGCTGCAGATGTATGCAATATTAAAGAGTGCTTATGAATTTTTGACATCTAATTAGTTGCTAGCCAGTTAACATGTCAAGACTCTGAGGGAACGAGGAGCCGGTCCTTTCTGAATAAGTTAAAGCTATGCCCTGTCCTTTTCATGTTTTATTCTTTAATGTAGGCGGTGATTATTTTGCTCTGATTAATTGATGAAGTTCATTGGTCTGGCAAATGTTACAGATTGCATTGCTGCTCCACGCCGTTTTCCACTCGAGCCAACATAGGCTGCTCCCGGAACCCGACGCATTTATTTTTCCCACATCATTTTTCATCACATATCCTATCCGATAGTATATATTTATGGCAGGCTATAAAGTGTAAGGTAAAAAAAAAATAAAAGAAATAATATATAGTTCAATAATTGCATGGAAACAAAAACAAATGTCACTTTGCTCTGTTCCGTTGACGATCTACACGGCAGGTATGTGCTAAATATAACATTATTCCACGTCTTTTAATTCTGGAGAATTATTGATGGAAGAACAGTCCCATTCTATCGGAAGAGAGGTATAACAGGAACGCCGGAGAGAAAGAGACAACAAATAAAAAACAAACAAACACAAAACAAAAGTGACATCTGTTGTTATATGGCACCATTTATTTCCCTCCGATGCGACACCTGCAACTTTTTTCGATGGCAGCAGCCTGGAGACTCCGGCGCAGCGTAGTAACCCTCCGCCAAGGCGTATTTTAAGAATTGCCGCAAAATTACGATTGCATATTCAAAGAATGCGATTTGAAAGCAAAGCAAGTGTTTCCATATCCAATTCACAAAAACAAATACAAAAAGGACAGATTGAGCGTAAGCGAACTACCTCAGGCTGCAGGTTGTATAGAAATTACTGTACCGTGTTCTGTGACGCAAATGGAAGATGGTTTCGTACAGCATATACAGGGATAGATCCAGGGCCCGGAAGATTTACTGCTGTCACCTAAACATATATACGGGATGCGTTCGGCATTCCGGCGGTCGAGATGCCGATGCTTATATTACCGCGCCGGAATACTGACGCCGTTGGCAGTACTTATACTGAATCTTTACCATTTTCATATTTTGTAGATTTTATTGGCCTTCCGTGACGCTTTAAAGGACCTCGCGGGTACCACCATTAAAACTGTTTTGTGTTCTATATTACACAACATTAATTTTGTGCTGTTATACATTAACTATCAATAGTTATCTATCTCTCCCCTCCCCCCAATAACACATTGAGAAGGTAAAACTGAAGGTCAGGAGCATGGTGGGGTCAATGGAAACCCATAGGATTGCGTGTTCCAGGTCATAGAGGAAACTAGTTATTGTAATTAGTATAATAAAGAGGATTGGAAAATATGAGTCTAGCGAGTTGGTGGGAGGGACAGTGGAAAAGGAGGGAGATATAATATTGCAGTGAACGGTGACTTGACTCACAAAGGACGTGAAACCGTAGCTACAGTGAGAGGCCATCGGAGGCTGTTATGAAAACTGGTGCAAACCGTGCTGCAATACACTAAAAATATAGTGCAATTTACTTCACAGCTGTCTCTGCATTCTATTGTTTTTTATTATAAATGTCTCTCGATGTGTCTCATTGTATGAAAATTGTCTGTTAACAAATCAGGATTAATTCAGCTGATCATTTTATGAACTATAGTACAGAACTTGTACATTCTAGCAACAAATACAATATTTATAAATTATTACGTTTACACTTTATTTTTAACAAAGATAATAATAATAATAATAATAATAATAATAATAATAATAATAATAATAATAATAATAATAATAATTGTGGATTAATTACACATCATTGGGCCAAATGTTACATATTTCCACAAACAGTTTGTGGAGAAAAAAAAAAAAAAAATAGTTCCATATTTTAGGATAATTATTAGGGTCGTATTCAATAAAATCGTTATTAAGATCAGGCACAAAAATTTTAAACGTATATTAATTAAGATTCTGACGATCACTATACATTAATTAGTGTATAGCAGCTCCCTAAACAACAACTCTGATTTGTTACAAAAAGAACACAATTAAAATGGCAACTTAAACCATTCAAAGAGAGCGCATATAGGACCTGATTCAGAGCCTCTCGCAAACAGCGAGCGCTCGCTCTGAATAAGGGCAGCCGCTTTTTCTTTTTAAAACCGGCCTCCTGGCCACTCGCTAAGCTATGGGTGACCACCCACAGCTTTTGCGAGCGGCCAGGTGATGGTTGCGGTGGTCGCGACCATCGGGCTTGCGACGAGACCCTTGTGGTAGGGTCTCGTCTGCCGCAAGCCCCAGTGAGCTTCCAGCTCTAATAGAACCGGAAACCCACTACTGACATCACTGGTGATGTCAGTAGGGCCGCCCACAAACGGCAGGCGTTCCTTCAGGAACGCCTCTGTTTGTACAGCCACCTCCCCACCCCGCTTACAAAATGGGGCGAGCTGTCGATCAACATCGACAGCTGCTCAGTTTTGCTGTGAGCCCCAGAGTGAGTGACTTCTCGCTCGCTCTGGGGCTCGCGCGTGCGCACTGTGCGGCGAAAAGCAGGAATCCGCAAAAAAGTATCGCAGGTGACTTAATTTCGCCAGTCGGAAACTTTTTGCTATATTCAACTGCAAAGACGTTTCGCGTACGCTGAAAGTCAATGCAAAGTAATAGCTGAAAAAGTTTTGTCTATGAATAGCAGGCGGAAAAAAGTGCAGAATTGCGGATTTGGGGTGCAAAGGTGCACCCTTGGGACAGCCCCCCAAAGGATAACTGCGTCCAAAAAAAAAATAGTGAGGAACACCCCAAAAGATGACTTTGAAAATGGGGGCGAAAGAGTACAAAGTGGGGGTACACACATAAAAAGTAGCAAAATAGATTTTGGGGGGCCTGCAAGTATGGGGGAGGTGTTTTTTTGATTGCAGGTGTTTGCTGAAGGTGCGTTTTTGGCGGCACTTAAAACTTTACTTTATCGATTTTAAACCATGTTCGCACCCATTTTCAAGGACCCCAAATTTGACAGGAATACTTATTTTCTCCAAAAAACTGCTTAATGCTATTCTTTACCACTTGTGCAAAGACACTATGAAGAGGCAATTAAAAGCACTTAAGTACCCCAAATAGCTCCAGGGGGGCTAATCGGGGACACCTATACTGATCCCCAATGTTAGTGCATCTTTTTGGGGGGTGTCAGGTTGATTTCCCCATTTGTGACAGCACTTTTCACCTGTTTGAGTATTGCCGGGAAGCGTTTTTGGAATTGAACACGGCGAATTTTGCAAAAGACAGCGGGCCATTACGGGAGAGAAAGATAAGCAGGAGATAGCTGTAATACTAGTGTATGGGGACAGCGGGTCATTCCGGGAGAGAAAGGTAAGCAGGAGATATCTGTGATACTAGTGTATGGGGACAGTGGGCCATTACGGGAGAGAAAGATAAGCAGGAGATATCTGTAATACTAGTGTATGGGGACAGCGGGTCATTCCGGGAGAGAAAGGTAAGCAGGAGATATCTGTAATACTAGTGTATGGGGACAGCGGGTCATTCCGGGAGAGAAAGGTAAGCAGGAGATATCTGTGATACTAGTGTATGGGGACAGCGGGCCATTACGGGAGAGAAAGATAAGCAGGAGATATCTGTAATACTAGTGTATGGGGACAGCAGGTCATTCCGGGAGAGAAAGGTAAGCAGGAGATATCTGTGATACTAGTGTATGAGGACAGTGGGCCATTCCGCAAACAGAAGGTAAGTAGGAGATATCTGTGATACTAGTGTATGGGGACAGCGGACCATTCCGGGAGAGAAAGGTAAGCAGGAGATATCTGTGATACTAGTGTATGGGGACAGAGGGCCATTCCGGGAGAGGAAGGTAAGCAGGAGATATCTGTGATACTAGTATATGAGGACAGTGGGCCATTCCGCAAACAGAAGGTAAGTAGGAGATATCTGTGATACTAGTGTATGGGGACAGCGGACCATTCCGGGAGAGAAAGGTAAGCAGGAGATATCTGTGATACTAGTGTATGGGGACAGCGGGCAATTCCGCAAACAGAAGGTAAGTAGGAGATATTTGTGATACTAGTGTATGGGGACAGCGGACCATTCCGGGAGAGGAAGGTAAGTAGGAGATATCTGTAATACTAGTGTATGGGGACAGCGGGTCATTCCGGGAGAGAAAGGAAAGCAGGAGATATCTGTGATACTAGTGTATGGGGACAGCGGCCATTCCGCAAACAGAAGGTAAGTAGGAGATATCTGTGATACTAGTGTATGGGGACAGCGGACCATTCCGGGAGAGAAAGGTAAGCAGGAGATATCTGTGATACTAGTGTATGGGGACAGAGGGCCATTCCGGGAGAGAAAGGTAAGCAGAAGATATCTGTGATACTAGTGTATGAGGAAAGTGGGCCATTCCGCAAACAGAAGGTAAGTAGGAGATATCTGTGATTCTAGTGTATGGGGACAGCGGACCATTCCGGGAGAGAAAGGTAAGCAGGAGATATCTGTGATACTAGTGTATGGGGACAGCGGGCCATTCCGCAAACAGAAGGTAAGTAGGAGATATCTGTGATACTAGTGTTTGGGGACAGCGGACCATTCCGGGAGAGGAAGGTAAGCAGGAGATATCTGTGATACTAGTGTATGGGGACAGTGGGCCATTCCGCAAACAGAAGGTAAGTAGGAGATATCTGTGATACTAGTGTATGGGGACAGCGGACCATTCCGGGAGAGAAAGGTAAGCAGGAGATATCTGTGATACTAGTGTATGGGGACAGCGGGCCATTCCGCAAACAGAAGGTAAGTAGGAGATATCTGTGATACTAGTGTATGGGGACAGCGGACCATTCCGGGAGAGAAAGGTAAGCAGGAGATATCTGTGATACTAGTGTATGGGGACAGCGGGCCATTCCGCAAACAGAAGGTAAGTAGGAGATATCTGTGATACTAGTGTATGGGGACAGCGGACCATTCCGGGAGAGAAAGGAAAGCAGGAGATATCTGTGATACTAGTGTATGGGGACAGTGGGCCATTCCGCAAACAGAAGGTAAGTAGGAGATATCTGTGATACTAGTGAATGGGGACAGCGGACCATTCCGGGAGAGAAAGGTAAGCTGGAGATATCTGTGATACTAGTGTATGGGGACAGCGGGCCATTCCGCAAACAGAAGGTAAGTAGGAGATATCTGTGATACTAGTGTATGGGGACAGCGGGCCATTCCGGGAGAGAAAGGTAAGCAGGAGATATCTGTGATACTAGTGTATGGGGACAGCGGGCCATTACGGGAGAGAAAGATAAGCAGGAGATATCTGTAATACTAGTGTATGGGGACAGCGGGTCATTCCGGGAGAGAAAGGTAAGCAGGAGATATCTGTAATACTAGTGTATGGGGACAGCGGGTCATTACGGGAGAGAAAGATAAGCAGGAGAAATCTGTAATACTAGTGTATGGGGACAGCGGGTCATTCCGGGAGAGAAAGGTAAGCAGGAGATATCTGTAATATTAGTGTATGGGGACAGCGGGTCATTCCGGGAGAGAAAGGTAAGCAGGAGATATCTGTGATACTAGTGTATGGGGACAGCGGGCCATTACGGGAGAGAAAGATAAGCAGGAGATATCTGTAATACTAGTGTATGGGGACAGCGAGTCATTCCGGGAGAGAAAGGTAAGCAGGAGATATCTGTGATACTAGTGTATGAGGACAGTGGGCCATTCCGCAAACAGAAGGTAAGTAGGAGATATCTGTGATACTAGTGTATGGGGACAGCGGACCATTCCGGGAGAGAAAGGTAAGCAGGAGATATCTGTGATACTAGTGTATGGGGACAGAGGGCCATTCCGGGAGAGGAAGGTAAGCAGGAGATATCTGTGATACTAGTATATGAGGACAGTGGGCCATTCCGCAAACAGAAGGTAAGTAGGAGATATCTGTGATACTAGTGTATGGGGACAGCGGACCATTCCGGGAGAGAAAGGTAAGCAGGAGATATCTGTGATACTAGTGTATGGGGACAGCGGGCCATTCCACAAACAGAAGGTAAGTAGGAGATATTTGTGATACTAGTGTATGGGGACAGCGGGCAATTCCGGGAGAGGAAGGTAAGTAGGAGATATCTGTAATACTAGTGTATGGGGACAGCGGGTCATTCCGGGAGAGAAAGGTAAGCAGGAGATATCTGTGATACTAGTGTATGGGGACAGCGGCCATTCCGCAAACAGAAGGTAAGTAGGAGATATCTGTGATACTAGTGTATGGGGACAGCGGACCATTCCGGGAGAGAAAGGTAAGCAGGAGATATCTGTGATACTAGTGTATGGGGACAGAGGGCCATTCCGGGAGAGAAAGGTAAGCAGAAGATATCTGTGATACTAGTGTATGAGGACAGTGGGCCATTCCACAAACAGAAGGTAAGTAGGAGATATCTGTGATACTAGTGTATGGGGACAGCGGACCATTCCGGGAGAGAAAGGTAAGCAGGAGATATCTGTGATACTAGTGTATGGGGACAGCGGGCCATTCCGCAAACAGATGGTAAGTAGGAGATATCTGTGATACTAGTGTATGGGGACAGCGGACCATTCCGGGAGAGGAAGGTAAGCAGGAGATATCTGTGATACTAGTGTATGGGGACAGTGGGCCATTCCGCAAACAGAAGGTAAGTAGGAGATATCTGTAATACTAGTGTATGGGGACAGCGGACCATTCCGGGAGAGAAAGGTAAGCAGGAGATATCTGTGATACTAGTGTATGGGGACAGTGGGCCATTCCGCAAACAGAAGGTAAGTAGGAGATATCTGTGATACTAGTGTATGGGGACAGCGGACCATTCCGGGAGAGAAAGGTAAGCAGGAGATATCTGTGATACTAGTGTATGGGGACAGTGGGCCATTCCGCAAACAGAAGGTAAGTAGGAGATATCTGTGATACTAGTGTATGGGGACAGCGGGCCAATCCGGGAGAGAAAGGTAAGCAGGAGATATCTGTGATACTAGTGTATGGGGACAGTGGGCCATTCCGCAAACAGAAGGTAAGTAGGAGATATCTGTGATACTAGTGTATGGGGTGTAATCTGTGATATCTCCGGCTTTACCTTCTTTTTGATGAATGGCCATTCCGGGAGAGAATGGTAAGCAGGAGATATCTGTGATACTAGTGTATGGGGGACATCGGACCATTCCGGGAGAGAAAGGTAAGCAGGAGATATCTGTGATACTACTGTATGGGGACAGTGGGCCATTCCGCAAACAGAAGGTAAGTAGGAGATATCTGTGATACTAGTGTATGGGGACAGCGGGCCATTCCGGGAGAGAAAGGTAAGCAGGAGATATCTGTGATACTAGTGTATGGGGACAGTGGGCCATTCCGCAAACAGAAGGTAAGTAGGAGATATCTGTGATACTAGTGTATGGGGACAGCGGGCCATTCCGGGAGAGAAAGGTAAGCAGGAGATATCTGTGATACTAGTGTATGGGGACAGTGGGCCATTCCGCAAACAAAAGGTAAGTAGGAGATATCTGTGATACTAGTGTATGGGGACAGCGGACCATTCCGGGAGAGAAAGGTAAGCAGGAGATATCTGTGATACTAGTGTATGGGGACAGCGGGCCATTCCGCAAACAGAAGGTAAGTAGGAGATATCTGTGATACTAGTGTATGGGGACAGCGGGCCATTCCGTAAACAGAAGGTAAGTAGGAGATATCTGTGATACTAGTGTATGGGGACAGCGGGCCATTCTGGGAGAGGAAGGTAAGCAGGAGATATCTGTGATACTAGTGTATGGGGACAGCGGGCCATTCCGGGAGAGAAAGGTAAGCAGGAGATATCTGTGATACTAGTGTATGGGGACAGTGGGCCATTCCGCAAACAGAAGGTAAGTAGGAGATATCTGTGATACTAGTGTATGGGGACAGCGGACCATTCCGGGAGAGGAAGCTAGGCAGGAGATATCTGTGATACTAGTGTATGGGGACAGCGGACCATTCCGGGAGAGAATGGTAAGCAGGAGATATCTGTGATACTAGTGTATGGGGGACAGCGGACCATTCCGGGAGAGAAAGGTAAGCAGGAGATATCTGTGATACTAGTGTATGGGGACAGTGGGCCATTCCGCAAACAGAAGGTAAGTAGGAGATATCTGTGATACTAGTGTATGGTGACAGCGGGCCATTCCGGGAGAGAAAGGTAAGCAGGACATATCTGTGATACTAGTGTATGGGGACAGTGGGCCATTCCGCAAACAGAAGGTAAGTAGGAGATATCTGTGATACTAGTGTATGGGGTGTAATCTGTGATATCTCCTGCTTTACCTTCTTTTTGATGAATGGCCAGATAACTTAATTTTCACAATTGCAGGTGAAAATGTAAATTTTCTCCTGCTTTTGTGAAAATTAAGTGATGATGAATAGACCCCTCTGTGAGCCAGACCTGGTTTTGGAAATACGGGGAGACAAAATAAGTAGGGGTCCTCCATATTTTCCAAAACCAGCACTGGACTCTTTCTAACGGGAGTGTAATGCTGCAGCCGGGGTACCCTTTCACCCGCTCACCCGGCCAAAGCATTCACACCTGACCACTAGTCAGCCCAGGTCGGGGATCCTGGGGAGGTGGGGACCCCCCCAATAGTGGGGTTTCCGCTCTCCAGGGAACCCCATGCCTTGGGCATTAGGTGCCAGGTTATTTCAAAAATTAGATGAAGTAATATTGTCTTTTACAGTAGAACTAGAGGTCCCAGCAAGTCTCCCCTGCATGCCTGTACTTGGAGAACCACAAGTGCCAGCATGCAGGGCATTAATGGCCCGCTGGTACCGCTAGTTCATCTGCAAAATAAATATTAAAATAAAGACAAGACTCACACTACTCAAGAAATCACTAGTCAAAATGTGGGATTTTGACAGTGGGATCTACATACGATTTAATTCTATTTCAGGTGTGCTAAATCGAACATAAAATCGAATGCAAAATTGAACTTTGATAAATATACCCCTTAGAAGATCATTGGTTGATTAGGGCAACTTCTCAACTTTATCTCTCTCCAAGATTTGATACATCTCACCCATAGTGTAAAATGGTGAGAAACGGGACTTGGTAAGATTGTATCATTGGTGACTCTGCTGCCCCCGAATGGCTCCATCTTCTTCACTCCTCCATGGCTCCCTGCTCCTCCGGCCATCTCGCTCTTCTCTACTGCCTCAGCCGGCTGCCCAATCAGTGCCAGTTAGGCGCGTGTGCGGAGCAACCAAACATCTTTTACAAGAGTTGTCTCGGCACTTGTAAATTTAATGATAACCGCAAGCGAAAAGCATAATTTTTTTTTTTGCTGCTTTTCACTTTGCTTTTGGAGAAGACCTCTGTATCTATCATCCTGATTTATAACCACAATTCAATCTTTAAACTTTTCTGTTCTGAAATACAATTCACTCATTCAAACTGTCTACAGATGTTACAATCAGATCAGGCAGATTGATTGTTGTCAGACAAATTGTCTCAATATTTTGTGACCCCCCTCTCCAAACTGCACCTGTCTGATCATATTACAATTTTACTATATTGGGCTGGACAGCATGTTGTAGTTGGCTGCCACAATCAATCAGTACAGTGCCATCCTGACCAGATCTGTGCAATCATAGCCTCATGCTTGCCGCTCCCAGCCCCCCAAAAAGGAAGACAAGCGATTCCCCCTCAGCAGGGGAGCTGTTGATGCAATTCTCGCCGAAACGCGTTATTTTGGCCCCGCCCCCTGCTTCACAATGCCGGTAATCTCGACATTGTGTAGCAGGGCCAAAATGACGTGATCACCTTGCCACGCCCCCGCTCCACTCACAAATGCTGGTCACGCCCCCTTTATTTGCCTGAAGGGGCAGCCAGGAAATGGGCAACCTAGCATAGCCTTCCTTCATGGGTGTCACACATTAGGGATCAGGTCCCCATGGTGGTGTCACCTTACTGCCATCTGTGTTCCCGCTGGCCCCCTGTGGCATTCTTGGTTGCTTATCTCTAAGTGTGACTGGTATTCCTCTCCCAACAGTTTCTGCTGTTCTGCATCACGGGCGCCGCCATCTTGGACTGTACAACATGATCCATTCTGTTTAACCAGCTCCCAGCACTCCAGGTGCATGTCTCACCCAGCCTATCAGCACTCAGGGCGCCCTATTTAATCCAGGAACTGTTGACAGCCCATTGCCAGGACAACATCTCTCAGTACCCGAGATCCTGGTTCAGTACCTGTTCAAGTATCGTTTCATAGCATTCTGCACCAGTGCTATCCAGAAAACTTGCTCCAGCATGCGCTTGACAAGCATTCTGCGTCAATGTGTTCCAGCACACCTACTCTAGTAATTATTTCACAAGCATTCCATCTCAGTGAGTTCCAGCACACCTACTTCAGTAATTGCTTCTCAGCATTTCAATCCAGTATAATCCAGCAAACCTGCTCCAGTATTGCCTCACAGCATGTCACTGCAGCCTGCTCTGTTAGTGCTCCAGCACTCAGGTCCATTGAATCCTGCAGCCTGCTTCATTGTGCTCACGGCACCCAGTTCCAGTCGGCGCCAAGATATCCTACCTGCACCCCTTCTATGAATAGGAGAAAGCAGTGAAAAGCCAATTTGTCACTGATTTAATGGTTTATCACTGCCGCATGAATAGACCCCATAATCATATAATATTTACAAAAACATTGTCACTCAAATAATGGTAAGAATATTCAAATAGTGCGTTCATTTCAGGAAAAAACCAAGCGAACCTTCTAACAACTGGAGAAGAGGACGAATGGAGAGGTTGCCCATTTCAACCAATCAGCTCCTACCTATAAGTTTACAGAATGTATTTGATAAATGCTAGCTCACAGTGGATTGGTTGATATGGGCAAATTCACCACGGGTCCTCTTCTCCAGTCTAGAAGGTTTGTTAAACCCTCCCTTAATACTTGTATGAAAAGCTTGCACTCTCTGAACTACAGTAGCTGTTTCGTTGAAAATTGGGTTTGTGAGCAACGCTGGCAGCTCTTGTTAACTTTCCTACAGAACAGAGTATAACTGTGTGTATAGGCAATGTGTAGCACCTCATGTCTTACTATACATCCCCGCATGCCTTGGTTGGCAAAGTATACTGGGATAGTAGATTGTAAGCTTGCAAGCAGGGCCCTCTTACCTCTATGTCTGTCTGTTATTACCCTGTTTTGTTCTATAAATGTTTCCAATTAGCAACAGAATATGCTGCGCTATATAAGAAACTGTTAATAAAATAAATAAAAATAGTTTGCTACTTCTGGAATGCACAATGGTTTCTTTATACAGTAAGCCACATTTTATCACCTCACTGTAGACTCGTATCAGATGTGCAGAGCAGATAGGGGTATAGGTAATGATTGCCGACTTTCTGGCTGTTCCTTCCGGGAGGGAGCAGCCAGATCGGCAGGGTAGGGGGGGGTGGCCGGCACAAGGGGGCGTGGCTGAACAGATGACCTCCGTTTGTCAGCGGGGCCATGCGATCGCGTCATTTTGGCCCCGCCCCCACTACACAATGCAGATATTATAGGCATTATGAAGCAGGGGGTGGGGCCAAAATGACGCGATTCAGTGTGAATCGCGTCACCACCCCCTTCAGGGGTTTCACTGATAATTGTGGAGGGGGGGATTAACATAGACCACTTTGTACTAAGGGGTCTATTTACTAAGCAGTGTTAGGAGACAGAGTGAAAAGTGATAAGAAAGTGATAAGGTGCCAGCCAATCAGCTCCCAACTGTCATCTCACAGGCTGAGTTTGAAAAATGACAGTTGGGAGCTGATTGGCTGGCACCTTATCACTTGTCACTCTGTCTCCTAACACTGCTTAGTAGATAGACCCGTTAGCCTTGGAGAGAGATAAAGTGGATGGAGATTAAAAAAAAGTACTATCCAATCAGCTCCTAACTGTATTTTTTCAAACACAACCTGTAAAGTGGCCGTTAGGAGCTGATTGGTTGGTACGTTATCTCCATTCACTTTATCTCTCTCCAAGGCTTAGAAGCGAGGACAAGTGGAGAAGTTTCCCATAACAACCAATCAGCTTCTACCTATCATTTTATATAATGTAGTTGATAAATGTTACCTCAAAACTGATTGGTTGCTGATTGGATGCTATGGGCAACCATCTCCACTGTTTAGAAGGTTGATAGTTTACTGTCCTAGTACAGCAATACATTAGGGCAGCGGTTATCAACTCCAGTCCTCAAGTATCACATACAGGTCATGTTTTCTGGATATCTTTATAATGCTCAGGTGAGTTAATCCATGTTGTTGGCTCAGTAATTATCCCACCTGCTTCCACAGACAGAAATCCCCAAAACATGATCTGTTGGGGTTATTTATGGGTTGAGGTTGAAGACCACTGCTATAGGGTATCCTTGCATGTCACTAGCTGCCTGCGATCACTGTTCCTGGCTTCCTGGCTGGCTTACACCTATGTTTCACCAAAGGAAGCTCAGCTGCCTAAAATAATGCTCACTTCTTATAATAGTAATTGCAATATTGTGAGGTAGATATTTTCATGCTGTCATCATTGTCTTCTTTGATTTGTGGTAGAGCAGAAAATGAACAGATGCAGAACATGATGGATCCCAAAAAGAGTATATATTACATACATATATATATATATATATACATACATATATATATATATATATACAGTCAGGTCCATAAATATTGGGACATTGACAGAATTTTCAGATTTTGGTCTCTATTCACCACCACAATGGCTTTGAAATGAAACAAACAAGATGTGATTTAACTGCATACTTTCAGATTTAATTTGAGGGTAATTACATCCAAATCAGGTGAACGGTGTAGGAATTACAATGGTTTCTATATGTGCCTCCCACTTTTTAAGGGGCCAAAAGTAATGGGACAATGCTAAACAATATTAAATCTAACTTTCACTTTTTAATACTATGTTGCAAATCCTTTGCAGGCAATTACAGCCTGAAGTCTGGAATGCATAGACATCACCAGACGCTGGGTTTCATCCCTGGTGATGCTCTGCAAGGCCTCTACTGCAAATGTCTTCAGTTCCTGCTTGTTCTTGGGGCATTTTCCTTTCAGTTTTGTCTTCATCAAGTGAAATGCATGCTCAATCGGATTCAGGTCAGGGGATTGACTTGGCCACTGCATAACATTCCACTTTTTAGCCTTAAAAAACTCTTTGGTTGCTTTTGCAGTATGCTTCGGGTCATTGTCCATCTGCACTGTGAAGCGCCGTCCAATGAGTTCTGAAGCATTTGACTGAATATGAGCATATAATATTGCCCGAAACACTTCAGAATTCTTTCTGCTGCTTTTGTCAGCAGTCACATCATCAATAAATACAAGGGAACCAGTTCCTTTGGCAGCCATACATGCCCACGCCATGACATTACCACCACCATGCTTCACTGATGAGGTGGTATGTTTTGGATCATGAGCAGTTCCTTTCCTTCTCCATACTCTTCTCTTCCCATCACTCTGGTACAAGTTGATCTTTGTCTCATCTGTCCATAGGATGTTGTTCCAGAACTGTAATGGCTTTTTTAGATGTTGTTTGGCAAACTCTAATCTGGTCTTCCTGTTTTTGTGGCTCACCAATGGTTTACATCTTGTGGTAAACCCTCTATATTCACTCTTGTGAAGTCTTCTCTTGATTGTTGACTTTGACACATATACATCTACCTCCTGGAGAGTGTTATTGATTTGGCCAACTGTTGTGAAGGGGTTTTTCTTCACCAGGGATATAATTCTTTTGTCATCCACCACAGTTGTTTTCCGTGGTCTTCCGGGTCTTTTGGTGTTGCTGAGCTCTCCGATGCGTTCTTTCTTTTTAAAATGTTCCAAACAGTTGATTTGGCCACACCTAATGTTTTTGCTATCTCTCTGATGGGTTTGTTTTGATTTTTCAGCCTAATGATGGCTTGCTTCACTGATCGTGACAGCTCTTTGGATCTCATATTGAAAGTTGACAGCAACTGATTCCAAATGCAAATGTCACACCTGGAACCAACTCCAGACCTTTTACCTGCTTAATTGATAATGAAATAACGAGGGAATAGCCCACACCTGTCCATGAAATAGCTTTTGAGTTGATAGTCCCATTACTTTTGGCCCCTTAAAAAGTGGGAGGCACATATTGAAACTGTTGTAATTCCTACACCGTTCACCCGATTTGGATGTAATTACCCTCAAATTAAATACGAAAGTCTGCAGTTAAAGCACATCTTGTTTGATTCATTTCAAAACCATTGTGGTGGTAAATAGAGGCCAAAATCTGAAAATTCTGTCAATGTCCCAATATTTATGGACCTGACTGTATATATATATATATATATATATATATATATATATATATATATATATATATAGTAGGGCTCATAAACCGAGGCCTTGATATTATGCTTGCAAGATGTCCCTGTTTCTCAGAGATAGTCCCTTTCCTTTTCCCAACAAATCTATGTTTCTGCGAAGTCTTTGTGGCTTCAAATAGGCCAGTGTGTCTTATAATGAGCTAATGATTGCTGTGCTTTATAAAAAAGGATACATCAGCTACAGTATGTACTACTAAAATAAGTTATTTTTACATTATACGTAGGTACAACTGCATGGTCCTATGTCTCTGTTTCTATTTTCCTTTTCTCGTATGTCCTTATTCTGAGAATTTCTCGCTGAGCTTGATATGCCGGTCACTGTTGTGCATGACAGGCTAGTCCCTGCAGGCAGTGATATTACGGTAGAGATGTGTGGTTCGGTTCTCCAGAAATCCGAATCCACCCGAATTTCGTGCATCCGGGTAAATTCGAGTCACGGTTCTAATCTCCTGAGGAAATCTGGGTAAATCCGAGTTGCGGTCCTGATCTTTTTGCGGCTCGGAATTCGGATTTTAAATCCGAATTTCG